>CM057800.1:12569485-13093470 GCA_030145905.1 Populus davidiana | reverse complement strand
TTTTTGGAAGTTTGTGACAAAAACCGGATATTGTAATACCCGATTTGTATTTTTACGACATAAATATACTATCCGATATTAATAAAAATAACATAAATAAAAAATGGGAACATCATAAATATGTTTTTTTTTTCTTATTTTTATGGGCCGGATCAGGCCCAATTGCATGGGCTGGGCCAAACCTGGCCCTTTTACATGGGCTGGGCCGAACATGGCCCAAATGCATGGGCTGGGTACTGTGCACATAGTAACCGGGGTTACTGTGTGCACAGTAATCAGAGAATTAATCTGCGAGTTACTGTGCACATGCACAGTAACCGTGAATTAATTAGCGAGTTACTGTGCACAGCACATAACTCGCTAATTAATCTGCATGCATAACAAAAAAATGACGGGAAAACGCACCTGCGGTGGTGATGTTCGACTTTCTTCTCTGCTTCTTCTTCTTCTGCTTTCTTCTCTCTGTCTCTCCCTTCTCTTCTCTTCTCCTCTTTTTTTTTTTTTTTTTTAGCAGCCCTCCCCTGTATTTATAGAAAAAAACAAGGGAGGGTTGTCATGGTGGTGGCTGCCGCCCCGTCCACTATCGATCCGTGGATAAAAAGGAGGAGGCAAGTGGGTGATTGCGGGCGTCTTATTGCGCCAAATCCGGGTGAAAAATTAGGTGAAAAGGGGAAGAAAAAATCTTCTTCTTCCCCTGCCTCGCGCGTCCAGGGGAAGAAGAAGAGCTACAGTGCCGTCAAAACGGCACCGTTTTGGGCTTCTGTTTTTTTTTTTTTTTTTTTTTTTTTTTTTTTTTTTTTTTTTTTTTTTTTTTTTTAGCAACAGTGAATGAAACGACACCGTTTTGGTCAAAACGCGCCGTTTCATTTAAAAGGAAAAGGCGCCAAAAGCATCAGATTCAAATTTCGGCCCTCCATTTGCGCGCGTTTTGCATTTTGGTCCCTGGTCTCGGATTTCTTCAATTAAGTCCCTAATTGGCCATTAAACTTCAATATTTATGCAATTAAGCCCCTGATTTGACCAATTTAACTTCCAAAAATTATAATTTGACCCCAGAAAATTAATTTCTTCTAATTAAAGCCCAAATTAACTCCAAAATCAATTTTTTTTGCAATTAAAACCTCTATAAATTCAATTAAACCTTCAATAAAAATTTAATTGAGTCCATAAACTTCTAATTTTGCATTTTTCTTCCTCAAATTGAATTTTCTTTATCATCGGGGCTTTCATCAGTCAATGATATACTGTCAAAAATTAATTTTTATATTTTTGAACATCCTCAATCAATTTTTGAGCATTTTTAGAGCGCTCTGGCATTTTTTCACTGTTATATATTTTTTTATAATGTATTTTGAGCGCTCTGGTTATAGTTTTTATGTGGGGACCCAAAAATGGGTTACAACAAGAGAGTCGTAGAAGAAACTCACTAACCTCCACATCTCAAAACCATGGTGGGGGCATGCGTTTAACAAGTCTTTGAACCTTTCCTAAGCTTGGTGAAATGACTCATTTGGACTACAAGAAAAATTCATCATTTGACGTTGTAAGGCTGCCGTCCTATGAGTGGGGAAGTATTTTTTCAAAAATTCAGCTTGCATTTCTCTCCATGTACCTATAGACCTAGGACGTAAGGAGTTTAGCCAAAGCTTGGCTTTATCCTTTAGAGAGAATGGGAACAATTTAAGCCGAATAGTTTCCTCAGTGCATGTTCTATCAATAAAAGTATTACATACCTCTTCAAAGTCCTTAATGTGTATGTATGGATTTTCAGAATCCATACCGTGAAATGTGGGAAGAAGTTGAATCATGCCCGGTTTCAAATTGAAAGCTTGTTGGTTAAGAGGCAAGATAATACACGAAGGTGTACTTTGTCTAGCCGGGTGAAGATACTCTCTAAGAGTTCGAAAATTAGGTTGATCATTAAATTGTGGAGGTCCATTACCTTGAACACTCCCTTCACCCTCTACATCTTCAACATTAGCCATGATAAAATAATAATAATAATAATAATAATATAACAATTATATGAATACGAAAGGAAAGGAGAGAAAAAAAAAAACAAAAACAAATAAAAGATTGCAAATAAAAGTAAATGAAACGTACAAGATAAAGTAATGGCTCAAAAATAAAAATACAACAAATTAAGAAATTCACTCTCCAACTAATAAACAATATTAACAACAATAAACATTAAAAGATAAGTATAACAAGCATGAATAAAGAGGCGGTAATACCGGCCAAGCACTTCAAACAATAAATATAAAAGAAATAATAACAATAAATAACAACAAAATAAAATAAACAAGAGGCGGTAATACCGGCCAAGCACTTCAAACAATAAATATAAAAGAAATAACAACAATAAATAACAACAAAATAAAATAAACAAGAGGCGGTAATACCGGCCAAGCACTTTAGACAATAAATATAAAAGAAATAACAACAAAAAATAAAATAAACAAGAGGCGGTAAAACCAGCCTTATAATATAAATAATAAATATTAGAAACTAACTAGAATAAACAATAAAAGAAAAATGGTTGAACCAACCAAAATCCAACAATTAATAGTCCAATATCCAAAAAGTTGAGGTCAAATTTATTTTTTTAGGCGGTAAAACCAGCCATTTGATTTTTTATTTATATGAATTTTATTTTTTATTTTTCAATAATAAAATATAAATTTGTTACCTTTGCTTGCTAGCTCCCCGGCAACGGCGCCAAAATTGCTTGACCGCTTTTTATGATCGGCTTGTTTTAACTCGCAAGTGCACGAGTGTGCGATGTAGCAATTAACTCGGTAAGATCGAGGTCATATCCACAGAGAGCTAGATCTGGAAATTAAGCTAGGTAACAACAAAAAAAACTCAAGAGAAATTAAATTAACAATAACTTGGTTGAAAATAATTGATGGATTTGTTTTCAAAGATGAAAAAGTGTAAATAGATTTTAAAAGACAAGAAAAAGTAAGTCTTGGTCCAAATCAATTTTAATGGTGATGTATTGGTGATTTCTTCAACATATATAAGATAACTCAACCTAATATCAACGATGGTGATATTAGATCGGAAGATATTACAATGAAGTTTAAAAAGATGAAGATTAATTATTGCTTAAAAATGAACAAGTACTTTCAAATTAAGTAAGACATTGAATCAAGCAATCTCTATACCAAAACTAAGGTTTGTGCATAAAAATTCAAGATTATAACATTACCTAAATGATTTCTAAAATTTCTTTGCAATAATAAAACATTCATGAAGAAAATGAGAAGATAAACATTAAGATTCATTCATATCTTAAAGAACTCACCTCAATCACCATCATCCTTGATTTGGATCCAAGAAAGAGATTAGCCAACCATGATTATATGTAAGAACACTTTGATAAACATGAAATAACTTGAATCAAACTGAAATAATAAGTTTTACAAACTAAAGAACCGAAATCTACAAAGAAGAACACAACAGAATTTCAGTAAAAATTCGGACACAAATCTGACTCTAACTTTGGACAGCAATTCGACCCTCTTAAAAGCCTCCCCTGGAGATGGCTATTAGCGACATATTTATAGGCAATTCTATTATCTTTCCAGATCATTAAAGAACAGCTCATTTGGACATCTGAGTCAAAAGTTATGGGCAAAACACCGAAAGATGTTCTGGAAAATTAAATCAGGCCAGCTTGGAGAACACTTTGGTGCACGTTTTTCTTCCTCCTTTATGAGCTGTTTCTTTCTTCTTTTTGACCCAAAATAATGTCACAATGTCCCCTCCAGCTTTCCATCCATGTGCTTTCCCTCTTGAATCAATTAATTGCCCAAAATAAATCAAATATTATTTGTTGTGTGGACATGTAAGATCATGGATTGTGCTTGGGCTGATTTGGAGGCTGATTTGGGGGCTGATTTGGGGCTGGATTTAAACATCAAATAAGTATACAATTGTACCTATTATTTGGGCTAAGATTGACATTGAAACCTTGAGTGTTTGATGGTTGAAGTTTGCACACAACATAAGGTAAGTTTGGGCTTGAAATGGATCATATGATATTCTTTTCTAGAATTGGAATATAATTGATTTTTTGGGCAAATTTGGAGCACTTATTTGAACCAAGATTTGCTTCAATCTTCAACTAAATTTCTCTTCAATTCTTTGTTCCGAATTCCGACGTTGAATTTTCTGAAATAATTCATTTAAGCTCCAAAAACCTATCGAAACATTAAAAGAAACTTCATTACTAAAAAGCACATCACTTATTATAAAAAATTCAAATAAAAACAATAAATACATATGTAAAATAAAAGACTTAATGATACTTTTGATGCACAATCACCAAACATGTAAGAAATTGCAATTGAATGACTAAATTGAAAATAATAAATACTTCCATAAATAGAAAATGAACGAAATAATAAATTAATAGAATAATGATTGAAATTGAAAAGTAAATATCAAAGAGGGAAATTGTGTACATTACCTATTAGGAGAGAGAAAAGAAGGAAAAAAGCAATCACACGACCACTGACAACAATCAAACCACAGTAAAATGCCACACTCCACTTCAAATTAAAAGGGATATAGTGGCTCAACTTGGGAGACGGGGAAACATCCACTGGGTGGTGTCACACACGTCGTCTGAATGACGCAGACGCCACTCACGTGTTAGGGCATACTGAGCACGCTCCAACAAATTTAAGCATTAAAAAATTTTAAAATGTAAAAAATATCAAAATACCCCTAACCTTGGCAATTACACAAAATACCCATATAAAAGTACAAAAATACCCCTAATTGTTAAGCTTATGTTCTATCTCTTTTAAGGTTAAAGATGTAATTGCACTGTACATTAAAATTTAAAAACCCAAAACACCCTTATCCAATAGCACAATAATTTTTTTTAACTCTAGAGTAAATATGTATTTTTACTGTTAAGAAGCTTATACAAAGTTTAAAAAGCTCTTGATCATCACCCCCATCCAAAATGCTTAATTTTCTTGGAAAAATGTATTTTTATTGTAGCTCAAGACACATTTTACTACGGATTGGGCTATAGGGCTATAGTAAAACATCCATTTCATTTAATTTTTTAGTAGATAGATAGTTTGTGCTTTGTTGCGGGCCAGGTTGCTTTTTTGAAAACGTAAAAAATTGATGCTCAAGCGTTGTCATTGTGTTTTAAAGAACGAAAAAATTGTCTACAACTCAACATTATAGAAAAAGAACTAAAAAATAATTATGTCATAAAAGGGTGTTTGAGAGTGTCATAAATTTTATCATTTCACTGTTTTAAAAATATGAGAAACCCTTTTGGTCAAGTTAATTTTTTCTCTCTCCCAAAAGTGTGATCATAAATTAACTGTTTACTTTAAAAACAAAAACAAACAAAAAAACAAAAAGAGCCGATCACCTAAACTTTAATATTTTTTTTGTTTTTCATGGCAAAATAATCATTACACTATAATAAAAAAAAAATGTCCGGAATATTTTGTTCTCAATCAATTTTGCAATGACGAATGTATGATCTGGAAAAGACAATTGTACTCAGTTTTTTTGGCAATGGTAAAAATATATCTACACTAGTCTAATTCATAGTATTTTGTATCTAGGGCCATAATACAAGTATGATCTCTTTTAGTATTTTTTGTAATTTGTCTGATGATTTAGGTTTTGTAAACACTTCTTTATTAAGAGGGTGTGTAGTTTAAAGATATATGAACATGAATGAAATAAATAGGCCGCCTTTCCCTGTAAAGAAGAGTCAATCAAACATCATAGAATAAACACGAAATTAAAGCAGGGAAAGTGCTTATGGTACTGGCTTCAACTTTCAGTGAAGGTGTTATGGTTCTACAATCACAGCCTTGATCATGTATCCTGATGCTATGATCACTGTCAGATTAACTTATCATGGTTCTAAAGTTCCAACAGCATTAGATATCTAGATTGTAAAGTTACCTGTCAAGACCACTTTGATCTTGTAGTCGCCAACACGACAAGCCTCATGCAAGGATTGTAGCTAAGTCACTGCTATTTAAGCAACCTGTGGTGGTGCTTTTAACTTCCATTGAAGTTGTGATTTGAGAATAAAGATAGAGCTGAACATGCTACATGGAAAAGTGAAACGTTCCATTAAAGATACATGGTCTTTGCTTTAAGTAGATTCTGAAGGGTGAGTTTTAGTGTGCTTCTAGCTAGCTTGTCGTGCATGAATTTTGTGTTATAATCAAAGATTTGCTTCAAGTAGAAAATTGAATAAATATGATTTTGCTTTGAGTTAAGACAAGGGGAGATAGATTTGTTTTTAAAACAATGATTGCGAAATGAACTCTTAAAACAGCAAGTGGTTTCTGCTGTTCATTCAGACTTTGTTTTGCTTTTTGTCTGAGACAGGTATCAATCTCCATACTGGAGAGCCCGTGCTGCTACCCTCATTCAAGTTGCCTGGAGATATCGGCAGAAACGTCTGAAGCATAGCAAGAGCTTTCAATCAAACCATTCTTCAACCTCGAGGGTTTAGATGTTCTTGTATCTTTTAACATATATAATATATATGGTTAGCATATAATAGAATAAAATAAAATATATTCGTGATGTACTTGAACGTAAAAAATTTCCATGAAAATTGAAGACAACATGTGATTTAGGAAACAATAGGAACAGAATTGTGAATGTATTAGGAAACCATATTATTAAAATTTTTATTTTTCTTGTACAAAGAATTCCTCATATTCAACCTGCAGTCAACATGCTTAGGTAGCTGGGGGTTTTCTAGTTTATGATTTGATCATTCAACAAACTCGTGATTTAAAGCTTATCTTGAATTGAATTTCAAATTTAAATTGATTTTACCAAGATAACCTGATCAAACCTGGTATGCATTTCATAAAATCAAAAGCAAAGATTTTTTATAAAAAGAATTGAAATAGTATGATTTCGAATAAAAATAAAGGCTTTTTGAGAATCTGACTCATCGTTGAGATTACATATATGATTAGACAAATCTCAAACCAAACAAGGCAGCGGTTTTGATTTGGGTTCTCTATCTTTCATGAAGACAACTTGGTAAGAAAAGTTTCACAAAAGAAAAACCTGGTTAAGAAATCTGGGCATGAGTTATCATTGACAATAATCAACCTGGACATTGCGAGAGTGTTGATGAATCAAAGACAAGAACTGATGGAGACTCTGGTGTGGGTGTTTAGATGGAAAAGAAAAGGGGAATCTAAGTAGCAAAGTAATTGTTTTTGGCTTTAATCAAGATATCAAATCTAAAATAAATACCTCACAGTCTACTTGTCTATATGGGAGCAATTCTATCAGTTCACTAATAATAAAAAGTAAGATTTTGGGAGGCAATAGCAACACACCCAAGACGCAAATCAATCACAACAATCATTCTTGTAGCAACACCTATCATTGCTATGTATTCCAAGTACAAGAAGGATAACTAGAAGTCATAAAATGCTGGCTCAATTATTCAGACTGTCAGGGTGGTTTACGTTGGTTCACGTGATTGTATCAAAACTCATGAGCACATCCAAAAATTGTCACCAAAGGAAGGAGAGAGACGCATTTACAAAAACCAGATCTAGTCATCTTATCTGTGCGTGCTGCTTGGTGGTGGGTTCCGTCTCCTGGTTACTTTGATTTGCATCTGCATCGTTCACATTTGCTTTTCTTTCTGCTTCATATTTCTCAAGCAAGGCCCGTGTTTGCATAGCCTTCATCATATCCTTCATTGAATTCTCCTCTCCTTCAAGTTGTGTCTTCATTATAATCTCAGCTTGCTTATTGATTGGCTTAAAGTAATCATCAAATGTGGCCTCCTGCACATCAGTAGGATGTTATTCCAACCTTGGATAGAATCAGACTAAGAAACGCCACCTGGCAGGGTGATGAGGGGACAAAAACATAAGTTTTAACTTCAGGTTCAAACAAGTGAAAATTATCATTGAAAAGCAACAGTGAAAATGATTATTGAAATGCAACATGATGTTAAAAGCATCAGGAATATGACCTGGCAAAATTAAATATGCAAAAAGAACTAGCTTTCATTTTGAGATAAAAGTCCATAGATACACCTCTCAAAATGTTAAAAGTAGAATTGAGGCGTTCTAAAAATAAGGACTCTTTAGGGTTGCTGTAAAAATAAGAACTCTTTAAGGTTGCATTTGGTTAGTGTCTCAGTACGTAAATGATATATACAAAAGAGACAAATATATTTGATTGAAAAAACATAGACAAAAATACAAAATAAATTTGTCTTTGAGAAAATATTCAAGTGAATTTATATATTTTCAAAACATGAAATACAGGAGACATGTCCTCTTTGTCCTCACTATTTCTGTCTCTTTTATCCCGACAGTATCCGAACACTATCTAGGAGATGAAAGATGAAGTACTTATGTGTACAAGCAATGTAAGAATTAAAAGAATGATGAACTAGGAAAAAGAATGGGAGTAGGAGAAGTACATATTAATGGTATGAAACATATGCAACAGGGAGGGAGCGATTCTTTTTACTCTCAATTCATCCCTCTAACTCAACATTGCTACATTTCACAAAAAATCTCTTCCTTGAAAATCACACCCATCAACATTCCTTGACTACTTCTCCGAAACCTCACCTCACTCATATCTTGTCTTTCATTGGACAATGTTTCACACATATCACACCATGTACTCCCATCCTTAACTACCGCATGCATTCCAGCTTACTAGGATCACCCCCTTCATCCCACACCTATTCCTAGTCCCATTTTCTCTCTGCTCGGGCATTGGTTGTATTCACACACAATCTCCCTTCACCAAAATTAAGAACCCAGGAGTCCAAAACATCAAGTATTATATGAAAAGACTTATCCATTGTTCAGGCGTGTTAGCAAATTACTCCAATCTGTTCATGTTTTCTCACAGGTATACTTCCCAAAATGAGATCATCACTTACCTAAAAGCATGTACGTCAATAATAAATTGTGAGTAAAGACGGTCATAAATAAGCATAAACTTACTACAGAACTACACATAAATATCATACGTTGTCTGGTAGCAGATAAAACCTAGAAATTTCTCAACAAGCCATAATGCTTAAACTTTTTCTCTATAAGGAAACTCAAGATACATAAAATACAGGCAAGTAGTTTGTGGGATTGTTCATGATATTGACAACAAGATTAATACAGAATTCACAAAAATAATCTGAAGAGAACCAACAGTTCAGTAAAATAAGATAATGCATCTAAAATCTCATTACTTACAATTTCATCTATCTTCTTGTTCAAATTTTGCATTTCCTCAACCATACGACGAACCTCTGATAATATGAACTGCTCAGGGATCTTTCTCAAGGCTTCCTTTCTTTCTTGTGCCTGTACAGAGAGAGATCTCATTAAGATGGAATATAATGTGGAAGCAAATGATCGGGGTTTCAGAACAATAGGTGAGGACAATATACATATACTCGGACAGATAAAATGTGAAATGGCAAAATCAGAAAAGAGCAAACAGAAAATAATAAAAAAGAATTTTATGATATATGAAATTTGAGTCAAGATGTAAACAAACCAATAATACTTTGCTTAAACAGGATTATCAGATTATAAAATACTGCTGTGAAGGAAGATCTTAATTGTCTACTCACAACATCAGGAGTTCAGATTTGCATTTAGTTGCCTCGGTTGAAATCATTAACTTTATTGACCATTGGGAAGTTTAAATTACTATTCCTTCATTCATATATAGATTGAAGCACACTAAAAGTTGTCATGGTTGAATTTTCCTGTTTGTCGTGCTTCTGTAACATTTAACTCCTCCAATGCTCTTTTACTCGTAGATCAGGTCTAGTTCAAAAGCACGCCTATAGGAGCAATAGAAGTATTTCAATAATTCAATGTAAGGGGATGTTTATACAATTGAAAGGACCTTACCATCAAAAGAATATAAAATCCGTTTCTATTAGCTTGTGACTCAGTTCCTCAATCTAATGCAGGTTTCATTAATCATAAACATAGTGTACATAATGCAAAGAATTAAGGAGCAGAGATTTAGAGGAAAATAAAGAACAACTTGAACTCTATTGGGGGTCTTCAGTTTTAAATTGTTATTCTAAGCTATCATAATAGCTCACTTAGTCCATTCAGTTTCACCATCAACATCAATTTCTAACAAAGCTGTCTAAAAGTAGAAGCTTTTTATTCATCTTGGTGGTACCAATGATAAGAAGTAAAATAAAGGCCAAAAACAACATCAAGGAGAAAGATCAATACCGGAAAAGTATTACAAATATACCATTTCCATAGTTTAGAAGTCCTCAAAATGAAAAGGTTTATCGAGCAAAGAACCGGAGGAACTTAAAAGTGCAAAGGAGATATAGTCTATCAGCATAATCAAACTTAACCAAGCTTAGTCTCGAACTAAACAAGTAATGAGATACAACATGCTGAAGGTCCTGCTTGTCAACATCACACACACACACACACTCCTGCACTTGTTTTACCATCATCAAACAATTATTTCACATGAATTGGAGCATAACCATCGATGCGTAAGACATTCTCTTGTAGGTCCAGCATACAGCTCTACAACTAGCACCATAGTGTTGCAAAATACCAAAAACACTTCATATTACATGAAGATAGACACTCATCTAACAATCAATTACATCTCCGTAAAACTATTCCACCAATTGAAGCCTACACTTCCGACGATTTTAGGCTACACCTGGAAATATGTAAATCATCCAAGCAAGGATTTTGCATCTTTTACAACCCTAAAACAGATTGCACACCATCATCTTTACCAAAATGCTTGAAAAAATTCACCGTTGTTTAAAATGCAAGAACAATTATTATTATATGCTACTCATGGGGATTGCAGTAGGTGGAATTCACTACAGTTAAGAAAAAATAAAATGTTTAGGACAGCAGTAAATCTAAAAACATTATAGAAACCTAGTACCTGACGGAGACGCTGCTCAAGTTGTAATCGATGATTTCGGATTTTCCGTTCTTCGTAACCCGAAAGAACCCTGATATAGAAAAGGGCTCTTCTTCCAAAATCCAACAACTTCTTCATCTTCTTTATATATAATTCAGCTACAAACTCTCCACTTGCATCAACAAATCTGCAACAATCACACCTTGTTCATCAATTAATACAAAGCCAGTCACTTCCAGATTCTGATTCACTTCTCAAACCCATCAATTTCGATCTGGGTAATGTAAGAAGGATTCAAAGCACTTGCTTTTTTCCATGAATGATCAGGGCCCATGGGTATTGACTATTGACATCTGGGTCCAAGTTTATCAAGCTCAGGGACCAATGGGCCTGGACTATACTTAGCCTTATAAGTATCCAGTTATTATGATTGTTTTTTTCTGGATCTGGGTTACGGGACCAGTCCGCTGGCTTAAAAAAATAACCAAATCCTTTTTAAAAAAGTTTGGAATCAAGAACAAACTAAATCAGTTCAAACTTGGAACCGTTTATTTTAAAATATTTTTAAATAATTTTTAATTTAAAATAATTTAACTTCAATAAAATTTTAAAATATTATAAAATTAAAATGTTTTAACACAAATATTTTAAATATAAAGCTAAGTCAATATTATCAAGGCTGATAGGATCTAAAGCATCCCTTATTTTACTCAAATTCCTACAAAGTATAAATTTGAAAAAAAACAACATGAATATAAATCATATATATTATTGATAAATCTAATTTTAAAAAATTAAGATCATTATTAATGAAAATAATAATAATAATTTCTAATATTATTATTAATATCATTGTTATTGAAAATAGTAATGAAAAAGAGTTTTTTATATTTGAATGGTTTGATTAATTAATTTGAACCAGGTTTAATTTGATTCAATGGCTTTTCAAAACTAGAATGGAATATGTGGAATGAAACCGGAACATTCCGGCCAGAATTTAGCTAAAAAATCTGGAACGGACCGAGATTTGAAATGAAATGAAAATTATTCCATTCTATTTTTTAAATTGATATAAAATATTTCAACCATTTCAGATGAAACAAAACAAAATTAATTATCTTGTTCAAACCAATAGTTTACTCATAGTGACATGCCTTTCCCTCCTCCCATATTAAACTCAATTACACTAGCTAAAATGCACAGGTGCCCTGAGAGAGGATTTTTTTTAGAGGAATCCTATGAATTAATTAAGCAAACCCTTACATAATATAATTAGAGTTGTTTGATTGTGTTTAAAAAAGTTAGAATTTTTTTATATTTTTTAATTTAAATTATTATTTTTATATTTTTCTATTATTTTAATATGTTGATGTAAAAAATAATTTAAAAAAATAAAAAAATATTTTACCTTTCATCAAAGCGCCTTTGAAAAGATTATTTATTATTTACCAATTAAATTTTTTAATGTCTCCAGATTATTTAGATATGATAATATCAAAAATAGTTTTTAAAAATAAATTATTTTAATATATTATATATAATAAAAAACAAACCGTTTACAGTTTACACTCTCAGTCATCCCATTGGTTAACGATGAAAGGGCTAGCTTATGTTACCGAACCTTTAAAATTAATGACCACGTGATCTCCTACAGCCGCAAGCAACATCAAGTAATTTTCTCAGAAAGCAAAGAATAAGTCTCATCCCTTATGCACCGTTTATTTGCTGGAAAATAGTTTTTTTTTGAAAGTGAATTTCGGGGAAAATAAATTCCGGAAAAGTGAATTCCGAGAAAGTTTTTTTCGATGTTTAGTAGTGTAATAAAAAATAAGTTGAAAAACATTTTCCAGTGTTTGGTTATGTCATGGAAAATGAGCTGAAAAATAACTTATTAATATTTTATTTTTCTCAAGTTTATTAAAATAATAAGGAACAAATCTTATAAATTAAAAAGTTGAATGAGAATGAAATTGAAAAAAAAATATAATTTCATAAATTATCTCAAATAAAATAAATAATAATCAAAATAATAAATATCAAATCTAAAAAATTAAAAAAAAAAAAGATGAAGAAATTAAAATAATAATAATCAACATTTCATAAATTATTTCAAATAAAATAAGTAACAATAAAACAAATGAGGATCAAATTTGATAGATAAAAAATTTCAATAAAAATATGATAAGAAAAAAGCAAATAGCAATTATAAAAATAAAGACTAGAGTTAATATAAAAATAAAATTTTAAGAGATGAAATGGAAAAATAAATATTCAAAACAAAATATATATAGCAATCAAAAGTTCGAGGATCAAATTTGAAATAATCAGCAAATAATGACATTTTTAAATTTTTCACAACTTCCGGAAAGTGTTTTCCCCTCAAATTTTTCAGGAAAACACTTTTCTTAAAACCAAGCCAAATTTTCCTTTTACTGGAAAGTGTTTTCCATTGACTAACTTTTCTAATAGCAAACAAACACAAGAAAGTTTGGAAAATGATTTCCCGGAAACCACTTTCCGGAAAACAAACACAACTAAAGGGAAAACACTTTCCTGAAAACCAAGCCAAATTTTTCTTTGACCGGAAAGTGTTTTCCGTTGACCAACTTTTCTAATGACAAACAAACACAGAAAAGTTTGGAAAATGATTTCCCAAAAACTACTTTTCGAGAAACAAACATGGTCTTGTTGTTAAATCCTTGGAAAAAAAACCCAGAGAAAACAGTAATGTGATTTCTCCTCAGTTTAATAATGTCGTATAATTACCTTTCAAGCATAGTTTTAAGACCCGGCCCGGTGGTCGGCCCGGTCCAAGGCTCGGGTTCCGGGTTTTGACCGGGTCGCCGGGTCTCGACCGGGTCACCAGGTCGGCCAGGTCAAAATTTATTTTTTAATTTTTTTTTAAAAAATCAAAACGACGTCGTTTTAGCAAAAAAAAACAAAGAGTCAACGGGTTTGAGGCCTGGTCAACCGGGTTCCGGGTCGGCCGGGTCAATTCCCAAGCGGGTTTTGGCCTCCACCCGGACCGGTCCCATGCCCGGGTCGACCCGCCGCGCCGGGCCGGGTTTTAAAACTATGCTTTCAAGGGCAAAAAAAACCTCCCCCGGATGCCCGTAAAAAGTACTAATTCAAGGAGGTTTTTTTTTTTTTTTTTGACCTTCCAGAACATAAAATATTCAACCTTTGTACAGTTGAATTAGGTGCTCATAAATTACTCTTTGCATAAGCAGCATGCAGACACGTCGAAATTAGATAAAATTCTGTATCACCAACTTGAAGAATAAACAAAACTTATTGATCTACCCATCATCAATCACGGCTGGGTTTGATTTATGAAAGACAAAGAGACTGAGATTTTCAAAGAGGCAGAGAGCTTGAAGGGCTGCGCAGATTGAGAGAGAGGAAGATATAGAGAGATTCAGAGAGTGTGAGCGTCTGAAAGACAGAAGAGAGCTTGGGGGAGGGTTTGATTAGGGTTAGAAAGAAGGAACTTTTAATATTTATACTCCTAATTTTTCTTAAGGAAGTTCAGTTGTTTTGAATCGGTTTGATTAATTTGAATCAATTTATTTGATTTTAATTTTTTAAAACTAAAATTAAACCAATTTTTTTTGTAATTAATTCATTTAAAATCTTTTTATAAATTGAATTCTTTCTTATTTATTTTAGTTTTGTCGATTTAATCATTTTTTTCTGTTAATGTTTTCTTACCCCTACTAGTATCAAGAGGGGCCTTCGTTATTTCTATTCTTTAACATCCTCGGTCAATTATTTTTTTTAAAATTAATATCATAGATATAACATTTATGATAGTTTTAATATAAATTAACAAAAAAAAAATACTTTTTAACTCAATGAAGAGTATCCCTATTGAGTAAAAAATAATGTTTAAGTAACGCGATAGTTTTAATATATAACTAAGCTTACTAGGTTCAGATCAATACACAGAGGTTTTGTGCATCTAGCTCGGCCTAATTCTTTGTACTAATATATCTTTTTACTTTATTTCTATTTATTTTAATTTATTTATTTTCACCCATTTCATTTAGTTTTTTCAATGAAGAAAGAAATTAAAAATTCATATACATAGTGACCAATAGAATTAAAAATAATAATAATTGAATTTATTATCAGTAGTTGATTGGAACAATAACTATTATTTATATTTTTAAGAAAATGGAAGCACACTCATCCATCAAAGACTGAAAAGAAGAATTTTGTAAACGTGAAAATAAAATAAAAAATTAAATTGCATATAAGTTAATGTAGCTACAAACCCTTTTATTTTAAGGGTACGTAGCTATATATATATATATTATTTTCTTTTTCGTTGTTTTTTTTTATTGCAGTTAAAATTGGAATTATTTATTCCCTTTGTTTTCACATTTTTGTGACTTGTTTCTTTCAATGAAAAACAAATGATAAAGAAAGCTAGCATGGATACAATAGTCATTCTTTTAATTTCATCTTTCTACCAGGACTAAATCAAACAAAATTTAAAAAAAAAATAGGGGGCAAAAATTGAAAAATAAATCTTGTAGTTATTGGTAATTGGTGCAACTCTGCTTTATTATATGATCGTTACTAAAGATGTTCTTCTAAACTTACTACATTTCAGTCCCTACATTAAACTAGGATTAATTTGTTCTCACGTATAAAAATACTAATATTATATTATGTGTACATGACTTAAGAAATCACCAGTCTTGCTTGAACAAAGCGATGCAGGCTCCATAAGCTTGGCCCACAAAGCCCTTCCTTTATGGAAAAGATATAAAGAATCTGGGCATGGATAGGCACGCTGCCATTGCAGATGTTTTAAAGCTATCAAATCTTGTTAGCTCGTGCATGTAAATGCATGGCCATGGAGTAGTTATAACTACGTGAAGCTGTGAAGAAACACCACCAGAACGAAAGCTCATCATCATCTTCTGAATCATGCGAGCAGATTGTCATGAACAGTCAAATCTTCCACCTTGTCGATCGATGCCAGTATTAATTCAATGGCTACTTCAGACCGTTCTGCTGGTGAGGAAATTGAGACTAACTTCAGTTTCAGACACGGTTTTTGGTGCTTGTCCACCCAGCCGTGTCTTTAGTTAAGGCCATATGTATAAGATTTGGCGAGGCAATCAAATTTAATACAGCTGAAAGATGGTGAGGAATTAATTATCAAATTAAAAACACCATATGAATGGACCATTTAATTTGTTAGAGTATTTAAGTGATATAGTTAGAAAGCATTATGCCCAGTAGCTAGTTAGGTTAGCTCTATCGACTTTGCTATGGCTAGGTCACTCCTCCCGTCGTCACAGTACTGGGAATTTAAGTCAACATGCTGGGTTTTTCAACATACATGAACATGGCTTTATATTTAGGGTTTTGAAGATCATTTTAATAACCCTCCCAAGAGTTAGCTTAATTTGCAGTGTAGTCTGTCCATTAAACCGAAAACCTTCTTTAAATGATGAGGATATACAGTATAATTAAGTTTTGCCGATCAATGTTGTGGTGACTGTTCTATATTATTCTATGTATACCGTACGTTCTTCAACAAAAATGAAAGCTATGATCTTCAATATGTATATAATGAAGAAAAAAATGTCAGATTTGTTTGATATTTCACTTTAAATCTCAAGTAAAAATGATATATATGAACCTTTCAATGACGTTAGAATTGAATAAGCAATGGAGCTATAGATACAAGCCAACAACCGCTTCCCCATTGCTTAAAGGCTACTTTGTGTTAATTTATTAGCTATTATGACTAAGTTGCGATGAGTTATTGAAATGGTTTATCATCTTTAATGTCAATGCAAAAAAAATCTGTTTTTTATGGTTGTTACTATTGAATGTTATATTGACACGCAGCACAACAATTAAAAAGTTTGAGTATCGTCGTTTAAATTTTAAAAAAGTCAAACACATTTTAATAAAATCATATATTTAGTGAGTATTTGTTTTTACTTTTAAAAATATTTTTTAAATTGCTTTTCATCTGAAAATATATTAACATGATATTTTTTAATGTGTTTTTGTATAAATTTGATGTGAAAATATCAAAATACAAAAAAATAAATTATTTTAATATATTTTTAATTAAAAAATGCACTACACCACAATATTAAATACACACTTAATCATACTTGATATCTCAAGAAGCTTTAATGGTGTAGAGATAAGTTCAAGAATGTTGCAAGAAAAATTGAGAGAAAATGCTACAGTACATTTATGTAGTGCTATATATGATCAACGCAAAATGATTAAAAGACGGAAATATTTCACTTTCAATTTGAAACAATTCAATAATACATCCAACATTATGTTATTGATATCTTTGAAATAACCAAATAGTTTCAAGAAAGCAGTGAAACTAATTTATTTGTCAAAATCAGAGGTTAATTGATGGCCTTTTTATTAGGGTTTAATTACTATATATATATATATATATATATATATAGCTTACTAGCTAGAAGTTTTTTAACAATGTTTTAGCTAGCAATATCGCGTGATTAACCTACCATCACATTTGTTATTACAATCAGATTAGATTGGTTGCGGTACCTTAATTTGTTTAAAAAAGAAAAATGGTGATGGCATCCTTTCTTAATTTGTTTAACTATTCTTCATACTATAATAATTAAAAGTATCCATGGATAGATCCTCAGCATATTTTTATCAACATTTATAAGCTTTTTATTGAAGAAAAATTTAGAAATATTATGTAGTTGTGGTTGTTTTTCAAAGTATTTTTTACTTATAAATGTATTAAAATAATGTTTTTTTTTGTTTTTTTCAAAAATTATTTTTGAAATCAATATATCAAAATGATTTAAAAACATAAAAAAAAAATAATTTGAAGTAAAGAAAAAAATAAAAAAAATTTAAATTTTTTTTAAAACCGTTTTAAACGGAAAAAAAAAACAGTGGTATTTCTCAGCTTCTATATAGACTTTTTTTTAAAAAAAATTGTAATCAGTCCTTGTACTGCTCAGCAATTATGGAAGATATATATGATCCAGCTGTGGTTATGATAAAAACTTTTGAAATGCATCAGGGCATGTGCAAGAATTTGAATGCCGAATTGGTGGGTTTTTTCATTATTACAATGGGTTTTTTCTTCGCTTATTTAGGGAATTAAGAATACAAATAAGGCTGAATTGCTTATATAATTAAAGCTTTAGATTTATCTTATATATAGAGATGATTTTTTTTTCTTTGAATTTGATTATGTCAAGATAATTTAAGTTCTGGATATTCTCGAGAATTTCTCTTAATCAATTATGGTGATCTGGGTATCGATTGTCATTATATATATTCTACATACTTTTTATGATTATGCTTGTAGAAAAGAAAATTGTCTATCCTAATCATATTCAGCTCTAGTTAATATTGGATTAGTTCATTGCATTAAATACTTGGGTTTTTGTGAAGTGATTGAGTATTATTTTATGCATATCTTTGGTTGAATCTGTGTCTCCTTTCATTAATTTGAAAATATCACAACAAGCATGCATATATTAATTTAAATTAATTTGTGGCTAAGAGATTAATCTTCTATTTATTTTTGTGTTTTAAAAATATTTTAGAAAAAAATTGAAATTTTTTTATTTTTTTCTTTGTTTTAAATTAATATTTTGTTTATGTTTTTAGATTATTTTGATGCGCTGATATTAAAAATAATTTTTAAAAAATAAAAAATATATATTATTTTAATATATTTTTAAATAAATAATACTTTAAAAAATAGTTACAGTTACAGTTACAAATAATTTTTAAATCAAGACCTAACTAGCTAGATGTCACATTTTTTCTCGAGAAGATGTTAGAAACTAGAGATCAGAATGTTTATGCCCCCAAAAGGGTTAACAGTGAGCCAATTTTTTTATTTTTTATTTTGTACTTAGAAAATGGTCGGTGTATGGAGCTTGACTGCATATACAAAGATAATCTTAAGGATCAAATTTCAATTTACTTTTGAAACATTGCTTTATAAATCCCAGCTTCCATCAATTTTTTCTATTTTAAAAAAATCTAAAAATTAATAGAACTGATGACTTGACATTATTAACACATTAAATATCCTTAAAAAATATTTATTATACTCTCAAAAACTATTCTAGTGATAATTACTCCTGTAATAATTTACTTCTATACATTCTTTTAGACTTCGTACCAAACCGCCACCTTAAGATTAATATTATTGTTGGCTGATAAATCATGAAACCTTAGTGGTTTTTTCTTTATAAGCTAAAATAAAATATAATAAGCAGTAAAGGGATTACAACAAAAGGCCGAAATTAAAGTACGAGCTTAGCAAAATACAAGTGAAGGAAGGTCACTAATGCACACAGAGGTTGATAAAGAGAACAACTTTCTTATTGTAAATCGTCCTTAATCCTAAGTAAGTAGAGATTAATTTGAATTTTTGGCAGATGAATTTATTCATTACGTGTGTGGCCCTGTTTATTTTTATAATTTTAAAATACTTTTAAAAAGATTTAATTTTTTTTATTTTTTTCTTTATTTTTGGTGTTTTTAGATATTTTTATGCGCTGATATCAAAAATAAATTTTTTAAAAAAATATATTATTTTAATATATTTCTGAGTGAAAAATACTTTGAAAAACATCAACATTTCCCAACAGACTAATTTTTCTATTGATTATTATTATAGGAACCATGCAAGCAGGGCAGAGCGAAGAAATATTTTAAAGGAGAAAAACATAAATTTTAATAGTTTTCACTCTGAAGTTTTAAATTGATAAAGGGAAGCCAAAAATGTATTTTTTTCCCTCAAATAAGAAACCAACATGTACTCATGCCATTTAGAATAATATATTAATAGCATGTCATAAATTCATGAGCTAATGTAAAATCTTTAGATCATATTTAGTACTTGTTTAGATAGATGATGGATAAATATATTTTAAAAATATATATATTTTTGAGTTTAAGTACTTGTTTAGAAGTTTCAAATACAAGGTAATAATTTATTGATAGGTGAAAAGAGTTTGTGTCCATACCCAATATCTTTAAGCTTGATAAAATACTAGGCCTACTAGGCCTAGAAGATATGAGTCTAACTCGTTTTCTTGCTCAAAATTCTTGGATGTGACTACGAGTCGAGCTTAAATGGACATAAATCTAGCAAGTTACTAAATCTAATATCTTTGGATTCAACTACATGTTGAGTCCATATGGATATAGATGTACCTTGATCTTCATACTCCTATACAAGCACTCTCTCGTTGATTAATTTAAGGCTATACAAACAACTTTAGATCTCAAAGTATGTCATATTCTCCTTCGTAGGTGCATTTTCTTCTTCCTCTTCTTTTACATCAACCCTAAAGATTGCTCTATAAATAAATTTTATACGATCTTATAAGATTTCTCTCTCCCACCTAAACTAAATTGAGCATCAGATGATCTTCAAACTCACAAAGGGATTTATTTTGTTGTTTTTGTTGCATCTCAAACAACCTAACATTCTTGACCAATCATAAAATATCACTCTTAGTAGAAGTTTTCAACAACGTCGTCAAACACCAATTTTAATTACGATAAAACTTGAATTTATGCTCAAATGAAAGGAGAACGAAAGTCATTATCATAACATATAGTTATTTGTTTGAACTAATATGTTGTTAATCAAGGTTGTTAAAATTACGAGTTGACTCATAAAATCATATAATTTTACGAGTTAACATATACTTGTCATGCAAGATTGCATAAAAAATTAAAAAAAATGATAAAATCAGATTGAAATCGTGTAAAATCAATAAAATTGTGATTTTATGGCCAATTTTATGATTTTATAGTAATTCCAAATTCTTGTTTTTCTCATTGGATACCTTTGTATTTACTCACTGACATATAAGCCACATAAGCAACTATATTCATGGATTCTTGGATTCTTTCTTCAATCAATAGTGCAAGGCTGAAGGAAATATATAGTCATGCTTAAATCCTTCCTAACAAATAAAAAATTGTCTATTATATGTAATAAGAATTTGAAGATTCTCATTCTATAGGGATATCGTTATGGACAAAAGTGACAGACTATTGTTTGAAGTTTGATTCACCATATGTTTATGCCTAAATATCATAGTTTTTTCAACAAATTTATAGCATTATGTCTATAGAAAATCTCATAACTCGTCTAAGATATGATATAACAAGGAACTAGACTTCAAGATTTTTTTTAAAAAATTCTTACTTTGAATTATTTGATTCATTCATTTGAGTTCATACAAAGCCTATAATTTCTTATTCATTCACTTGTTTAGATTTGTGATCCGTAAGAAATAATATCTAAAACTTATGAAAGCATACCAATAACTAAAAGTAATGTGTTATTCATCAAGGTAAAAGATATCAAATAATGTAAAACAATCACTACATATGGTCATGTACTTGGAGGGAGCATTGGATCTGGTGTTGGTCAACAAAGAAGCATAGTTGTAAAGATAGCTATTTTTAATGTCTTTTTCATAATTTATTTTTATAATTCGAGTTTGTATTGTATATTTTGAGTTGCGTCAAAATAACATTTTTGAAATTATATTTGGTTAATATCTAAAGGGTATATATAGAAAATAAAATAAATAAATATTTGATTGAAGAGACGAAAAACAAATACATTAAATAATTAAAATGATTTGTTAGCTATTTATTATCTTCAATGGTCGTGATTCTTTTATGTTTAAATAAAAGTCTAGTTGTCTTTAGTTAGATAGATGAGATTAATATTGATCAATAATTTTGATATTCTTCTAACAATAAAATATAGAAAAATTAAATTTGATGATCAGGCCTATTACTTCTTTAAAATAATGCGGTATCATAACAAAAGAATAATATATTAAACTACAAATTTAATGACGCTAGCTTGTGGTTATTTTCTTCAACGTTGAAGATCATTCGCATGAATTCAATGCTCATCTTCTCTTCGAGAGATGAAACACACACACACACACATATATATATACACACACGAAACCATTGTAAATTATTAGAGCATTATTGCTTTACTCTCAGCAGTGCAACAACACAGATACGGTGGTTGCAACCACCGTCACCGCCACAATTTCCCTTTGCGACCAACATCATTCACTGCCTGGTAAGAGCTTCGACAATCTGTTCTTTTTTCCTTTTGCAACTTAGATTTTGTGGACTGCTGGTTAGAGATGATTATTTTCGGTTCGATTTGGTTTTTATCAAAAAAAATAATTAAACCAAATTTTTTTTAAAACAAAACGAAACCGAACCAAAACCGGTTTCGGTTCGGTTTGGTTTTTTGGACAAAAACCAAGTCAAACCGGTTTGGCTCGGTTTTTCCGGTTTGGCTTAGTTTTTTTTTGTTTGGATTCGGTTCGGTTTTTTCAGTTTTAAGCTTATAAAACCAAAACCAAACCGAACTAGTTGGTAATTTTAAAATTTTAATCAGTTTTTTTTTACAGTTCAGCTTTTTTAATTATTTATTTTAATTATTTTTATTTTTCAGTTTTTTTTTTCATCCCTGCTAGTTATGCAATTAAAGGGCGTGTTCTTTCTCTCAAAAAGTTTGTGCTTGGTGGGATTAGAGAGGGGATTTATGGCTCTAAAAAAAAAACCAAATAAATAAAATTAGAGATTAATTTATGATTAGGGGGTCCACCGGTCTAATTTTCCTTTGGTGCCGTAAAGAAAATTATAATAAATGGAATTGCGACTTCGAAAGCATTAAAAAAGGGACCAAAAGTTAGGCATATGTCATTGCTATTTTTTTTTTTAATTTATTTAATTTCTTTCATTGGAGTTCCCATATTTTCCGCCTTTTTATTCAGCTTGTCATGCCACCATATCCTATATTATAATTATAACAATAACTAAAAAAACTGGGTATTTTACTCTAACCCAACACTATGGTAACTCCTCTCACAACACACATTGTACTGTTTATTTTAAACAATGTACTTTATATATATATATATATATATATATATATAAAATTTAACTTTTAAACTTTATATATGATTTCATCCTTCAAAGTTATAATATCATGATTTTTTTTTTTTTGCATTTCTTTCAATTTACATGACCTCACATGTGTGGAGTTGTGGGATATTAGATAATGAATTTTGATTTAGTTTTGAAAAATTATAATTTAATTAGGGTTGAAAATTGAAATTAAAAAACAGGGCCTAAATTTAAAAAAGAAACAAAAAATGCCCCATTTAGTTTTTGGCGCTGAAAACTTGAGTTTAATCCTTAAATTTTCAATTTTTATCATTTGATCTCTGCTTCTTGAAAATTCATGTTTCAATACCAGACATCATTTTCATTATATTCAATCTTTGTGTTATGAAAAAAGAGAGAGAAAGTTCTTTGAAACTTTTTAGAAGAAAGAAAATTCTCAAATAGTTATATTTTAATCATTAAAATATTGATTTTTATGTTGATAGATTCATCTTCTTGAAATAAGTTCAATGAAAGTGGTGTTTTCATATAATCATGTTAGTAAACGTAAAACAGGGTCTGTTTTTTTTTTCATTTAATTTTTTATTCTAGAAGTAATTAAAGGATGTTTTGGGGTTGATAATTTATTTATAAAGGTTTCTATGAAGTTTTGGAGGTGTAAATACCTTGACTCTCATTTTTTAATCACTTACAATTCAATGGACAATAAGTCACTTGCTAATAAACGACATGTCTCTTTATTAAAAACATAAAAATAAAGCGGAGGATGGTTAATTTGTTTGCTCCTCAAAAAGAAAAAAAAAACCACCAAGTGCACAGATCTACAGTTTTTAATAGCAGGTCAGGCTTTTAGCCCTGACCTATGAGACCCATCAACTCTTGATCTCTTTTCTTTTCTTTTATATTATTTTTTTAATTTAAATATTGATTCATGTTCTCTTTCTTATCTTTTAAACTATTTAGTTTTCCTATATTTTTAATTAGTGATTGATCTTTTTACTTTTTAGTTTCATAATGCTTCAAAAAAATTAGTATAATTAATTTGTCTTTAATTTTTTTCTCTTATATTTTATATAAATTAGTTGTATTTGTTTCGCATGTTTATAAAAATAAAAATCCTTTATTATTAGCAAGGAAAATTAGCCTCTAAGATAAAAATAAATAAAATAAAAATAATAACTAGTGTAAAACATTTACGTGTATATTTATTTATTGCTTTTACTTGAAATAATAACTTTTTATTTTAGTATTTAACTAGTGTTAAAGAAATGGTTTTTTTGATTTGTTAGTTTATATATTTTTTAATTTATTTTATAAAAGGTAAATAATATTTTTTTTGTTTCTGAATTAAAAAATATATTATGATACATGGAAACATTATATATAATGCAATCATTCTCTTTTTAAGCATTAGAATAAATGAAATCGCCACGTTACGTTTGAATCGTGAAAAAAAGGGACCAAAAGTTAGGCATTTGTCTTCGCTAATTTTTTTTTCTTTTATGTATTTACATTGGAGTTTCTCCATTTCCTCCCTTTTGAATTCAACATGTCATGCAACAATATCCTATATATGCTCCAAAGAGAAACAAAAATATTCTAATTTACTATCAAATATCGAATCAAATCCACAAAAAGGTGGACATTCTCGAAAGATAATATTACAATTGTAACAAGATCCTATGCTCCAAAGAGGACATGATCTAAGGAAGAATGGATGCTAAATATAAATGTTATAATATAGTCAGTACTTCCACTAGGAATTTTTCAAGTACAAAAGCAACATCTCTTGATAAAAAAATTTTAAAAATATGAATAATAAAAATTATTCGTAAGCAAAAACTAAGCAATAATATATCGTTCCCTTGATTCCTCTCACGTGTATGAATTATATGATGGCCAAAATGTTTGCTATAAAACTTGAGCTTGATAAAAATAAAAGGGATGTTGGGAATTATAGTATAAAGTGATTTTTAAAATAGATTTTTGCTTGAAAATATTTTAGAATAATATTTTTTATTTTTTATATGAACACATCAAAACTATTTAAAAAATACTTAAAAATACATTAATTTAATATTTTCTCAAGCTAAAAATACACTTTTAAATGTCTAAAAGCAAAAACAAAAGCAAAAGTTCTGTCAAATACCTCTTAGCGTTTGTCAGGGACAACGTTACAACATGAATTAAAAAAAAAGTTAATTTTGTATGGTATTCTTAAATATTTTAAAAGATTGATATTAAAAATAAATTTTATAAAATAAAAAATAATATTTTAATATATTTTTAAATAAAAATAAACGTGAACACCACGAAAAACACCCCTAACACATGCACACACAACTATATGCACACACAACTATAGAAAATCTCCTGGGCTTTGTTTGGTTTCGTTGTCAGCAAGCTTTGAAAAAAAAGACTTGAAAAGAAAGTAGAAAGCTGACATCAATCAAAAAAGGGATTTTAGGGCTGTGGTCCACATGATCTGTTTTGAAGGCACACGTGAATATTTTTTAAAATATTTTTTATTTAAAAATATATTAAAATAATATAATTTTTATTTTAAAAAATTATTTTAAATATTAATATATTAAAATAATATGAAAATATTAATTTAAAATAAAAAGGTTAAAAAAAATTAAAATTGTTTTTAAAATAATTTCAAAACGACAAAAACAAACATTTCCTTAATGAGAAAAGAAATGTTTTATAATGTGGGGTCCTACTGTCACAAATTTGTGATTTTGTGGTGATCTAGCTGTGAATCGTGGACAGAACTCATTCACTCCAAAAAGGTATCAAGTTTGACTTTTATTACATTGTTCTGTAGGGTGTGCATGCGCAAAAGAGGTAAAGAACTACAACAACCGAGGAATATATTAATAACAGGTTTATTTTTCCATTTTAAAAGTATTTTTAATTTTTTATTATTATTATTTTACTTCAAATTATTTTTTAGAGTGTTTATATCATTTCAATATATTAATATCAAAAATAAATTTAAAAAATATTATTTTAATATATTTTCAAATTAATAATTAAAACACTCTTAATTCCCTGCTTCATATTTGATGAATTTGATGATGACTTAACTATAATTACTAGATATTGATTTTTAATAAAAGAGAAATTTTTTATGTTTTTTCTATTTTTTTATTAATCTCTTTACTATGATTTAAATATTCAGTAAGTGATTAGGTTGAGTACAATAGAATTTTCAGATTAATTAGGGGAAAATGTAAATTGGTGATTTTTTTTTAATTTTCTAATTAGATTTGGTTTATATAGAGAGATGAATATATAACATTAATATGCTGAGGCAGACCCATTTTGTTTTTGTTTTTATTTATTTTTAAAGAAAGTATACTTTCTTAATTTATGAGCATAAAAAATAGCGATTTACAAATTATTTAGAAGGGAAATTTGAACAACTATGGATGAAATTAAAATAATTATGGGGTTAAATCACTCAAATTTGTCTTTAATACACAAGAATTCCAATCACTTAATTACAAAAAACACAAGACATGCCTTAATGATGTCTAGTGACTCAATAATACCACCAGTTTTCTTTCTGTCTTTTCTTGCAAACCCTAAAATATAAGATCCTAATAAAAGAAAGTAAACAAAGAGATTATATTTGTCAAGAAACGTTATAATGAGACAGGAAAGAAAGCAAAATCACTCGCCGGAAATTGATTATCAAATTCAAACTCCGGCTGACTTGCAGCCATGACATTTTTTTCCCTTTTCGTGACTCCTCCAAATACTTGTTTCTTGACTTCCTCCTCTCTTTCTTTGCTTTCAATAAAAGAAAAGGAAAAAGAAAAAAGAAAAACCCTCCTGTTTTTGCACATCTGGCCATGACTGAGCAATGCATGTAAGAGTGTGGAAGAGAGAGAGTGTCTTAAATACTAGAGAGAGAGAGAGAGAGCCCCAGACTGACTCACTTCTCTCCTTCCATAGACTTTCCCTCGAGTTTGGTGACTCAGAATTTGAAAGCCAACAAGCCTGATCCTCTTTAAAACCCCACTCACCATCAGTTACACACATTTCCACAACTGTACTAAGCGATATATCAAATACTACTTGCTACTTACTATACACTCCTACACCTAGTAAGGTAACAGTACCATACCAGTTCTCGACTCGTGTTTTAGAGCCCGTTTGGCATTGCTGCCAAACCGGCGTTTTGACAAAATTCAAATTTTTTTTTTTTTTTTTTTTTTTGCTAAAATTGAGTTACGGTTGTACTTTTTGAATCGTTTTGATGTGCTGATATCAAAAATGATTTTTAAAAAATAAAAAAACATCATTTGCATGTATTTCGGCACGAAAAGCTATTTGAAAAGCAACCGCTACCACACTGTCAAACACACTCTTAGTTGGGGTGTTATTGGTTTTGTAGAGAGAGAGGGGGGGAGTTGGCGAGGCTAGATTGGAGCCCGAGATTTAATCTTTTTGTGTTTTTTGAAAAATCTCTCTCTCTCTCCTTAACTCACTCTCAAATCATGGCAAATTCTTAGACATTCCAGCTGTTTCTCTCCTTGTGATATGATGTGTTAGTGGCCTTTTTAGGCCTTCAAAAACCAAATGCTTAAACCCCTCTCAACTTCTGCTCAAGCCCAAGAAAATAAAAAAATCATGAAGTCCTTTTTTTCTTTGTGCTCAACAGGAATGTTATGGTAGCCATGGATAGGCATGGTATATAGCATGGGCCATTATTCTTGAAAGATTCTTTCTTTGCGGTATAGAGGACTGCCTAATAGCTTCTTCCTCTTCAACTTTCTGTTGTTTATAAAGAAAGACCTTTTCTTTTGGGAAAAGAATGGAGTATGGCAGTGCTGGAGGAGGAAGTGGTGGTGGTGGTGGTGGTGGCGGGGACCATGATTCCTCTGACCCTCAAAGGAGGAAGAAGCGTTATCACCGCCACACTGCTCACCAGATTCAGAAGTTGGAATCGTAAGCACTCTTTGACATTGCAATTTCTTTGTTTTTGTCAATCATGCATTTCTCTGACAATTAGTGCTGTTGCTTCTCGGGGACATGTGACGTGTGTGTAATGTTGCTTGTAAGTATCGGTCTTTTTGGGTTGTTGATACTTTTCTTTTTTTCGCTGCTGCTGCTGCTGCTGTTTGTACTGTGTGGGAATGAAGAATGTTTAAGGAGTTTCCACACCCAGATGAGAAACAAAGGTTACAGTTAAGTAGAGAGTTGGGTTTGGCACCAAGACAGATCAAGTTTTGGTTCCAAAACAGGAGGACCCAGATGAAGGTGAATTAAAGATTATCATTTTGTTTGTCTCTTTGTTTTGTTTTAAATTGAATTTTGTTGAGACAATTAAAAGGTTGTTTTGTTGTTGTTGGAAAATGATCCAGGCTCAACATGAAAGAGCAGATAACAGTTCTCTTAGAGCTGAGAATGATAAGATCCGGTGTGAGAATATAGCCATTAGAGAGGCGCTCAAGAATGTTATTTGCCCCTCTTGTGGGACTCCTCCTGTTACGGAGGATTCCTATTTTGACGAACAGAAATTAAGAATCGAGAATGCTCAATTGAAAGAAGAGGTTTGCTTCTGTGTTTTGAGCTCCCTCTATCTTTGCATTTTTATTTTTAAAAAAAATTTCCATGCATAATTTGTGGAATATTTTGCTAAATTTTGGTTGATGTGTGTTATATGGTTGTTGAAGCTTGATAGAGTTTCTAGCATTGCTGCTAAATACATAGGGAGACCAATTTCCCAACTCCCTCCGGTGCAACCTGTTCACATTTCTTCATTGGATTTATCAATGGGGAATTTTGGTGGCCAAGGTCTTGGTGGTCCTTCACTTGATCTTGATCTTGATCTTGATCTTATCCCGATTAATTCAAATTTGGCTTTTCAACCGCCTGGCATTTCGGACATGGACAAGTCTCTCATGACTGATGTTGCTGCAAACGCTATGGAGGAACTGTTGAGGCTTTTGCAAGCTAATGAACCTTTATGGATGAAATCGTCCACTGATGGGAGAGATGTTCTTAATCTCGATAGCTACCAAAGGATCTTTCCAAGGGCTATGAGTCACTTAAAGAATCCCAATGTTCGAATTGAATCATCCCGAGATTCAGGTGTTGTTATCATGAATGGTGTAGCCCTGGTTGACATGTTTATGGATTCAGTAAGTCTTTTTCTTAGTCTCTAACGATAAATATTCTTGGACCCCCAAAATATCTTACTTTTTATGGGTGTCACTGAGTGTCATCACTGATTGGAGCTTGCAGAACAAGTGGGTCGAATCATTTCCCACCATCGTGTCTGTGGCAAAGACCATTGAAGTCATTTCATCTGGAATGTTGGGTAATCACAGCGGTTCCTTGCAACTGGTAAAGAAAAGGAGCTTTAAAACTCTTTCCTTTTTTTGTTTCAGCTTTTGCTTGAAGAATGATTTATCATATGAAACATGCTTCTTGCAGATGTATGAAGAGTTGCAGGTGCTTTCACCCCTGGTTCCAACTCGGGAATTCTGTATCCTCCGGTATTGTCAGCAAATTGAGCAAGGCTTGTGGGCAATTGTTAGTGTTTCATATGATATTCCACAGTTTGCTTCCCAATTTCGATGTCACAGGCTTCCCTCTGGATGCTTGATTCAGGATATGCCTAATGGATACTCAAAGGTTGTCTAGTTGCTCCTGAGAATTTCATTATGTGATCACTTCGGTGTTTCAATTTCAAAATAGTGAAAGTCGTTGAATTATTTTTCGCACATAGTTATTCACCTGAAGTGCGAAACAGGTTACTTGGGTGGAACATGTAGAGATAGAAGACAAAGCCCCAACCCACCAGTTTTACAGGGATCTCATTCACAGTGGTATGGCCTTTGGAGCAGAACGGTGGCTTGCTACACTGCAAAGGATGTGTGAAAGGGTGGCATGTCAAATGGTGTCAGGAAGTTCAACTCGAGATCTTGGAGGAGGTAAGTTTAGTGCCATAATCACAGCCTTTTATTTCTTAATCACGAGATTAACTGGATATTTCATTTTCCAGTAATTCCATCACCAGAAGGTAAGAAAAGTATGATGAAACTTGGCCACCGAATGGTCAGCAGTTTCTGTTCTAGCATAAGCACATCTAACAGCCACCGATGGAGCACACTATCTGGGTTGCATGACGTTGGAGTTCGAATTACACTCCATAAGAACACGGATCCTGGCCAACCTAATGGTGTAGTTCTAAGTGCGGCGACTACGTTTTCGCTTCCAGCATCTCCTCAAAATGTCTTCAATTTCTTCAAGGATGAAAAGACTCGACCACAGGTAACATCGATTTTGAAATTGAAAGTGGAATGATTCATGGCATGTTCAATTCATCGATTTTGAAATTGAAGTGTTTCTGATATTTTGCCTTTGGTTTTGATACTTCTTTAGTGGGATGTTCTCTCTAGTGGCAATGCAGTCCAAGAAGTTGCCCATATTGCAAATGGGTCCCATCCTGGGAACTGCATATCTGTTCTTCGAGTAAGGCTACCTCAGTTTGCCTCACTCTCTATCTTTTATAGCGAATTGTTTCACTTTATAAAGTAAAATGCATGCTTAATGACTTTAATCACTCTAATATTCTGCAACAGGCCTACAACACTAGCCAGAACAATATGTTAATACTTCAAGAGAGCTGCATCGACTCATCAGGTTCACTTGTAGTCTATTGTCCTGTCGATCTACCAGCTATCAACATAGCAATGAGTGGGGAGGACCCTTCCTATATACCTCTTCTGCCATCAGGATTCACCATTTCACCTGATGGTTATCCTGACCAAGGAGATGGTGCATCCACAAGCTCTAACACACAAGGACGCATGGCTAGGTCGAGTGGTTCACTAATCACAGTAGCTTTTCAAATATTAGTTAGCAGCTTGCCATCTGCTAGACTGAACCTGGAGTCAGTGAATACCGTTAATAGCCTTATCGGAACCACCGTCCAGCAAATTAAGGCTGCCTTGAGTTGTCCTGGCTCCTGATGACCTGATTCTGCTACTGCAAACACAACTGTTTCCCTTTCTCTCTACCAACTTTAAATATGGAGATCGGAACAAATTGAAAGTCTTGTGTTTGCTGGTGGTATTCAATGTGGGAGAGCAGTATTAGGGTTGGTTGGGACCTTGAATGCCCTCTCATCAAGAACCAAGATGCTCATTTACTGCTGCTGCTGGTGCCTGTTTTTGCTGCCATAATTCATTACTCTCTACGCCACCCAAATTTTATTTATTTTTTTTACAAGCTCTCTTTTTGGATTTTGCAAAAATGTACGCTGGAAGAGTAGTCATTTAAGAGGGAGTCAAGAACGCACCATCCATGTCTTTCTTGCTTAGAAGAGGTAGTAATGAAACTGCCATCCTTTCCCTGCAATCTTTCCATCATCACCACCCCAGCTCAGCTAAAAACAAAAACTTTGTGGTTCGGGTATTGACTTCCGTTCGTGTACTTGCAATCTATCTATCCAGATTAATGCTCTCTCTCTCTCTCTCTCTCTCTCTGCTATAATAGAACTCTCTTAAATGGTGTATGTACGTGGCTGTGCATGCTAGGGTGTGTTTATGTGTGTGAAGGAAGAGAGCCATGAGGCCGTGGAGCAACCATTGAGATAGTTCTGAATCTTCTGATAGCTATTTTGCTTGGAATCAATGTTGGGCTCCACCTCCTCGAGGAACTTTTTATTATTATTATTATATAAAAAAGTATTTATAAATATTATTGGTATTGTATTATGAGGTTTTTTTTATTTAGAAATATATTAAAATAATATTTTTTAATTTAAAAATCTATTTTTAATATTAATATATTAAAACTACATTGAAACACTGAAAAAATTAATTTAAAATAAAAATAATAATTTTTTTTTAAAAGCTTTTTTGAAATAAAACCAGAGCGTAATTATCTGCATTTGCCTTGCATTTTCTGGTGGAGAGGATTTCCATTTGATTGACATGAGCACAAAACCCTCCATGGTCATTTCTTTTTTCCCTCTTTGGTGCTTCCCTTTTGGGATTTTTCCTGTTGTATTTGAACTTCATATACGCTTACAAATGTGGGAATGCTTACAAATTTTTAGATTTGGGTGTCTTCCTTCAAGAGCTTAACTAAATGTATGATAAAACAAAACAAAAAACAATGGAAGGTTTCTTTTTTAATAAATAATACTAATTAGATAGATGTTGGGAATGTTGCATCCAAACATAATATTTTCAAACACCATATACTAGTGTCAAATTAATTAATGCTTTTTAAAAAAAAAAAACATAAAAAGTAGATAAACAAAGTTTATAACGATTTGGGTGTAATTTTGGCTGTAATTTTAACTTGTGTTGAATGGTTAAGTTTTTAAGTAATTTTGGGTGTAAATTGCTTAACCATTATAAACTTTGTTATCTACTTTTTGAAAAGAATCTGGTAAAATAGAATCTCATGCCACCATCGTTTTGATCTCTGCCTGCCCTTAGCTCAAATGTGAAACGATATGTTGTCAAATGATTAAATAAAAAGATTTAGAGGGTGAAATGAAAAGATGACGATATATTATATTGATTCAAGTTAAAACGTGAAATTTATAACCTGGCTAATGAACACGGTCATAATAAATTAATTTTATTTAACAATATGTCTCTTGTTTTGTTTTTTTTTTTTTTTTCTTCTTGGATGGACCTTGATTAGGTCTTAAGTGACCTAGAATTAGATTGAATCCAGAACCAAATTAAAAAGTTATAAGTGAATTTAAGACAAAATGTTTTTTAAAAAATATGTTACATTATATCTATTCCAGTCAACTTGAGTTAATCAACAAAACTAACAAACCTGAATCATGAGCATGATCCCAATTTGTTAACCCGTTGAGGCAATATGTCTCTTTCTTTTCTCATCTCTTGTTTTTTTTTTTATTAAGTCTTAATGGGCTATAATTAGCCATATATTGGATGAAATTCAAAATAAAATTAAGAGTTATAAAAAAAATTTAGGAATCAAATAAAAATATGCTTAAATTTATGATTAAAGTAAAGTGATACAAAACAATCAAGAGAAAAAAAAAAATGCCAACGTGCTAATGTGACTTCTTTCATGACCCGATGGTGGGTATTTTTTTGTTGCTGCTAGAATTATCTTATTGAGTTTTTTTTTTTTTTTCAAGGAAGAGTATAGAGGCATTGGACTCCCAACGTGGCTTTGACAATTTTATTTTTTTTTTCATTTTTTTTTCGTTCAAGATTCATGCAACAACAACTGGGGGGTGTTTGAGCACAATGTATAATCATCTTTATTATTTATGATATAAATGCATATTGTAAAAAACCAAAAACAGATTCGTAAAATAAAAGTTCCATTTTGGAAATTTATTTCAACTTTTTTAAAATACTTTAAAAAAAAAAAAGGAGTTCTAACTATAATCGCAGTCACATTCAAGCCTCCTCTCTCCAAACTGATCCGATATCGTCATCGCTACACTTAATTTTTCTATAAGCAAATGAAAGGCACCACACTACAGTACCTTGGAAGTCAATGCTAATGAAATGAGTGGTGAGGATTAGCTAGGATTGATTGATTGCCGCTGACACAAAAGAAGGCAGTGTTTCAGAGTTGGTCCCCGGAATTCAGTGCATGATAGACGGGTAACTGAAAAGGATATCCTCTCAAGGCTCAGACTTTCCAGATCTTGCCGCCACCGACATTTTACCTTTCTGCCGGTCTCCCCTGAACCCAGCGTCACTGCGTCACCGCGTCACCTCTCTTCTCTTTCCAGCGCCTTCAATCAATATTTTTGTAGTATTTTTTATTATTTTGATATTAAAAATTAAAAAAAGATGTTTTGATATTTTTTTAAGAAATAATTTTTATAACAAATCTTGTAAAAGCACCCAACTAATCAAAGGAAAAAATAGGTTGAAATTGTCCCAGCATTTGATATTTATAATTATTAAATTTGATCCAATCCGGTGAATTGACTAAAAAAATCTTAAGATCGAACTTAACTCGAGTTGGATATCAAGTTTAATAAAAAAAAAATGTGTTTATTACTTGATGAATTTGTCAAAAAACCCCTTTGGGTTTTCAATGGTTGTTTCCTGAGTTGATGGTGATGAAGCAGTAAGCTTGATTAGGTAGCTTAATGTTCGCTTGAAAAAACAAGCTCTTTCAAAAATAAAAAATTCTTTGATGTTTAAATTGATATATGTAGGAGACATAATAATATAAAAAAAAAATGAAAATTCATGGGTGTGTATCGTGATGGTTGTGTCATGAATATCATCAATAAAAGTATTGACTATATAAAATATTATTAGTGCAAAAAATGATCTCTGTGTTACATTGAAAAAATTATTTATATAAAAAAATTATATGCATTAAAAATTTGTATGTGTGACTCTTGAAAACCTAAATATATCTATAAAAAAATATGTTTAGATAAGATTAGATAAACCACGATCGAAATGGATACCGGGCTAAAATCCCAACCATTTTGGGGAGTCCCAAACGGCTGAATTTATTTTTTTTTTAATTTGTGTATTATAATTTCTATTATTATTAAACGAATTCAGGCCTCGAACACATGGAATGAGTTTTTGTCTTTTGTATGTTTTCTTTCCTTCATTGCACCGTGAGTGGGATGGGCCCTTAAGCTCCAAGCCTATTGGACTGGAGGCCTTTTAATATATGAAAAGGAAGTGCTGAGAATTGTGACCGTCCTATCTATACCCATGACAATTAGAAAGCCCACAACATATTTTCTTTTAGAGGGCACAAATTAAGTGACACTGAAACAAATATATGTATTAGCCAACAGATTTTTTTTTTTTTAAGTGATAAATAACTCACACTAAAACAAATATCTGTGTTGAAAATGGACATTCAAATTAAAAAAAATAATAATTTGAATGAGTCAGATAAGTTTAATGGCAAAATTTGGTATAATTTTTAATATTATCATTAGATAATAGATAGGGTTGATTAAGACTTGCTGGGATCATTTTTATGCTTAAGTTAGACCTTGATGTTATGAATTTTATTTATTTTTTTAAATTATTTTCCTTTTCTTGTTTATTTTAGAAACTTAACGCTGGTTGCATTCTATAATAGCTATATAAACTTTAATTAGGATTTTGTTTTTCAATAAGGATTAGAATTTAGGTCCAGACTAGTACAAACACCACCAAATTTAAAAGTTTCAAATAGATAGAAACTGCAGATGGCAGACCAAAATGAAGAAAAATTCACCAAGGGCATAGTGCTTATGAATAGTTATTTGTGAGAGAAATAACCTTAGCTCCCCGGTAAAATGTTGTTTTTTCAGAAGAAATCAGTTGTCTAATTTCTTAAAGATTTTATCCTTAACCGAGTCATTTATTTTATTTTATCACTGGGAGGGCGATTTTCTTTTCTATATAAAGGCTAGTTGAGTGTACTATAGAAATTCGATGAACTCATTCAAGGGGAGAAGGCTAACATATTTAAGATTTTTTTTTGGAAGGTGGACTATTCTTTGAACCATTTCTTTAAAGATAAGGTGCAGAAAAAAAAAAAAAATATATATATATATATATATATATATATATATATATATATATAGAGAGAGAGAGAGAGAGAGAGAGAGGAGTGCTCACCTGGATCCACACATTTAAAGCTTTATTTTTAAAGTTTTTTTTTTTTTTTTAGAAAAAAATCTTTAGCATTGGATATCTGATAAATTGTTTTATAGATTTTTTTTAATTTATTTTTTAATATTAAATTAATATTTATTTTTATCATATAATTAAAATTAAAAAGATATTATTGAACTCGTTGGAATCCATAACCAAAGTTATAAAAGTTTGATGATCCAGATTAACTAAAATCGATTTAATATGGCATCGTTTCAATGTTAAAAAATAATATCAACTTCAATTTATTATTAAAAAAAGTTAAACTATTTTTTAATAGTTATTCATGTTAACTTTAAACTCACGTATTTGGTCTTGTTTTTTTTATTAATATTTTTTTGTTTATTTGATTGTATCAAAATAATTTTTATATGATTTAATTAAAAAATTGAATTTTATAAAAAATGGAGTTAAGAATTTTAAAGTTTAAGTCGATAAATAATGTTTAATAATAATATTAAATAATTCCTCACAATTTATTTTTATTTTTGTTACATTTAAAATCCTTTTAGTCTAACTTGCAGTATAGTCCCGGAAGTAAACTAGTTATTACAATAATTTTACTATCATCACACCTATTTCAAGATAAAAATCTAAAAGGTTTTTTAAATATAAGTTATGATTTCGTATGGAGATGTAAATGTGATAATAATTTTAAACTCAAACTCAAACTCAAACTCTCAATCTCACGAAAGTGTGTTTTATAAATTAATTCACTTATCAAACATACATTCATGCAACTAATGGAACTCAATAATGGCTGTTTTTCTTAAATTATGCGTCTGATCAAGCTGTTGGACACCGATAATTTTATATTTATTCTACCATAAATAAAATATTTCACTAAGTCATATATATAAATAAACTAGATGGTTAGAATTGGTGGAGATTAGTAGAATTAAATGAAAAGGGCAGCTTCATTATCAAATAATATTTAATGAAATTCCTTTCGAGAGATTCCATAAACTGTTGAGAGATTGACTAGCTATTGCCTATTTCTGTCTCAGTCAGACATGTTCATCATACCTGGAAATAAATCAGACAACCTACTCCCAGTGACACGAAATTAAGGTGAATGAATTTAGATTAGACACCATTATACTTGGTTCCTTGAACTCTCCTTGTTTCAAAAGTCAACTAAACAGACAGAGAATTAGAAAACGCGTTTAGTTGACTTTGCTCTCTTGCATACCACCGTCCTTCCCACGTCAGTCAAGCACACAATATTCTGTGTCAGATATCTTTCAGAAGTCATCTTTTAATCGCCTTCATCAGGCAATCAAGCAGGTAACAACACCTCTTCGTCCCTCTCCTAGCATCCTTGCAGAATCAAAGAAGAGGCGCAGAGATGGGGAAACTGAATCATGATCCATACATCAACCACTTTAGCCATCCTCATCCCTTGGAGCTGTCCAACGCTCAATCTCTTTACATGAACTCATGCTCTGCCTGTAATCTCCAACCCTCTGGATGGATGTATTCTTGCAAGCCATGTAACTTCACTCTCCACATCTCATGCACCCAAATGCCAACTTTAATAACCCACCCTTGCCACCCCATCCACCCTTTAACCCTCTTCTCTACTCCGGTTTACCCTGGTGGTTCGTTCAACTGTGATGGCTGTGGCCTCCAAGGAAGTGGATTTAACTACCATTGCACCACCTGTGATTTTGATGTGCACATGATGTGTGCGAAGAATCCACTATCACTCGCTCACCGATCTCATCCTCACCAGCTCAACCTTGCCTTTTATCCTCCTTACCAAACCAAAGGTTTCTCTTGCGACATTTGTCACAAGATAGGGTCTAACCACTGGCTTTACCGGTGTGGTGCTTGTGAGTTCGATGCGCATATGAAGTGTGCAATGAGTGTTAATAATACACCTTTGCCTCATATTCAACACAGCACCTCTTTGCCAGTAGCCAACAATGTCAACGTTCAATACCAGCAGCAGCCTGGACTTGGAGGAGCTAATTATGTTTACAGGCACAGCCAAAGCATGGGAGCTATGCCTATGCAGCAGCAGCAGCTGCAGCAGGCTAGCTATCAACAGCCAGGTGCGGGGCCTAATGGGGCAGCAAACGGCACCGTAATGGATACAATGGTTCAAGGGTTTGTAGATGGGGTTGCACAACAGATTGGTCAAACGTTTGCGCAAAGCATCTTGAATCCTGATGGCAGCAACAATAGTGATCCTAATGGTGGTGGTGGTGATAATTCTTCCAATCCTTCTATAATCAGCATCGGATCTTCCATTTTGAGTGGTGTGTTTGGCGGTGACTCTGATAGTTCACAGAATCAATAGGTTTGATGGATTTTGAAGATCATGAAAGGTTAACTGTAGTCCTATCAAAGGAAAAAAAAGAAGAAGAAAAAAGAGATCATGTATGGATCGAAGTTATTGGTGTCGTAAGATTTGGTGACTTGCTTTTGTTGCTGATTGTCATTTGATCCAGCGTTGTTTTTCTCCTCTTAAAAGTAAGGGGAAAGATGTTAGTCTTGTTCTTATTACCGGTGAAGAAATAAATAATAAATAATATATAGCCCTGGTAATGTATGTATTTATATATAAACGCATTTTCTTTTTGCATTTTAATTTATAAATTTGATAATAAATATATAGCCCTGGAAGTACATTTGATGGGCTTATGTTCTGGGCCCGGCTAGGTCCACCTAAGAAATACCAACCACTTTCGAACATGAAAATATAAATGGGCTGAAACATCTTCGAACCCTGAGACCCATTGTCATAGAAGTGGCGAGTTGCGGGAAATTGTCCTCTCTGCTAAAAGAATTGGAAAGCTTATGGCATTTCATTATCATATATGTTTAAATATAGTGAAGCATCTCTTTTTTTTTTAGTTTTTTTCCTTTTAAATTTTACCTTCCAAACTTATTTCTTTCTATTTTATTCTTTAATATTTTATTATTGATTTTAAAATGATTGTTATAATTTATTTTGGTTTTCTCTACATAAAGTTACCATAATTTCAAATAAAATATTTTGGTATTTAGTTGTTGTTTATTTTTATTATCATATCATCCAATAGAATACATGATTAGGGTTGTGAGTTTTGCGAGTTAAACCGTAAAGCTTAGGTCGATTCAAGATATTCTTATTTCAATATTTAAAAAAATAGTTATCTTGAAAAGATTTTTAAAATCAAATCATGCTTTTGCTGGTAATTTGGGTTGTCTATGGAAGCACCAAGCCAACTAGGTCACATATAATCAATTTTCATGCAAGTTAATTTTAAACTGGGTTGGACAAAAAGTTGAGTTGGGAGATTTACGTGTGTTTGTTTTTTAGGTAGCTTTTGTGGTTGTGGTTTATAAAAAGTAAGTTTTAAAAAAGTGTGATTAGTTGTATTTAGATACGTGTTTAATAAAAATTATGGTTGAAGTTTATGTGTAGCAAAAAAAAAATGTATAAAACGCATAAAAAATATATTTCAAACTTAATTTTTTAGTGGGCCCCGTAGTACAAAACTTAATTTGATTTGTTACCAAACACCTTACTGTGTTTGTTGCACTGCAAACGCAAAAGCAATTGCAAAACAAACGCAGCCTTAAGGATTAACCTATTAAGTCCAGTTAAATAATAATGTCAAATAATTTTTTTTCTTTTGATTGAATTCTTTTTTTTATTATTATTTTTTATATTAGTTTCATCCTTTAATATTTTGTTGATTTTTTTATTGGTCTTTATAATTTGTTTCGATTTGCATTCTATGAGATTTACACAGTCTTAAATAATAGCATTTGGTTGATGCTTGTCTTTGCAAATATCTATTTTTGTTATCATATTATCAAGTAAAAATAATAATTAAAAAAACAAATTGTTTAACCCAGTAGAGACCATGATCTCAGTCACGGTTTTGATAGGTTAAGTCATGAAACTTGGGTTGATCTAATATATCACCGTCTTATTTTGTTTTTTTAAATATATTTTTAAGAAAAAAAACATTTTAAATTTTTTTAAAATCAAATCATATTTTTTATTAATTATCTAAGTTTTTTTAAAAAAAAAACACTTGTGAAGTTGACCCGGATATATTACAGCGTATCCTAACATAGCCAAACAATTGATTTCATTCAAAATAGACTTGCCGGGATAAGTTTAATAATAATACAAAATAAATCATGAGAGCATGGACATTTCTGTTCTAGATTCAAGAATTATTTTACCCAAGCCGCACAGTAATGGTGGCCTGGTGACCAGGAGACTCGGTTAATCTGAGGCACAGAGAAAGAGGTCCAAAAAGTGCAAATAATAAAGCAAAAGTGAAGCTTAAAGATACTTTAATATATTTTATTTAATTTTATTATTTTATTGCGAGGCAGCACCCCATCTGTGAAGCTACTTGTGGCCATAAATTAATCACTTCACCGACAGGGATGGTAACCAAGATTGCTAATCATGATTAATTAGGATAATTTGCATGTGACGCCTGCACACCACACACGGGTACCTCCTCATTAGTGGCTGCCAGCGAGGCATGATTAATTAAATGACCACACCGCACCCTGGAGATTCATGCCATGATTCTGCTTTAACCTCAACCACATATCTCAAAATACCGTTCTTAAACAAAGATCTACCACCACTTTATATTTTAATGTCCCTTTTCCTTCCCTTTCCGCAAGGATATGCGCCTTTTCCTATCCGCTTGTCTTCTTCTTTTTAAGAAATGTTTTTTAAAAAAATTAAAAATTTTATTTATTTTTTATTTTAAATTATTTTTTTAATATTTTTTTAAATAAAAATATTTTTAAAAAATAATCACTATTACAATACCGCACCAACTTAGACCTGGTTTGTTTGGTAAAAAATGGTTTTCTATAAACCACTTTCCAAATTTTCATGTGCTTGTTTGCTATTAAAAAAATTAGTAAACAAAAAACACTTTTCAATTAAAGGATAATTTAGCTTGGTTTTCAAAAAAGAATTTTTTATTTTTATTTTGGACGGAAAACACTTTTTAGAAGGTGTGAAACATTTAAAAATATCATATTATTTGATAATTATAACAAATTTGGTCCTCAAACTTTTGATTACTATATATTTTGTTTTGAATTTTTTTTTCTAATTTCACCTCTTAGAATTTGATTTAATTTAATTTTTATATTAACTTTGGTTTTTATTTTTAAAATTGTTATTTGCTTTTCTCTTATTATTTTTTTAATTTAAATTTTTTTATCTATTAAATTTGATCCTTATGATTGTTACTTATTTTATTAAATAATTTATGAAATTATAATTATAATTATTTTAATTTCATCATCTTTTAAAAAAAAATTATCTGTTAGATATGATCTCTATTATTTTTATTATTATTTATTTATTTGAGATAATTTATAAAATTAAATTATTTTTTTCAATTTTATTTTTATTTAACTTTTTAATTTGTAAGATTTGTTTCTTATTATTTTAATAAACTTGGAAAAAATATATTAATAAATTATTTTCTAACTCATTTTCCATGACATAATCAAATACTGAAAAATATTTTTTAATTTATTTTTCATGATACTATCAAATATAAAAAATAATTTAATTTTTAAAAATTTTCTTTCTACAAAAATTATCTTCCAAAAAAAAATTATTTTTCAATAAAGAAGAGGATCTTAGTTTCTCTTGTGCAAGATTACTGCATGCCTCTGCTGTGAAAGCGACCTTTCCCCGACTGGAGATAAAACAAACGATTCATTCCATCGATCAAGAATCCGACAAGTGGCTGTAATAAGACTCAAACAGACGGATCAATAAATAAATAACATGATGGGAATTAATCCTATCTTTTATTTCATAAAGAATACACAGTGCTCAGTTGTAGCAGATTATTAGTACGTAGATGCGCGATATTTATTTATTAGATTTTATTTATATAAATATAACTCATTTATTTAAGATTATATATAAAAAATATTTTTAAAATTTATCTTTGTGATGATTAAAATAAATATTTGTAATAACTAATGATTTAAGTTTTGGGACGAAAATATATTTCTCCTTTATAAATTCCTCTTCATCATTTATGAACTTTTTATTTTAACAAAAAATGAATAATATACAAATTGATAATATATATATATATATATTATAATTGAATATATATGCCAATTGTTTTACGGAAAAAATAAATATTTTTCCTTCGTATGAAAAAGACTTCATCTTCTTTCTCTTACTTAAATCTAAATATTTTTTGCAACTAAATACTCATATATATAACCTCACAAGACTCCCATCTCCTGCCTAAGCTAATTTAGGTTTCAGAGGATTCTTAACCTTTTCATATGACTTGTTTTCTAAGTGTTTCATTATTCAAGTTCAACTTTTTACCCCTTTCAACTCATAATAGCTTTATAAAACACATATTTTTTTAAGAGATTTTATCAACTTCGTAAGAAAATAGAAAAAAAAAACATTCTATTTAAAATTCAATATTATCAAAAGTAGGTTTTGAAGAATATTTAAAAATTATTGTCAAAGAATCATCTCAACCCAATAATTTAAACTGTTAATTGATATCTCATAATATAATTTATATTATTCTCTAACACACCCCCTCAAATGAAAGTTCTTTGGGCTTGAAACTTATATAAACTCACATAACCTTGTGCTTAATTTTTATCAAATAAATAGGGATGGTGAGATTCGAACTCGTAACCGCTTGATCATCAAAGCTCTAATACCATATAAAATAATCATCTCAACTCAATAGCTTAAACTGTTAGGTGAAGTCCCATGATATAATTTATATTATTCTTTAATAATGTTTTATATCAATGTCCCACAATTAATCTTTGTAAAAAATACAAGAACAAGATGAAGAAATAAGAATGTTATGTGCATTGGGAATTTGTATATAGAATCTGTTTTCCTTGTTCAGCAATTGGCAAAACTACAATGGCCGTTCATGAAAGTTGTATTGCTAATTTTTAGAAGTTGCCTTTCATTCTAAATTTGAGTATTTAAAGCACCCGACTTTTTATATTGAATATTTTAGTGATACGAGATATCCTATATAGCTTATAAAGGACATGTATCTAGATATGAGGCTTGCGTTTCGTCACGGCCAAGTTGATTTTTCTGTAACATGAAAAACCAAGCATTACAAACATATTTCGTGTTCATTCAATATATGATAGGGGAAAAAAACGAAAATAATTGAACCAAATCTTAAAAGAAAAGATGATAATGATAATAATAAAAAATAAAGTTTCTACAAAAAAGAAAATCATAAAGAAGAATCTCAAGATAACTCGATATTAAATGATTAGAATAAAAATTAAAAACAATAAAATAAAACACCTCGAATCAATCTAAATTAGTATACCAAACTTGAAACTCGGGTCATGAGGCTGGGCCAAACTCTAAATTCATAAAAAGCAAATTAAAAAAAAAAAGCCCCAACAAATAAAACACAAACTTGAGTAAGGTCGTCAAAGCTCATAAGCCAAATCATATGAATGAGATAATTTAATAGAAAGCAAAACAAGTGAGGAATCTTAATTTTAAAAGGAACCTAATTTTGATAGATAAAATAAAAAAAAATGACTAAAAAAAATGCCAAGATTGACTGACCAAACTTGCTACCCGGGTTATAAGATTATGATAGCCTGATTAAAAAGAAATCGGATAAAATGATGAAGCTTATGTTTCATAATAAATAATGTTGAATGATAAAATTAAAAAAAAAACAATAAGTATATAAAAAGATGTAAACCGTGTTAACTTTTCAAATATGTGATCGAAGATTCTAAACCGGAAGTATCCTATCTAGAAAAATCATGAAATCTAATTCCTAATAAATCAAATATTGAAGGATGACAAAGTTTATTTATTTTTTTTTAAAAAATCCAATTTTAAAGAATGAAATAAAAAAAAATGACTCCAAAAAAATAATCAAGTTAATCGCCCAAACATGCTATCTAAAAAATGAGGAATCTTAATTTTAAAAAGAACTCAATTCTGATGGATAAAATAAAAAAAAATAAAAAAAACAACTAAAAAAGCACTTGATTTTACCAACCAAACTTGTTGCCTAGATGATAAAATTAGGACAACTTAATTGAAAGAAAACTAAATAAAATCATGAAGCCTATGTTTCATAATAGACAACGCTAAATGATGAAATTTTAAAAACAAATAAGTACAAAAAAGAAGAAGATGTAAACCCGTGTTAGCTTTTCGAACACGTGATCGAAGATACTAAACAAAAAGCACCAAATCTGGAAAAACCACAAAGCCAACTCTCAATAAATCAAATATCAAAGCATAAAGTGAAAAAAAAATCAATTATACAAAATGATTAAAATAAAAAAATATCAATTAAGAGAATAAGATCCATACGTGAAATAAAAAATAAATGGGAGGAAAAATTTTAATTTTGAATTAAATGGTGGAATAGAAAAGAAAAATAAAATTCACAAAAAAATCTAAAAAAAAATAAAGACCAGATTTGAAAACATAACAAATCACAATTATGAATTCAAGGATGAAATTGAAAAGAAATTAAACTTTGACAAAAAGGCCAAGAATAAAAACAACAAATAAAAACAATAAGGACCAGAGTTGAGATATTAGTAAATAAGAGGATAATTTTGAAATTTTGAACGGGCATCATGAATTTTGAGGGAGGATATAGAAGAGTAAAAAAAAAAAAAAAGAGTTTATCGGCGACACATCATCACCTTGACCACCACACATGTCATCCCATGTGGAAGAAGGAGTTGCGACGCTTCCAATGCTATTATGGAAGGCGATGCTTGGCCACTAGAGAGTTCTGCACGCGCTGTCTAAAAAATGCGAGCATTCCCAAGTGCTAACTTTTTTATTATTATATTTTATATTTGTTAAACTACTAAAATGGCCTTTAGTCACATCCATTATAACAAACAAAAAAAATAAAAATACAAAAAAGCTTTTGGATGCCAGCTGTACTGATTTTTCTTTTAATAGTAATATAGTCATTTCACTATGTATTTAAAAAAGAAAAAGATTAAAAAGACCCAGAAGCTAGCAAAATGATTTTTTTTTTCTTTTAAGGACAATTAAGTAATTTTATTGTGCTAATAAAACATAGAAAGATTTATTTGTCCATAATCAATATGATAATAACAAATGAAATCATGTGAAAAGAAGATATTACCCGCCAAAACAAGCTCAATGATTTTGTGTTGCAAGGATAAAATAATAATTTCACTGCTTCAATAAACAGCAAATTGTGTCTTGAGTTATAGTGATTGATTTATAACTTAAGTACAAATGTTCCAAATTTATTCCAGATTTGTTAGATTTAAGATTCTAAGTACCAACAAGTACATGTTGTTGGCGCCATTTGCAACAAATAAAGAAAGAAGCCACTACAATTGAAAGTAGTTAGCAATTTATGAACCTTAAAAAAGCTAAACATTTAGCTTGGGTTTATTTATGATTTTTTTTTTAGTTTTTTAGAATTTTTTTTATTAAAAATAATTAAGAAAATACATAAAAAAACATGCAATATCCACAAGCGAACAGCTGGGGGATTTGAGAGAATGATTCTGCTTCAAGCATAGCCACAGAAGCAATACCTTCAAGAAAGATCCACACCTCACTTTCCCCAGTTAATATGGATTTTCCATAAACAAAGCTAGGCATGGGAGTCACGGCCAAGTTAATATGGATTTTTTAATTTTATTCTTATTTCAACGGTTTGATCAACACTATCCATATTATGTGGTGACAGTTTGGCAATGTCTGAGGGTTCTTGTTTGCATTTCAACATGTTTTTTAAAGTTTTTTTGAAATTACTTTTTGTATAAAAATAAATATCAAATAAATATTTTTTAATATATTTTTAAATGATTTTAATGAATTGATGTTATAATTAAAATAAATTATTTTTAAGTTACCAAACAAACAGGCACATCAAGCGAAAAAAGGACCGTGGAACAGTTGCATCCACCAATATTGCTGGGTTCCTATGTACATCTAGACCGTCTATTTTAGAGTAGAAATTAAATTAAGAATTTACTATTACGTTCGTTAATTATTTTTAAGTCTTACGTGTTACACTCATTTTATTTTTTTTAGATTCGAGGAAACTCCACCCCTCAAAAAACGCACTTTGTGAATCCAGGTGAGCGAGTAAAATCTCGGCTGTCCCAGGCTCTTATAAGAGGTGCACACCTTGACTCGAACTCAAGACCTACTATGCAAATCTCAAGCTCTTTGCCATCACGACACACCCCTTGTTAAATCATTGTTAAGTCCTATTATCAAATTTAATATTTTTGAGTGATGGGTGTTACAAAATTGTTGGGTTTTTAACAATCTTACACACGATAAAAATAATAAAATAAAATTATTCAGGAATCTCTAAAATTCTGTTAAACAGATCTAGAGTTGTTTAGAAATTTATTTCCTGAAAATCTTATCTTCTTCTTTTTCAAATAATTCTTTAAAGGTTGAATTGTCACAAACCATAAATTATTTAATAATATAGCCTCTAACGATAATCCACATGAACAACCAGTGAAAAATCTCATAAATCTCTATTTTGGAGAGAGAGAGATTGCTATGCCTAGAGTGTCAGCTCTCTATTATGTGAGTTATGTAGTTTTTCTATCTAACATACAGTCATAAAAAAGAGACATAACTTACTATTTACAGAGAAATATGAAAAACCCAATAAATTAGTAAAATGTCAATTTGCCCCTTTAATAATATCCATATATTAATTCATAACAATTTTAAAAATTAACTCAATCAAGTTCTTATTTGATTTTTTTAGGTCTAGAAATATAATCTCTGTATTAATTATATTATAGTCCTTAATTTATAAAATATATTTTAATCAAGTCATACTTAATTAAATTATCCCACTTTAATTTCTAACTAATGATTCTTAATGTGTGTGGCTATTAGGTTCCTAATATATTGGCCCACATATAAATTATAATTCTAATTAAAGAATTAAATAAATTAAATAATTTAATTTACTATCAATTCAACAATTGATTAATTTATATTTGAAAATCAGGTGTATCGTCTAAAAACGTATCATGATCCCCTAAATATTAGAAAATTCATTAGTGGTTTGACTTAAATTTTCAGTGTCTGGTTTCTTAGTGTAATTTATATCGTTTCATTAATAATGTTATGATTTAACATTAAAACATGAAGTATGTCTACCATGTTAAATCATGTTTGTTCTTTACATGATAGTCATAGATCATTTGAATAAGATTTGAAATTCTTTTCAAATCTCATTCTATCTTAACCAAGAATTTCTCGGTCAATATTATTTGAGAATAGATTGAATATTTTCTCTAGGTCATATAAGATGATGAATCTTCTCTTGATCACTTTCATATAGTTTATGTTATACCCAATGTCTACCCATTCGTTACCTCGATTAAGATAACATGTAACAAGATCAAAGCATAACATTCACTATATAAGATGACTTAGTGATCTCAAATTTAAGGATCGTTTATACGATCGTCATGTGAGCTTTTTCATATATATATAAGCGGTCTCTCCATATGAAATTCTCATATGAGTCAGTTCAGTGTATATGTCTTATAACAAGCACTTACATATTAGTTTTAGGTGTCCTTTATACATCAGTTTATAAGAACAATTGTTTCATTTCATAAAAAAAAGAACATAACATGTACTAGTTTCTACGACTCTAATAAATATCTGGTATTTAAGAGAGTATCGACCACGAATATTTTAGGAACAATGGTTTAATACAATAGAAATCCCACAATTATAACAACTTTATAATTTTCTTTGTAAACAATTTTTGTCCCATGAATTTTATCTTTACTCTAATAAATCAAATATTAGATTTATTAATATAATATTATATAAATATTTAAGATAAATCAAACCATTATTAATAATAAATATATATATTTACAACCAATCAATTGACTACATGATATATTAAACTAACAAGGACAACATACATAGAATTAGTTGTCACTTATTGTGTTATGATACTACATGTAAAATAATTTTATTGACACAAAGGAAATAATAAAAAAGGAAAAAACAGATTTGTCAATGAAAAAAAAAACCAATAAGAAATCAAATTCATCCAAAAACATAAGGAATGTTTCTAACATTTAATAATATAATACCACAACACATTTTAAAATACTGTAAAAGAAAACATAAAATCAAAGTACAGCAGAACAATATTATTTTAAAATTAAAATAATAATAATATTGATATAATTAAGATCCAGTGTAAGAAAAACTCTTTTAATCGTGATAAACAATGTAAGGATTTATCACTTCTAATATACTCTTCAAAAATAAATATATCCTAAAACATTCTTATATAATGTCACAATTTTATATATTTTTTAATATCATGCTTCCCTTCCTTTTCCAAAAACTAATAAATTACAAAAAGCAAATAAAATAAAGAAATTTACAGCTATAAAATAAATAAATAAATAAATAAAGAAGTTCAAGAAAATAATATAACAATAACAATAATATGAAAATATATAAATTATGAGGTGTATATAAAAATAAATAGGCTTAGCGTGTACGGTAAAAAAAAAAAAAAAACAAAAGGAAGGAAGATGAATGGATTGAGAAAAAGTGCACAGGATAAGTCTGGTAGGGTCCAGCTCAGCTAACCTAATCTACCACTACTGTATCTATATCCTTCCTTATGGTGTCCATGTCTTCATAGTCATCACTTATCACTAGGTAATTAAAAAATATATATTTTAATCTAATAATTATGAGAGTAGTTAAGTTACATGTAAATTAGTTTAAATATTTATATTAATAAAATAATTTTAATTATTAAGTAATTATATTATCATATGTTTTTAAAATATTTTTTACTAAAAATATAATAAAATAATTTTTTTTTTTAATTTTTGATATCAAAAAATTAAAATTATATATATAAAAAACTAATAAAAAATCAATTTAATATTTTATCAAGACAAATATATTTTAAAAATACATTCAAATACAATTTAAAATGAATTTTCAAATAGCTAATAAATTAATCTAGAATAATTATTTTAAATACAATAATGATAATATCTTTTTTATTAAATTTTGATGGGATTTTATCGAGTTAGCTAGATTTTACGAGATGAAGATGAAATGAGATTTATTTTTTAATTTCAATTTAAATCCCGTTTTATGTTAGGTCCGACAACGTGAATTTCTCATATAAATCGGGATGAACATTTATTACACGCACCACTCCAATAGCCGCCATCGTCTCCCATATGTCCGTGTTGGTATGTTTTTTGTTTTATTCATATTTATTTTTCCTTGATTTTTTTCTGACCACATAGTTATTGAGTGGGGCAATGCACGTGGAGCATGGCGACCGTAATAGATGATCTTGAGTAGATCTTTGTTTTTAATTAAAAAATAAAATTGATCAACATACTATTTACTTTTATATTTTAAAAGTATTTTTTAAAAAATTTAAATTTATTTTATTTTTTCTTTAAATTAATATTTTTTGATGTTTTTAAATTATTTTGATGCAATGATATCAAAATTAATTTTTTAAAAAATAACAAATAATAATATTTTAATGTATTTATGAGTAAAAAACACTTTGAAAAATAACCGTAACCATACTTTCAAAGAGACTTGTGAAAATCCCATTGTACAATATAGATTAAAAATTAAGTTTTGATTAAACCAATTATTTATATGAATAATATTTTTTTTTCAGGGTTATAAACTAGATAAAAACCTTGTGTTTAAATAAAAATAAGTTATATTAGTTAAATATATTAAGCAAGAGAACATCTAAAATTATTTTTATTAAAAATCAATAAGCAATGAATTTTTTTTTTATTTTTTTTAATTGAACCCTACATGTATTAATCTTGTTTAGTTTACTTCCTTATCCGATCCATCACTAAATTAAATATTTCATAGATACACCCTTCTTGAAATAGCAAGTGCTATTTTACTTTAATTATTTTTTTTGGATAAGTTTAATTAAATGTGTAGCTTTTACCCTCTTCCACAAAAAAATAATAAAAATATATCAATTAAATATAAAAAATCTTAAGTTATTAATCACACAAACTACCAAAAAAAAATATTAGAAAATAAAAAGAAAAATAATTGGATAAGAAGTGGGGCTCTCCTACCTCCCAATAGATAAATAATAATAATAAAATATCTTCTGATTTCCCAATTACTTAACAGCCCCACATTCTTAAGACCTAATTGCAGCTAGACACACAAAAAGGCAAAAAAATCTAAAAAGGACGCGTGTCGTTAAATTTGAGCCACAAGATCTCCAAGGCCCCTTCTCGAATTTTCCAAGCAAATTACTTTTTTTTTTTAATAATCTGACGTGTCACCACGACCTTTCCCCCTCTCCCCTTCCCTTCCCTTCCTTTTTATTTCTCTTTCCTTCCTTCCCCTGTTTTCACCATTTCCTTCCTCTTTCGTACTTTCAGGCTTTCTGCTACCCTGCTCTTCTGCTCATCAGATTCCTTACCTTTTATGTTTTTATTTCCTGTTGTAGTCAAAGACAGAACAGAACTGAACTGAACTGAAACTGAAGTCAGTTTAAGTTAGCTGGGATTGGAATCGGATTTCTAGTTCCTGTTCTGGTAAGTTTGTTATTGATCTGGTGCTTTGTTTTACTGTTAAATTTCTTTTTGTAATACTTTAGCACCAAAAATATCTGACGGTAAATATTTGGAATTAAAAATCTAGTGGGTGGGTGGTTGGTTACAGTGTTTTTTGTTTTTTGATTCAGTTGATGATGATGTTAATTACTGTCATTGATGTTCAGGGGATTTTCACTGACCCAAAAAGAGAACCCATTTCAATGGCTGCTGCTTCTAAGGTATTTGCTCTCTCTCTCTCACTCTCATGTTTTCTTGAGTTTAAGATGTAAGGTTTTTATGATTAATTATGGAGGGTTTTTTTTTTTTTTTGATGGGTTAGTTTTATGAAATGTTTGCATTTATTAACTAGGTTATTAAAGACTTGAAATGGGTTTCTTTATGATGCTGTAAATGGCAAATGAATAATTAATGATATTCTCTCTCTCTCTCTCTCTTTGTTCTTTGACTGTTGATTGGTGGATGATTCCATTAGAAGCTTTGTGTTAAGATTTGTTTGGAATTGGATTTAAGAGATGGTAATTTAAGATTTTTTGAATATTTAAAAAAGGGAAAAAAAGGAATGGTTTCGAAGTTTTGGTAGAGCTAAGTGGAGTTTCTGTGGAAATGTCTTCATTTGGTATCATCCATTGCATGTTCTCTCCCCTTGTTTCTGTTTCTTTCCGAAAGGAATTTATGAATAATTTCTTGCTAGTGTAAGGAGAAATATTGGGCTAATTCTTTTGGTATGGATACAGGAGCAAATGGAAGGCACGAATCTGAACTCCTTTGGTAAAGCTTGTGATTTCAGTAGCAATGGCTGCGAACAATCTGAAACTGATATCCGGCTGCAGGAGCTGTATTCATTTGGGAGTGATAATGTGCCCAAGGTTCCGTTCTTTCCTATTGCGGAGCAATTATGCTTCATCTTCCTATGTGATTATGCGACGAATGCCTTTTGCGTTTTCCTTTGTTCACAGTCTCGGAATTTTCCTCTCCGTTTTAATAGGTGAGGAAGCCTTACACTATTACAAAACAAAGGGAAAAATGGACAGATGAAGAGCACCAGAGATTCCTGGAAGCTCTAAAGCTGTATGGTCGTGGCTGGCGTAGAATACAAGGTAAGTGTAAGATAAGGTCATATTATTGTGCTTCAAAGCTTTTCTGATATGTTGTGGTACGATGAAATTGCTCTTATGTTCATGCAGAGCATGTAGGCACCAAAACTGCTGTTCAAATCCGAAGCCATGCGCAAAAATATTTCTCTAAGGTCTGGTTCTTGTGATCCAGTAACCGGATTTTGAGATTTTCTGTGATTGTTAAAGTGTGTTGGAACGTCTGTGAACCCATCGAGTGCAATCAATCTCCAGTGGGTTTATTTGATTGAATTGGCCTTCACATTAATGTTTTTCTCCTCTTGATTTCAGGTGGTCCGAGAGTCTGGTGGTAGCGATGAGAGCTCCCTCAAACCAATTGAGATTCCTCCTCCTCGTCCAAAGAGGAAACCTGCACATCCTTATCCTCGCAAACCAGTCAATGTCCTTGAAGGTACAGGAGCCTCCAGTCAACTGGAAAGATCTCCATCCCCTAATTCATCAGTGTCAGAGAAAGAAAACCAATCTCCCACCTCCGTTTTATCTGCTTTGGCTTCAGATACATTTGGATCTGCACTTTCAGAGCCGTGTAATACATGCTCTTCACCTACCTCATGTACCACTGACATGCACTCTATTAGTTTATCTCCTAGTGCAAAAGAAACTGAACATGGAACATCAAATTCATCTGGAGAGGAAAAAGGAAATCTGTCATTGGTCCAAATGTCTTTGTCACTCCTGGAGAACTTTTTGTCCGAGGTAACATGAATTATCCTGTCAGATTCAATTTATTTCTCTTTTGTTTATTATAATTAAACTCTTATCCTTGCTAGGTCTGAGTTTATTTCCTTTAATATCTTACTTTAAGGTTAAGAAATTTGAGCTGGATTCCAAGAACACTGTATGTGCTGAACATGATGCTGCCGAAAAAGCATCTTCCGCAAGTATAAAGCTTTTTGGAATGACAGTGAAGATAGTAGATTCACAGAAGGAATCTCCTCCAGGTGCGGAAATTGTTTTGCCAGTGATATCCAATGAGAATCATGACAATGTTGATGCTGACAAAGAGAAGCCTGCTCCCACACTGCAGCGGAAACAATCAGACACGGAGTTATCGCTTGGGATGGCAAATAGTAACCAGAATCTGTGGCCATCTCCAGCTTCAGTTTTTCAATGCACAGAACTGCAGGGAGACAATGAAAATTATTTTGCAACCAACTCTTCCATACCTTGGGGGGCCTATTGCCAAGGTGTGCCCTTCTTGTACCTCACATCATATGACCGTACCTCAGCACAGAATCCTATGCCTTGTGTGGAAGAAAGATTTGAGGAAAAAGAAATTCTTAATGAAAGATCTTGTACCAGTTCAAACGTGTTTTCAGTAGGTGATTTGGAGAATGGGGAGAGGAATTTGGATGTTGTTGATTCTCAATGTGGACAACCTTCTGTTGAGGGAAGATCCAGCTTCCAGAAGAGCACAAGGGGGTTCGTGCCATATAAAAGATGTTTAGGAGAGAGAGATGTGAAATCAACAGTGATTGTATCAGAAGAGCGAGAGCGACAAAGAGCGCGAGTATGCTCATAGCATTCCCTTCATTAACCGGTTAAAGAGCTGACTTAGATTGGATGAGGGTGCTATAGCGTAATTAAGATGATCACTGACAAAGATTTTAGTTAACACACCTGGGATACCATTTGCTTCTCTTTCAGTTTATCCACGGAGGTCCCTTCAAGTCACCATATGTGCTGGCATATAAGAGATCCTTCTGGATGCAAATGATGGTCATTGATTGCAGCACATTTCTACAGTTTCATGTCGCAATTGTTTCAGAAGTGGAGCAATCGGGGGTGCTTCTGGAAGCTCTTCGAGGAGCTAATAAATCACACAGGTTTCATCATTCTTATCCATATTTCAGAACTTGAATTGTCACACCAGACGATAAAAGAAGAGGTGCATTTATGTCCATTGCTATTGATAGTGCTAGTGGCTCGTCATTCACTGTTGCAGTTGTTTCAGACTTTAATTTAATTCTGCACTTCATTGTAATTTTGTATGTGCCGGTGTAACTGCCCTTGCTTGCAATCTATGTAATCCAAAGTCGATTCATCAGTCCAAATCTATTGATAAAGCAAGTTTTTCACTCTTAACCTGACTCGAATAATTGAGAGGAAACATTGTTTGAGATTCTATGTAAATACCTGTTTCCATCGACAAATTAATTGGATGGCTGATTGAAGTGAATGTGACTTGCAAGACGAGCATGGTTCAGTCCCTTGTACATTCATCAGTGGAGAGAAAGGTACTGCCAAGAGGAAGGTGCTACCATTTTCCAGTACTGCCAAAAGGAAGATACTGCCATATTGAAGTTGAGAAGTTTCAATCTCTGGTCTTTGTGAAAGTTTAGTTTTTTTTTTTTTTTTGTAACTCATGCGGTACCTCTGCTCCTATGATTGCATCTGTAGCTGCTTCATTAACAGTGCTCATTTTCACAGCATACATCCTTAAGGAAGAGAGATCAAAACATATTCATTTCAAGCAGTCCTTTAAGTGAAACAAAGTTCATATTACTTGTTATTCCACAAAGATGGGGCCAGGGTGCAGTGCCTTTCTTCTTTATTTTTATCTCGAAGCACCACATTGCGTTGCACCCCCTGCTAGACTACACATAAAACGCAGCCTTGAAAATGATAAAAGGCTTATGCCGACTGCTTCAAAAACTACAAAAATGGCGGTACAAGTTGAAGTGGGGGGAGCTTCAGCTGCGTTATATGGTGTGTCAATGGACATGGGTTCTGGATGTAGTGTTGGAAACAGGCTATTTGATGCTGGTTTATGCCCTCAGAAACCTAGTAATTTGGCAATTCAGTTGGGTTAGGTGGCACCTTTAACGCTTAATTTCAATGTTCTTCTAGATTTACTAACCAAGTAGTCCATGCATCAAGTAAAACGGCTGGCTGGCAACCTTGGTTTGAACGTATCTGGGTTGAAGAGAGCTCAAGTTCTATATTTTCTCTTCTTGCCTCTGAAGTGTGTCAAGTTTGAGCTATTCAATAAATAGTCTGCAGAAGCTTGGATGATAAATAACAACAAACAATTTTTTTTGAGATCCTAACAAAGGTAGATTCACAATTTTATACAATCCATTGAACATTTCCAGATAACAGATGTTTCTTTCTTCCTGTTATCCACAAATAATTTTTTTGATGAGTTGCTACAGCTCTATCTCAATTGTGTTATCCACAAATAAAAATTTTGATGAGCTGCTACAGCTCTATCTCAATTGTGTTTGATGATAACTCCCATAATAGCATGTCGTGACTAGCTCTCGCAACTATCTTCGGCCATAGTTGTGGCTTTGGCGAAGCTCTGATCTGGGTTTTGCAACTTCCACAAATATTACTCTGCCATCTAGAAACTGAAGGGAAGTGATTCAAAATCTTGCAGTGTTTCAAGCCATCTCACATTTGTTAAAGAAGAACAAATGAAAAATATGATAAAAATTAAAAGGAAATCCTAACATTTTGGAATGTAGGCCTATGGAGGGGTAATTAGGTCCAGACAACAAGTTGAGACCCTACAACTTTCTGGCTCATCAATATAGATTCTGGGGTTAACTACAAAAATACCGCTCACCTATTAAGCTCATTCACAATGCTACCCTTTCTCAATTCTGGGAATCAATATCACTAAATATCATCAATGTTACCCTCTCATCTAGTCTCTGTTGAAAATAATTAACAAAATCATCAAATTTTTCACATGCCATGCATTTTCATTGAGTCATGATGTGGGAGGGAAAAAAACCTGACAAAATCCCAAAAATCACCCACTTCATCAATGTTTTTTTTCTTGTTCTTATGTCATGATTGTGAAGGGAATCATTTAGACCAACTGCATCATCGAGGTTTCAACAAAGCTTGAAATCTTTACGCAAACTCACATAATTAACTCAGCCAAGATATTAGAGATCATGTCGTTCATTTTGAAATCATTGTGAAAAGGCATGGATACTTTTATGTTAATATTCTGCAAGCACCACTAGTTTAACTGGCAACACCGTCTTCAGCATTTTTGGTTCTCTAAAGCTATCTTCCTATTGAAATGAAAAACCAATGGCAAAACACTTTGCCTGTTAAATGTGAATTTATCATATATATTTCTAAACTAATAATAACAAGCACTAGCTAACTAGCCAAGGATGGCATAAGAATAACTTCCACAAAGACAGCAGTCTTAGCAAACAAAAACAGTATCAAGATCATGAAATTTCCCAAGGAAAGGCATTTCCACAAACAGGAGAGTTGTATGTGAAAACATGCATGTCTAGCGCAAAGCATTTGGGAAAATGGTAGCTAATTGGAATCTATGTCTACTCCAATCACTTTTGGCGATGTATCAACAACGAATGTCCTGGTTACACTCATGTGTGCATGCGTATGTGTTGTCTTTATCAACACTCACAAACTCTTCTCTAGCTTATTCAATTCTTTCTGTACGTGTTCTGGTTACAGTCACCATAGTAAACTATTTCCACAACTTCTTTGTGGATCAGGACACCATAAATCTCAATTTGAAACCATTATACTCAAGTAATGTCGCTTAGTATTTGACACAAATGATTATCTGCTATGCAGAAAGAATAAAATAATGATTCAGATTGGATGACAATTTCCTAAGAAAATGACACCTAGAACATACCTTGCCATGCATTCCCTCAATAGCTTTTTGAGCTTCCTCCTCAGTCTCGTAACGAAGGAAGGCAAAGCCTCTCGGTCTTTTAGCTACTTTATCCATTACCAAATTGACTGTTAAGACAGAGAGAACGAGAATACTTTTAGAAGCCTATAATATATGATGAACATACTGGAAACACTGGAAATGCCTAACCAGCTCTACGAACTAAAAGCAACATAATGTTCACTGGTCTCACCATCTACAAGTTGGCCAAAATTCTGGAAAGCATTTCGCAAACTCTCTTCAGTAGTACGAAAGGATAACCCTGTATTAAACGCACAAAATTACAGTATTGAGGTAGGCAATGGAGTTGAAAACAAAACGTCTGGATTCTTAGGTGAGCTGCATGCAATACTATTCAGTAAGACATGTTTCTTATAACGATGCTAAAAGTGAAAGAATTTCTTTTTATGATTTCCTTGTGATGTTGCTGAAAGATGAACAATTTCTTTTTAAACACTATAACCAATAAATACTCACAAGATAGTTTATCTCTTAGGTGTCTTTTAATTCAAAGTGTCTTTTAATTCTTCTAGGTATCTCTTAGGTATATGCATGTAACTATTAAAGTTTATCTTTTAGATCTCTTGAATTATCCTAGACTAGTATAAATAAGTGTTCAAAGTATTGTATGTCTAAGTCCAAGTCTATAGGGACTTCCTCTTTTAGGAGAGTAAAAGTAATATAAATGAGATTTGTTTTTCACCATGTTTCCCATGTTCCCATTTTTTCTTTTCTCCTTCAAATATTTCTAACAAGTTATAACTCCCAAGCAAAACCCCAAAGGGTATATCCTCCTTTCTCATCAAAATGAAGCCGTTTCAGACCCATTGACGATCCCAAAATGCAGATAATGAACAAAACAAGAATATAACTATATGAGGACTTTTGAAATTGTCTTCAATCCTGGTTTTCATTTCCAATACTTTTGATCATTTTGAACCGGGACACATGTGATCATTGAGTACCAAAACAAACTTAGGGCCTAGTCAATTTTCATAGGTTATTCATCAACCGTTCAAGCACATACAAGACAAAGTTCGTCATGGATGCATGATATTAGGTTCCTAAACAGAACCAAACCAAAGTGAAATAAGTTTGAAAAAAAAAATGAAATGAAAAGATTTTAAGAAAAATGTGAAAGACAATCAAACATTCTACATAGTAAAATTCACATGGTAGGCATTAAGAAAATAGAGCTCCAATTCACCAAAATAAGAGCAGCCCATAAATGCAATCTCAGCAAGGATAGTATTTGCAATCATTGCATGTGAAAGGAACAAACAAGAAAGAATCTACTAATTAGCATTAAAAGGGAAATAAAACATGAGAAAAACTAACCACTAACATAAAGCTTGGTTTTTCTGAAGTTGAAACCAAAAGAGGAAGGAGAAGAAGCTGAAGAAGTGAGACAAGCCAAGATTGAGCAACAGCTGCGACTGTTCTCAAGTCTTTGTCTTTCAATATAGTTTAAGGTGAAGTAAGGGAAACGGCTTCTTCTAACCTTAGTTTTAGCACTATCCCATGAAAGAGATGGATTCATTGTCATGGTTTTCTCTTTAAAGGATGAAACTGGACTTGGATTTGGTGCGATTTTGAAGCTGAAGATTGTGCTTGCTGTTGCCATTTTCTTCTCCCAGCAATAAAGTGAGAGTTCTTTCTTTCAAGTCCAATCTTGTTAGATACTTAGATGTTGTTGGATGGGAATTTTCTAATCGAGACCTTACATTTTGGTTTTGCTCAATAAAGTAAAGGATGTTTTGTTAATTGTTCAATCTAGTCCTTATATTATATATTGCTGCAATTAAATGTCGAAAATAAATGGGTTTTCGGTTTGGAATATAAAGTGTGTTTGTTTTTATTAGTAAAAGGTATTTTTTAAAATTTAAATTTTTTATTTTATTTAAATTTTTTTATATTTATAGATTACTTGATATGTTGATATAAAAAAATTAAAAATATATATATTATTTTAATGTATTTTTTAAAAAATATATTTTAAAAAACAATAATTACCACAAACTCAAATATTATCAAAATATTTAAAAAAAATTAACAAAAATAAATTTAAAACTTTTTGGGCTGTGGAAGCAGTCCAGCATTATCAAGGTATTATTTACTCCTGTTTCTTCAAAGTGCTGATATGTGTTCTATGGCTCATTTACAGGAATTCGGTGACAGACCGAAACTCCTACCATTGCACCCGCTACATATTTAAAGATGGCAGAGCAGCTAACACGTGTTGTATTCTTTTTTAATTATTTAAATATTTAAATGACCCCATCCCAATTAATTAATTAAAAAAAAACCTAGCAACAAAATAAAATAAATATCTTTTAACCAAAAGTTAAATTATTTGACACAAAGATGCTAAGGTTGCTTTACGAAAAGGTCCTCCATTTGCCCGTTATTTTTTTATTTTAAGGGGAAAAAATGCTATTTTATTATTTGTTTTCAATTTAAAATACAAAACTAACCCTAAATAAAAGTTTTAAAAAATATTTATTTTAAAGGTAATTCTATAAATTCACTATACAATTCAAACACAAAATACTTGTCTTGTCCCTAATCAATTTTAGAGCACCGAAATTGTCTTGACACAAAGACTACTTTACCCTTAAACACATGACAGGTTTTTCTTTTTTTTTTTTCTTTTTTTTTTAAGGTCAAGAAGGAAAAATCACTATTTCCATGCATAATAAACTGTGTCTAAGTGAACAATATTTTCTCCTTCTCTTTTAGTGTTTAATTTGTATTAGAGTTGTATAAAAGGAGAAATGTTACTTTAGTTGTTAATTAATCTTGAGGTCTAAAACACACTTCTCTTTTAGGGAGTAAAAGCAAAGAATTGCTTCTGTTGTGTCAAGTTTTTAGTTTTTGAAAAACAATATTGGAGGTTAATATTTGTTTAGTAAATTCTATAATTTTTATTAATTAAAATGCATTAAAGTAATAATAAATTGAGTCTTCAATGAGGAAGAGGCAGGAAACCAATAAACTCAATAAAAGAGGTCTACTCTTGATTAATTATTTGTGTTCTATTTTCGATCATAGTTATTGAATCGTATCTAGTATTTAATATATGGTTAAATGAGTTAATTTGATATAAATTAATAAAAAAAATTAAAAATATATTTTAAAAAAATCAAATTAAATTTTGATTGGATTAATAAACCTTTATCTCTTCTCTCGAATGATTTGAACATGATGTGTCGTAAGAGGCCATCTCAATGCTTGAGCAGCTCGACCACTCCACTTCCCTTCTTGTTTTAGCCTCTTTTGTCACTTCCCAATTTTAAATTTCCAATTCATCCAAGATTTGTAGTGGTTGGACCATTTATTGGAATTTTTCCACATGAGTCTTATTAATTAGTTTATTTATTTTTAAGTAATATTCATTCTCTAATTTCGCAGTAGTGAATTACTTATGACTTAATTTTCAAACATAAAAACAATATCCTAAAAAATATTCCAAGATTAACCGTCAAATAACACCATCGGTGATGAGGATATTATTGGCATTGCTTGAGCAATGGTCAATGGTAGCTTAGAATAAGAAATCTCAAAGATAAAAGACCCCATTGAAGACAAAATCGATAGCATAAGGACCCTGCGACCATTAATCAATTTATAATTAATTGAAATTAATTATTTTAATAAAAAAATCACATAAATTGGACGTTCGTAGGATTATAAAGAGATGACAGATAATTATCCGCAGGGTAATTCCCATTTTACTCTGTCCTATATGCCATCGTAAACCAATAAAAAAAAAGTATTTGGTAAGTAAACTTGGAGTTTAATTGGAATTGTTGTATATGTGATGATTTAAAATATTTTTTATTAAGAAATGTATTAAAATATATTTTTTAAAAAAATTATTTTTAATATTAGCATATCAAAATAATTTAAAAATAAAAAAAACTTGTTATAAAAAAAATTCAAAATTAAAAAAAACACAATTTACACTACGGATCTTAAATTAATGGAGAGAAAAAAAAAATCTAGAGTCAATATTATTATCATCATGTCTAATGATTTCTTTACCAATATGCCTCCTCAAATAATAATAATAAGATTAATATTAATGCCCTTTAATGCCACAAGTAACACCAAATCACCTTCAAATAAAGGTCAACAACCACAGAAAAAAGAAAAGAAAAAAATCTGAAGCCATTTGATAAATTGGCTCTGGCTAGATAGGGAGGCCATGCACCCTATCCAAAACCAGAACAAAATAACTAAGAAGCCAATTAGGCATAACACTCTAATGTTTTTACCACCATTTTTGTACTCGATGCCTTATTGTAAGAAAAATATATCCAACTCTGTTCATATTATTCATCACCACCAATCACTTGATAATTATCCTTGCTTAGTCAGTGAATGTCACCTGAGAAATCTCTTCACCGCCAGCCATGGCGTTGTTCGAAGAACAGTACCATGGGTCATCTGTGATGAACTGCATCCATGAATCATCTTTGTCTTCCTCTTCAATACAAGATGAGGATGCAACTGGGACATCTGGTGACATTGTTTCATACTCGTTTAGCACACCTTGCGATGAGCTCTCCGTTAATGATAGGCTTGTTGTGCATTGTCCTTGCTCTTCAATCTCAGAACATATTCCATTTTTCTTGAACACTCGACACAATGCATACGAATCCTGAAATGAAACAAGAAAGTAGCCTTGTGTACAGACGATAAGCCAGGGGAAGAAATTATAGGAACTAAATTTCAAATAAACCATTTACACCAAAAGTGATATATTCACACGAAAGTTCTCTCTTATGATCTCTTCAGGGCCGATTCAAACTCTTATGAGGTGAAATGGAGAGCAGATACGTATATATAATAGCCAGCAATGTTATATTTAATCGTATAGACACATATGATGTGTATAATTGAATATTATCCATTGTCTACACGTATAAACTTTCAAATTAAGAGGAAATTAAAGGAAAGAGGACGTTGCTGGATCGGATTGACAAGTGCTTACCCTAAACTAGTAGGGGATGGATGCTTTGATGTCAATTGGCTGGATTTTCTGTAATTGGAATAAAGTAAAAGGTGACCGACACATTCTTACAAGGTGAAAGTGATGTGGGACTGCTTTTTTGGGTTAGTAGAGTCTTATTTTATCATTTTATTAGTCATGGAATCTAGACTTGTAGATCAGGGAAGGAAAAAAGATAAAGAGGTGAACAACGACGTATAGATATGCAAGAAGGGATTGAGTCTTATGGAGGATAGAACTTTTGTCTCATTAGAGAAAAACAAAGTGGAACCCAAGCTTTGGCACTTAGGGATCTAACTCCATTTGAAGCAACGAATATGTCAGAGATTGTTTGCCGTAAAATATTCAGAATACAACAGGTGAGAGATTAGCACTTATAAACCCTAATTATTCTAGCTTTTCATGCAAAATCATGCACTTTGTGTCACGTTCTTACACCTTGAAACTAATTTCTTTTGTAATTCAAAGAGTAATATTAAGCACAAGAACATGCAATTATGATCATCAAAGGGAAAAGAAGAAGAAGAAGAGCAATTACGATGCTTTTATTTGCTTTCTGTACTTTGGTGTAAAAGAGGTGGGGGTGAAAAAAACCAAACGAAAGCAAAGGAAATGCTGCTTTTCCCGTTAGCCATGGCATTGAAATTTAGCAAGCTTTCCAAGTCAACTGATGAATAAAAAAAAATGTAAATATATATGCAATGAATATGACATAAGAATTACTGATCTTGAGAAAAAGAAAAAGAACATTGAGGACCAGAGAAAAAATACAGTAGCATATTGATTAAAACAAAGTGCAGTCTAGTGTTTAACAGTCTCTCTTGCAAAAGAGGAAGGTGAAAATGGTGTCATCATAGCATCAATAGTTCTCCTACATTTTTCTGTTCTTTTTTTTTCCTGAGAAAAGAAAAGATAAATCGAAAGCGAGGACCAGAAAGCGATTGTGGGTAAATAGAGAACTGTTTAGTCTAGTAATTGCATGCGTTCGCTCCAGTAAAAGAGGAAGGAAGAGGAGAGAAAATCGATAATCTTTCAATTCTGTCCTAGATTGCAACTAATAAATTCATCAAGTGTTTGGCATTGCGTAACTAAACTTTTATTTTTTTTTGGATTCTTTTTCTTAGCTTAAAACAATTTATATATATATATATATATATATGAAGCAATGACAAATTTACCATTAAAAATGGAAATGTTGCATATTTGTTTGTCGTCAGTATGATCAAGAAGGACACAATTTTGCACAATGCACGAACTACCTGGATTCCGGAGGTGTCTTCACACTCCTTGTCGTCGAGCCGATACTCATGCATTACCCAATCGGTCCGAATCCCCTGAGGAGCTCGCCCCCGGTAGTAAACTAATGTCTTCTTCATTCCGATGGCTCTATTCTGGCAGTTCACCCTCCTGTCTTTCCCGGTGGACTTCCAGTATCCAGCTCTAGTTGCTCTGTTAGTCCTGAACCCGTTGGGATATTTCCTGTCCCGGGGCCCGAAGAAATACCACTCCGGGTCTCTACTTGGCAAGAAAGATTTCTCTACGAGACAAACAACAGCAGGAAGTTGTGTGATGATCAGAGCAGCAGTCCCATGGCTCTTTTCCGGCAACGTTGCTGAAACGTAATGTGAACATATACAGGAAAAAGTAGAGTGTTAGATATATATATATATACCTGCTAAATCCCAAGGCTCGCATTTGTAGAGATCAATCTCAGGGATGATGTCTAAATCGATTTCTTGGCCATTAATTTTACGCTTAAGATAGTAATTGACAAGCTCTTCGTCGGTCGGATGGAATCGAAAGCCAGGAGGCAATCCGACCGGTGCCATTTCTTTCCCTTCCCGATGACCTCCTACTTTCTTCGCAAACGCCTTTTGCATTATTATGATCGCTACTGCCCTCATCATATATATATATATAAAAAGGATGCAAACCTCCTTGTCATTGGTTTATTTTTCACTTTCGCTTTACAGATTCTTGGACAAACGTTTCTTGCAAGCCTGGCGTTTCATTCTTGCGCCAAATATATATTGGATGCTTACGTTTCAAGCTCTGAACGCACACCAAAAAGAAAGGAACAGTGATGTACGTGCTTCCTTGCTCATGGATTCTTCTTCAATTAATCAATAAGCAAGCTCATTTCATGAGCGTTTGTAGACAAATGTTCTATAAGAACATATGGAGCCATTTATACTCTCTCTCTCTCCTCTCTCTCTCTCTCTCTCTCTCTCTCTTTTAATTTGAGTGCATATACTATTTTTTATATATATAAAAAATTAATGTTACTTACTAATTAATGAATTAATTACTTGATTTTATATTTATGTTATTCATTAATTAGTTAGGGTCTTAAAGTATCTATCATTTTCTAAAATTAAAATGTAACAAATGAGTAATAAAAACATAAACTCGTTTAATTAGTTAGTTTTATCGGTTTCCTTTAAGAGTTTTATTATTTTTATTTTTCTGATAGGAAATTAAAAATGTTGAAAACAAATGTTGGTTATTTAAGATATATGAGCCCTAACTAACATTTCAACTAATTTATAAAAATAAATTTAGCTAGGGAAGTACTTGATTGAACAAAATTTATGAGTACAAGTACTTATATAGAAAGCAAAAGAATATGTGCATGACATAAAAATATGAGTACAAAATTTATGAGTACAAGTATTTCATATGGCATTAATTATTTTTATTTTAAAAAATACATAAAATAATATCAATTGGGCCTTCCTAATTAAAAGTTGACTATCAAGTCAACATTTCTACAGTAAAACTAATGGTAAAATTTTAGAAGTACAAGCATTCAAATAACAAAAATTAATTTTGTCACTTAAATAGAAAAAAATCATAAAGTACCAAATCATAAATACTTCACATGTCTCGGATCACCGGCTCACAATAAAGTCAACTTATTGATGGTGACTTAGTGGGTTAACTATGATAATACATTTGTATCATATTTATTAGTAAATTATAGTATATATTAAAAGAACTGGATTTTTTCTCCATGTGTTTTGCTGTAAAGCACTTTATATTATTTATTTATTTATATTTTTTTTAACTGTAATTGAATCTTTTTATAACCTAATTTAATAGAATTGGGCTTGAAATTATGAAAAATACCAAATTAAAATATTGAAGATGAAATTATAAAAAATAAAAAAAAAATACATGTTTGTTCTCACATTCTCTAAAAAATTTATTTTGGTCCAAAAGTTCTTTTTATTTTTATGAACATGAAATACATACTAAAGTATAAAGCAATATAATATTTAAGTTTTTATTTAATATAGAAATCATACTTTAATTATAAAAATCAATAAAATAGCAGAGCCATGATAATATTGAAGACTGAATTGTAAAAAACAGGGAAAAATACATGTTTGTTCTCACATTCTCTAAAAACATTATCTTGGTCCAAAATTTCTTTTTATTCTTATGAACATGAAATACATACTAAAGTATAAAGCAATATAATATTTAAGTTTTTATTTAATATAAAAATCATACTTTAATTATAAAAATCAATAAAATAGCAGAGCCATGATAATATTGAAGACTGAATTGTAAAAAACAGGGAAAAATACATGTTTGTTCTCACATTCTCTAAAAAATTTATCTTGGTCCAAAATTTCTTTTTATTTTTATGAACATGAAATACATACTAAAGTATAGAGCAATATAATATTTAAGTTTTTATTTAATATAAAAATCATACTTTAATTATGAAATTCAATAAACTAGCAAAAATTAATTTTCAAACTTTCTTATGTTTATATATCATGAAAAAAGTTGGTCAACAAAAAATACTTTCCAGCCAAAGAAAAATTTGACTTGGTTTCCAGAAAAGTGTTTTCCTTTTATTTTGGACGGAAAACACATTCCGAAAGTTGTGAAAATTTTTAAAATATCATATTATTTGTTGATTATATCAAATTTGGTTCTCAAACTTTTGATTGCTATATATATATATATATATTGTTTTGAATATTTATTTTTCAAATTCATCAATTAAAATTTAATTTTTATATTAACTTTAGTCCTCGTTTTTATTTTACTTTTCCCTTATCATTTTTTAATTGAAGTTTTTTATCTATCAAATTTGGTCCTCATTCTTTTGATTGTTACTTATTTTATTTGAAATAATTTATGAAATGTTAATTTTTATTATTTTAATTTCTTCATCTTTTAATTTTTTTTTATTTTTTAGATTTGATCTCTATTATTTTGATTATTATTTATTTTATTTGATATAATTTATGAAATTATGTTTTTTTTTTCAATTTCATTCTCATTCAACTTTTTAATTTATAAGATTTGTTTCTCATTATTTTAATAAATTTTTAAAAAATAAAACATTAATAAGTTATTTTACAGCTCATTTTCCATGATATAATTAAATACTGAAAAATATTTTTCAACTTATTTTCTATTACACTACAAAACATTAAAAAATAATTTATTTTTCTAAAATTTACTTTAAAAAAAAATAAAGTTTTCAACAAACAAACAGACTAAGAATTTTATATGAAAATGGCCTTCCAGTCCACTGGATGAGAGGTAATTTCTTAACAAAGGATGGGTAAAATAATAAACTACACATTCACTTCCTCTTGACCAGTGGCTACAAATGATGATCGTTGACCAATTGCGGCATCAATCACTCTCCAAGGACAAAAGCTTAGAGATAAAGGCACCGTAGCTGTTTCTATCTGAAGCTCCTAATCTTTTGTCCACTGAAATTTGGGTTACATCAAACGAGTTTCGTGGGCTTCTCATAAAAGTACATGGCCCGCTCTTGGGAGCACATTATAGGCCCCAATCACTGCAAAGTAGCCCAATATGGAGTTGGATTCAAAAGATGTTGGCGCGGCAGCACTCTACTCTATTTGCTTTTAACAGCACCGAATGAAATTGCTTTCTAAATAGTATTTTATGAAAAGCAATTAACTTTTTTTAAAAAAATTAATTTATTTTTTATGTTTTCAGGTTATTTTTATATATTAGTATTAAAAATAATTTTTTAAAAATAAAAAAATATTATTATGATATATTTAAAAAAAATTAAAAATAATCATTACTGTATTTCTAGATATTATTTATATCTTTGAAATGTTGGAGCGGCAGCACTGCTGTCAATGTTGCTTTAACATCTTACTGCAGAGTTTTGTTTTAGTTGTTGGATCTGTTTTTTAAAATATTTTTTAAATTATTTCTTGCTTAAGAAGAATTAATGTTTTTAACAGTGTTTATTAGTTATTTTGATTGATTAATATCACAAATAAAAAAAATAAAAAATAAAAAATATTATTTTAATATATTTTACATTAAAAAAACATTCAAAATATACAATTAATGGATTTGAACAGGGGGTATGTCGCCATAAATGACACCATAATACAATTTAGGATCCTTTTACGAACCAGCCAACACTAAATATTTTTTTACGAATGATTTTAAAAATGTACCTCCCTCCCCCGTTAGTGTATTTAAAGTAATTTAATAAATTCTTTAAGGTGCTAGCTTAAAATTTAAATTTTAAAAATTGAAAAATAGGGTATTTTTTCTCAACTATCAATCCAAATTTTTAAGGTTAGCAAGCACCTGATGTGAAGCAACTTCCAATAATAAAACACTTCTATAAAAAAATCTATTTACTAAAAAAACAAATTCATAATAGGGAAATGAAATTGAGCATAGAATCATGTAACAAGAGTAGTAGTCTTGTTAATGCTAGTATGGAATTAAGTTTGAATATGTTTTTTCATTATTTTTTAAAATTGTTTAAAATTGTTAATATTTTTAAATCGTTTTCGTATGATAATGTCAAAATAAATTTTTTAAAATAAAAAATATATATTATTCCGGTATATTTTAAGCGAAAAACACATTAAAAACACATCATTAATGAGACTCTTAGAGTGTGTTTGATATTATGGTAGCTGTTGTGGTTGTGGTTTGAAAAAAATTGTTTTATAAAAAGTACTTTTATTTGAGGTTGGTTTGAAAAAATAGATGTTTGGTTAAAACTGTGGTTAAAATTGAGGTTGAAGAAAAAGTAGTTTTAATGTGTTTGGTTAAGAATGCTTTTGAAATTTAGGTTATAAAATAATTTTAAAAAATATATATTAATATTGATGATTTTTAATTTAAATATTATGGATTTAACTATTGTTATTACATCATAAAATAAATCACACTTTATATAAAATATTTTTTATTATTCCATTAAATTATCTACAATTCTATCACATATGAAATTGAGATTGCAATCAAATTCTATAAATGCAGTGTCATCAAGCGACCTTCGTCTAATTTATATAGTCATTAAATAATGTTTAACACTAGTTTTTTTTAAATAAAACACAATTAAAAATAATAAAAAAATTATTTTCTTGGATCGAACCTGATTCAATGTATTTTTAGCTTTGAACCGGACCACTTCGGCCGGATAATTTTACTATTGATAGAAAAAAATAGATGAATAGTGGAGCATGGCTCCACTGTTAGAAGGATGAACAGTGGAGTCATGCTCCACTGTTCATCCATTTTTCCATTTTAAGAAGCAGTCGAGAGCTGCTTCTTGATACCTGTGGTTGCACCACAGTTAATGATGGGGTCCATCATTGAAAAACTGTAGTGAAAATGTTATTAAATAGAAAAATTTGTGGCTGTGGGTGAACCTCACCCGCAGCCACAATACCAAATAGCCACAATACAACACCCTTTTAATTTCATAAATTATCATTTTTTCTGTCACCCTTTTTGACATGTGTGGTCAAATAATGTGATACAAGGAGATGTTTAGGAGTATGTTATCAATTATTTTTTAAAATATTTTTTATTTAAAAATATATTAAAATATTATTTTTTTATTTTTAAAAAAATATTTTTAATATCAGCATATGATCTGAAAATATAAAACAAATATTATTTTAAAATTAAAAAAATTCAATTTTTTTTAAAATACTTTTAAAATAAAAACATATATTCATAATAAAAAAAAGTAGTGAAAAGATTTATTGCTATCCTTATATTATAAAAAGTTTTAGAACCCAAAACAAAGTTTCATTTTAATCCTTGTAATCTATAAACAAATATTTATTTATAAATTGTGTTTATATTTTAATGATAAAGAATTTTTATAATCTTTGTTTAATACATAGCTGAATGTTTTGAGCGTTTTGATATTATAGTTCTGATTGTTTTTTAAAATATTTTATTATTATTAATATATTAAAATAATTTAAAAATATCAAAAATATATTAATTTAAAAAAAAATTAAAACTTTTTAAAAAACATTTTTTTTAAAAGCAATGCCAAAAACCCTGCCATTATCCCATTTGTCAACTTCTGCAATTTTGAGTACTGCAATATTCGTGCAGTTTTTGTTTCTAAAGTTTAGACATTTCACTGCAAAAAATTGGAATCCCATCAGCCATCATCACATCACTGTCACTCTCCCATTCCAATGCCTTGATGCAGTGTCCATTTGATTCTTGTAACAGAGACCTCCCCACACGCAAATTCTTATCCCCAAAAACCCAAAATTTTATTCTTCGTTTATCTATGCTGCGTGTTTGAATTTGCGTGACTGGTTGTGAATTTGGAACCTGCATTAAATTCCTCAATTAATTTTCAATAATTACAGAAAATCTAATCATCGCAGTAGAATGGGATTTAGTCCATGTCATGTCTGGAAGGCCAGCAACCCACAGGGTCCAAGGAATTTACTGATGGGGCCATTGGAGCTCAATCTTGATGTGACCACTGGATCTAAACGTTACACAATGGCTCGAGAGGGGGGGATTGCAATTTAAACATTCAAATACGACTGTCCAGTTGCCATCTTCACCACTGTTTTGAAATTTCAAACATACATGTTCCTTTCTAACTTTTGTCAGTTTCCTATCTTAAAAGTTCGAATTTTTTGTCAGTCTTTCCGTGTGTAGCCTGTGAGCTAGAGATCATGACTGTACAAAGGGGTCCATTGCTTGTTGAGATGGATGTTGCTTATATAAAGATCCATCCTTGGCCACCAAACAACTTTCAGCTTGCAATTCATTCACATTTGAACTAGAATGGGGGACTTCTCTTCACTTCAAAACACCGCAGTTGAGTTACCTACAGAGGGAGTTGATGAGAGAGTGAAAATGTTGCTCGAGTACTTCAAAGCAGAAGAAGACATGGGATGTGGCGACAGCTTTGCAGAGAGAGCTGAATGGTACTATCAGAAACGCCCTCAACTTCTTGCTCTACTTCGAGACTTGTACAATGGATACGCTGCCTTGGTGGACAGATGCAGTAGATTGGAAAAGGGCAAGAAACTTAGCAATCATTTCTCATTTCCGATGTTAATGGCTCTTGATGATGAACAAGATCAAGAAGGTAGTGGTGGATCTAGCAGCTGCCAGTTTCTTGATTGGGATGCTGAGAGTTCTATGTCTTACCAACAACCAACAACCCCCTTTCAAGATGGCAGTGATACCGTTCTTGGCATCGATGAGGTTGTCGTTGATCTTGTAATGAAGAATGTAGAGAATGATATATTAGCAGACGAGCTTGGTGAAATGGAGAAGCAGCAGCAAGGCCAAGAATCAATATGGAGAAAAGTGGAGTTATTAAAGAAACTTCTTGAGGTGTTAGAGTCAGAGAGGATAGTGTTGCTGAATGAGAATGTGAGATTGGGGTACAAAATGCAAGCTTTGTTGGAAGAAAACAAAGGGTTGTCATCTGAAGCAGTGTTCTTCAAGAGGAAAGCTGGTGAGCTAGCTAGGTGTGTGTTAAAGATGAGGGAGGATCATAGGGTGTCTATGCTTACTAGAAAAATTGAGGATCTTCAAGGACAGATACATGGGTTGGAGATGAGAAACAAGGACTACTATCTGCAGTTGTTGAAGAAGGAGCTGCAAGAAGAGGAGACAATCAGCAGCAGAAAAGATGACGGCGTCGCTTTTGTTGGCTGTTGCTTTCAAATAGAGAAGCTGAAGTTGAAGAAAAAGGATGGAGCTTCTGTTAGTAAAGGTGGTGCAAAGAGACGGCAAAAATGGTGGGAAAAGGTCAAGAGCATGGACTTGTTTATGTGTGGCGTTCAGTGTTCCCCCTGACATTCCATGGCTACCTCCCCTGACTGCTACCGCTGCTGCATCGGACGGGAGTTCCAGGCAGATATTTTTAGTTTTTTTTTCTTCTTCCTCTTTTGGCTCATATCAATTAAGTATGGGATAATACTATCTGATGTCTTAAATTCTGTTTAATCCTAATAGAGATAGTAATATTTTATCTAATTAGATTTTCATATATGTTTTAGCTGATGCTCAAAAGTTCGATGGAAAAACGTTGATTCTGGCTTAAAAACTCTGTGGATTGTGTGAATTTGGCGAACAGATTTTTCCAAGAAATTTGAGAATCAATGTGGGACATAAAGACGTCAACAGGTAAGCTCCCCCATGATTACGCCATTGTTGCACAGATGAAGAAACGGGCCCCAAAAAAAAGTAGAGAAGTAAAAGAGAGCGTTAAGAGTGTCAAAAGTTAAGAGTGTGTTTGCCAGTGTGGTAGGTTGCTTTTTAAATAGTTTTTCGTGTTAAAATATATGTTAATGATATTTTTTTATTTTTTAAAAATTATTTTTAATATCAGCATATCAAAATAATTTAAAAAATACAAACCAAATTCAATTTTAGTAAAAAAAAAAAATTCAAAATTTCAGCAAACACAAGTTAAAACTCACTATCAAATGATCTCTAACTCAAGTAATACGTTTGGATACTCATGTTTTTAAAAAAATAAATATTTTTTATATATTTTGAATTATTTTGATGTATTAATTTTAAAAATATTTTTTTAAAAACTAAAAACATATTATTGTAATATAAAATATATTTTAAAAAATAATTATTCATGCTTGGTTAAGTAAAATAAAAGCTTGACCAGTAACAATCAGTTTCAAGTAAGATATTTGAAAATCCAATGGATATTGTTCTGGCTTCCTTATATTTCATTTTTTTTATTTGAAATAAAATTGTTATTGATTTGATTGTGATTTATTTGATGGCTGCTCCTCTTAATAGTTTTTTTTTAAATAATACAAAAACATCAAAAATATTAATTTTAATTAATGATAAAAATAAAAAAAAATAATTTTTTTTAAAAGCTAAACAAATATATTTTAATAAAAAACTTAAACACCATCTAAAATAAAAAAATCATTATCACCCAACTTTTATAAAATATAAAAATTCATTTTAATTTATAGGGATTAAAAGAGAGTGTATAACTCAAATAATACGTTTGGATACTCATGTTTTTTAAAATTAAAATGTTTTATTAAAATTAAATTTTTTTTATATTAAATTATTTTAATACGTTAATCTTAAAAATAATTTTTTAAAACATAAAAAATATTATTTTAATATAAATTAATACAAAATATACTTTAAAAATAAGAACTATAACCAAACTATCCATACTTATTTAAGTAATAAAGGGCTTCGCCAGTAAACAATCAGTTTCAAGTAATAATGGATATTGTTCTGGCTTTTTTATATTTCTTTTTTTTTTATTTGAAATAAAATTGTTATTGATCTGTTTGTGATTTATTTGATGGCCGCTACTCTTAATAGTTTTTTTTTTTTTTAAATAATAAAAAAATATCAAAAATATTAATTTCAAGTAAAGATAAAAATAAAAAAGTTTAAAAGCTAAACAAATATATTTTAATAAAAAAAATTCAATACAATCTAAAATGAAAAAAATCATTTATCACTCAATTTTTATAAAATATAAAAATTCGTTTTAATTTATTTTTTCAGTATAAAAAAAAATTATGAGAGAAGAAAAAAAAATTTAAAAGAAAAAAGATAAAATTAAAAATATCTTAAAAGAAAAAACATTAAAGAGAAAAAATTTAGTTGTTGATGTATTAAATGCAGCTTTAATATGTGTTATTAATATTGCTACTGTAAAAAATATTTTATTTAAATATAATAACATTGCAAATATATTTCATACTTTTAACTTAACTTAAATATTTTAATATTTAAATTTGTTTTTATTATTAATACGATGATACGAAGTACGGGATAATAGGCTAGTAATAGGCTAGATGGATTGCAGGGTATAGAGGCCAATATAAAGCCCATATTTTAATTGGGCCATGCAAGTTTTGACCCAAAACGCATTTTTGGCGGGTCGAAACTCGAAAGGCGACCTTATTGTACGCTTCGAAACAGTTAACACTTAAACATTGAGGCACTGAGAGGAGAAATGCTAAAGTGCACAGCAAAAAAAGAAGGTGTACAGAAAATATTCTCAAGATGTTGACACGTGTAAATTTATTGCATACGCACCGTCAGATCTACTGAATGATTCTCTTTAAAAACGCTTATATACACAGCGCATAAAAAGGGTCTCCCTTATCGCCGCCTGTTATTGAGAGCTGAAAAAACACTCTCCTACCTATCTCCCAAAACCCAATAAACAAACAAAGGTAAACAAAAACCCTAAAATCCCTAGATTCATTCATATTTTTTTTACATTGGCATTTAATTCCATTGCTGTTATCTTTCTTTTTTTTTTGGATTTTTTTCATGTTCAAGTTTGCATCTTTTTATTCATTTCTAGTTAATGCCAGTGTATTTTTGTTTAAGTGGTTTTTGGTGATATGGTTTCTGCTTGCTGCAGCCTGTAGAGCTTGATTTCATGGTTTTTGTGGTTTGAAGTGAAAAGAAACTGTTAATCTCTGTTTAGGGCTTTTGACTATGATGTCTAATGAAGTTGTTTTGTTACCCATAATGTGATTAATTTGGTTCGTTTTGAAGTTAAACTATCAAGATTTGAGTGAAGTACGAAAATTTAAGCCCGTTTCGAAGTATTATTACTGAAGGTTTAATGATGGTTTTATCTGCTAAGTAAATTGATTAACTAGTTATAACTGGATTTGCTATTTTGTTTACTTGTTTTGGTGGACTGTGTTTCTTGAGTTTGTGGAACTTGCTTTATAATCTCTAGTTTGATAAGAACTTGTTAGCTGTTAATTCTTGCTCTCCCAGAGTTGCCTATAATTATTATAAAACCACCTGATTATACCAAAGCATAAAATAAAAATAGTTTCAATAACAATCAAAACCAAAATTTTAGAGTCTTAAGCTTAATCATGTGGAAGCTGTTTTGGGAGGATTTAGTGGATAAGATTTCTTCCATTTGGAAGCTCTAGTCTTTTTTTATCAATTCTAATTCCTAAGCTCTTATGATATAAACACGAGCTTATTTTTTGTGGCCTTTAGTTCATTCATAATTTGTTCCTTCATCCCTTTTATTTTCTAGATTTTAGTCAAACCTGGTATATTAGTAATAATAGGTAAAAGAGGGTCTGAGTTTTACTGCTGTTTGGGACTTTTGGGGGGAGGGGAGATGTTAGGACCCATGATATTCAACAAAAGGTGCTGACAAATTGCCCTGAACATGGAATATTAGACTTTTGGTGCCAGGCTATTTTCTCCTTTGATGTCTTCTATATACCTATTATATGAACTAGTAATTCAATTTTCTCTATGGTTAAAAAAATGCAGTTTTTAAATTGTCACCTTTGCATTATATTCTGTTATCATGAATGCTTAATGGAACATGCTGGCGATTAATAATCTTGTTGTGGTTTGATTCTTGCTGTATACTTAGTGCTTTTGTTCGAATTCCTTGTAAACATTTTCATGTTCAGGTTTTAATTGGCCAATGCATTGTACAATTCTTTACTTTGTAATCCTTTATCTCTTCCATACAGATGGATCGGGAGAAGCTTATGAAGATGGCCACTGCAGTTCGCACTGGTGGAAAGGGTAGCGTGAGAAGGTGGGAAGAGTATTCCATTGCAACTATTCTAGCTCTCACTGTAATTTACTAAATTATATTTTGTTCGCATCAAGTAGCTGAGTAATGAAAGAAGTGTAAATTAATGGAAGGAATTGTTTTAAGTGAAAGTGCCATATCGGACATTCAGCTGAGCAGCATACTGAATGAGATTTGTGTGGGTCTGGCTGTGTTCATGCTTTATATGTGTTCTTATGCTGATTACAACTTGAATGGTTTTCTGGCTTGTGAGAAATATCTGTTGCCTGGTTCTATAGAGTATTGCTTGCAGTTGGGTATTTTGCATTGAAAATCTAAACATATGTTTCTATGAAGCAATTGAAGCTACTGATAAAGAAAGATTACATGGCTGCTGTGTTGTACGCATCTGTTGTGTACTGCTAATGAGTTTCTTTTGAATTTGTACCTTTAACTGCAGGAAGAAGAAAGCTGTCCACAAGACTACTACTACAGATGATAAAAGGCTTCAGAGCACCTTGAAGAGAATTGGAGTGAACGCTATACCTGCAATCGAGGAAGTCAACATATTCAAGGATGACATAGTCATCCAGTTTCTAAATCCCAAAGGTGAAGCTGACTACCATATATGGACATGATATGCTCACATCGTTCATATCCTTCTGGTCAATTAGTGGCTAATTATTATTTTGGTTTTAATTTTGCAGTGCAAGCATCCATTGCTGCCAACACATGGGTTGTCAGTGGTTCTCCACAAACTAAGAGTATGGCTCTAAGACTTTCTATGTAAACCCAGAAATGAAAAGTAAATCATTTCTGCTAATTGGTTGAACACAATGAATGTTCCACTAACCCAGTGGTTAAATGTTCTTGGTCTTGCCATGTTGAGTTTGGTTTTCTCAAAGGAAATATACAACTAATTGTTAGTTTACTCATTTAGTTTGCATGAGATTTGACATGCAAATTTGTTGTGATTTTTCCTTTTCAGAATTGCAAGATATTCTTCCTCAAGTTCTTGGGCATTTAGGTATGCCTTTTTGAGTTTATTCTCTGTAATCATCTGTGAATTGTAACTGATACTCGGTAATAACTACTTTCTTACGTTTCTCTGATCTGTAGGTGCTGATAACTTGGACAACCTGAAGAAATTGGCGGAACAGATCCAGAAGCAAGCGCCGGGTGCGGGTGCTGCCGCTGCAGATGCGGCAGCACAGGATGACGACGACGACGTCCCAGATCTTGTGCCTGGAGAGACCTTTGAAGCTGCAGCAGAGGAGGATAAAGCTGCTGCTTCTTAGAGAGATTTAAAAGGATTTTGTGCTATTTCACATGCTTCCTGTGATTTTGAAGTGTTATCCATTTTTTTTTAATTACATCGTTCTTAATCTTATGTTCTCTGCGACTCTTAATGGTTGTTATGTTGAGTTTTCGATCCAATATACCTTTTCTGAAATTCGTGATTGATATTTTCCTGGTTGAATGTAAGCACCGTAACCACGGCAATGCGCGAATCATTATATTATAAAGAAATTACAGTCTCTGAGGGGGTGTAATCCCGTGAAAAGCTCTTTGGAGCTCTAGTTTAGCTGGTTTAGGCTAAGAAATCACAGGGTTTGCTTGGTGGGCTTGGAATGCTAGACTTGTCAATTTATTCGGTGAATTGCTGGGAGTTGATGCAGCCCATGTTGGATTAATATTGTTCTAGTTGGAGCAATGAACTTATTTGGCAATTGTGTATAAAAACAAAGATTAATTTTACTTCCTCACCTAGCAGCTGGTGGTCCTGGTTTTCCATACTTCGTTTGAGGCGTGCTTCATCTAATTCCCTCTGTAGTATTGAGCTTTGACAGTATTTATTATGCCCTTCCAGAGCTGGAGATTCTTGAAGAATCTTTTCTACTTTTAGACACAGAGGGTGTTTTGCTCTTTCTGTTCTTGTAGTTTAAGACTTGAATGCACCGAGGATAACTACAACATAGTTGGTCTTTTTATTTTTTGGGTACTTGAAAATTTGCGCTGTTGTGGTCTCTGAACCTGTTTTTTTCAATTGCATTTTCTACATCATATTGACATGCTCATAATTTGTTTTATTTTGGGTGATATTGTATTTGTGATATAAAAAAATGTCCAAACATTAAATTGATGATTGATGTTGCAATTTTTTTTAATTAAAAAATTAAAATGACAAGGATTGAATTTAACACAAAAAACACCAACCCTTTTATCTCTTACTTTTCATGGGCATGGAAAACTACAATTTAGTTCTTGAAGTTTTTACTTTTATATATATATATATATATATATATATATATTTGGTCTTTATGTTTTGAGAGTCACATTGCAGTCCTAAAACTTCATTTCTTATAAGTCTTATTCCTGGAATTTGAGAGGAGAGAGAGTAGTGTAGAAAAAGTGAGGAAAGAGAAAATATTTCCGCCTATCAAAAAAACTCATCTTGAAGAAAAAGGTTTATAGATATATATTTTTTTTAACATGTTGTAAAAAATAAATCAAGATCTATAAAGTTGTTTTTGATTTCATTAGATTTTATTTTTATTTTTAGAGTGAATATATGTTTTTTTTGGTGTTTGGAATGAGTTTATTGAAGTTTTCATAATTTTTTTTTAGAATTTTCATATAATTTAAAAAAATAACTGAAAATCAATAAAAACATAATATATATATATATATATATATATAGATAACATGTCATTTGTTCATTGAAAAAAAAAGTTGATAGGCCTGCATCTTAGGCCCATACATGCTTGGTTTTTTTCTTAGATATCTTTTTATTATTTTTTTTATTTTTTCACAAAAAATCTCTTCAAATCACTTCATTACAATAATTTGTAATCGATTATCTATGTATGCCATTATTTTTACGAATATTATAACTTTTTATAATAATATTATCTATTGCTTTTTGAATAATTATGCGTTGGTTTACTACGTAGATTTTTTTTAAAAATAACCTCCATCAAACACTAGGCTAATTAATTCCATCACATATTTGGACTCCCAGCTTGCAAAACACAGGATTGCCTCTGCTTTTGGTACTTCATATCTTTCTATTTGTCCCTGAGAAGAACTCAACCTTCTCCACGTTACCAAAGCTTTTGTCAGCAATGGAGTTGCCACTGCAATCGGAGAAATGAGGATCAACTTTTATTCCATACTGCACCAGCTTCACATAGTTTCTTAGCCACTCTCACCATGGCATGCTTTGATGCTCCACATGCACGAGGAAATTCTCCGAAAAATTATAGAAACTAGATTCGGAAGAAAAGAAAATATATACATCGTCTTGACTGGAATCATTATCCTGGCAGCATGTTTAGCTCTGAGAAAGCACCGAACAAATTGACATCAACAACCCTTTTGAATTCGTCACCGGTGGTAGCTAAGATTCTGGGATCCACGACGTCGCTTGAAACATCAGCGTTGTTGTATATATATAACATCAAGCTTTGCATTCATGGAGACAGCCAAGTCTGCAACGTTTTGCACATCGGAGTCGCGTGTCACAAGGAATGTAAGATGTGAATTTTGGGAGCCAAGTTCTTCATATAGAGGCAGCGACCAAGTTCATCTTGGATATTGACAATGAGAATCTTGGCATCATGTTATATAAACAGCCAAGTTTTTTTTACTGGTGTATTTTGAAAAAAAAAAACTAGTTTTCGCCACTTTTTATATTTAATATTTATAATCTATACATATATGATCTAACTAATATAACATTATCCTTATTCTTTTATTCCTCTTAGCCCTAGGGTTAGGGTTTAAATCTGAACTTTCAAGTGAAAATCAAATAAAAAAGAGCAAGCTAGAAAGCAAAACAAGAAGTGGGAAGAAAGGAAAAAACAACAGAGGCAATAGAGTAGAAGTGGAAGTGAGGTCATAAATAATTATGGGGTGAAAGTGGAATAACATTTTCATAACACAAATATCATTAATGAATTTTATTCTAAATTTTAGGCAAACAAAATTAGAAAACTTAATATGGGATTGAGATTTGAGATTGATGCAGTGCTTTTTAAAGTTTATTTTTATTTTTATTATAATAATAAATAATTTAATTTAACATGTTAAACTGACAATTCGTTAATCTAAAATTTAATTTTAATAGAGTTTCAAATAAATTTACATGTTAATCTAAATTTAACATGTTAATCTAAAATTTAATTTTAATAGAGTTTCAAATTAAAATAAAAATTAACTTGATTAATCTAAAAAAATCAATTTATAGGTTAATTAAGATAATTTAATCCATTTAATATATAATTTGGATCGCGAGCCAATCCCGAGTTTACAAAGTTTGATTATGATACCACAATAGGTAGCCTTTTCGTTTACTCATTTTGGGATGGTGGCTGTGAAACTAAAATTAGAGCTGCGCCTGCAAGGGGTGTAATGGGCCTGAAAACATTGGATTGACTACAAAACAGTCCAGCAGAAGGAAACTCCATAAGACGAGCATTTCTGACACTCAATGGCAATGGAGTTGAGCATGGAAAGCTCAGGAGTGGGTGAGTTAGACTTGGAAGAATGCAGCAATTCCAACAAGGCAAAGAGGAGAAAGAAGAAACCAATTTCGAATCGGGAAGAAGAAAAAGAGAAGGATGCCAATGTCATTGGCAGGTCTAAGAAGAGGAAGAAGAAAGGAGGGACAAAAACGTCACTTCATTCTGCTACTACTAGTCCTTGTTACAATAAGTTTGATGAGGCTTACGAAAGGAAAACAGCAGACAACACATGGAAGCCACCACAATCTGAATTTGGGTTCTTGCATAATCATGCACATGACCCTTGGAAAGTTTTGGTCATTTGTATGCTCCTTAATCGCACAGCTGGTACTCGGGTACTCCATATTCTCTCCAAGTCTCAGTCTTTTCCTGTTCTTCTGGTGGTTTTATTTTCTTCTTGAAATTGATATTTGTGGGTATGCGTGAATGTTTAACCTTTTTTGCTGATTACTTTGTGAATTTTAGTTGTTAATATACTGTTGATAATTGGGTCTGGGTTAGAAGACTTGTTGGGATGTTGTAAATTAAAAAGTACTGAACTTCAAATTAAAAAAAATTGAAACTTTATGGTGCTATATATCTGTAAAAGATCTTGGAAATTGTTTCCCTGTACAAATAGGAATGAGGATGGATGATTCATGTAGCTCGTGCAGCCAATTTCGGATTTACACTTCTTTAATTGTTTGACAGCTTCATAGAAGTTGGAAGGTTTTCTTTTTTGGACCACTAGGTTGTGTACTTTCCCACTGTGTTTCTGAATAAAACTTCAAGTAGTTGTAAGCAAACTTTATACCGGCCTGACTATTTCCCAAGGCATTGGAAGTTGGTCTTGCCCTCTTAACTACTGTGCTCATTTGAGTGATTTCTTATGTTATTTTTGCCTGTCGAGGATGTACAAGGCGTTATGGAGAGAATCTACAAACTGTAGTTAGTTAAGACTCTCTAAAGAGCTAGGTCCTCTATGTTACCAATCAACCTTTTTAGGGTTCATTGATATATTTCTCTGGCTGGAATTTTTTTTTAATAAAAAAAATTGCATGGTTTCATTTCTTTTGTTAAAACACCAGCCTTTTAGTTTTGTACCTATCTATTGTCTGGTGACAGGTGCTAATCCATTTCTCTACCATGTTCTATGTAATTAGAAACCAAGAACAATCAGTTCATGTCTTGCAAATTTATGTCGAACCTGCAATTAGGAGACTATATAGGTCTAGATGTAGTCTTTATGGAAAGAAAAATCCCTGCCTTTGTTCATGGATTGCAAATTTATTTGCTATCATTCTTGTTCCTATAAGACTATGGTGATGGCTCTCAACAACGACAACATCAAATGTTATTCAAAGATTTTATTTATACTGCCAACTGTGTCATCTTTTTGAGTGCCTAAACAAGTTGCTCACCACACAAGCAGATGTATGACTCTTAGATTTTGGGCGTCATAGCTCATTGGATTTGATTGCTAAATGTTGACATTATGGCAAGACGAACTGGACTGGAATAAAATGCAAGGAGAGATCTTGTACTGGTTATTGTGACTTAGCATTAAACATTAAGTTTTCCATTTTGGATTAGAGTTTCTTTCTTTCTTTTTTGAATAGGGGAGTTAAGCTATAAGAATAATAAGATTACGATATGAATGCATAAATATGATTGAGCATCATGAAGCACAAGCCTTGATTCCTCACACAATAGAGACTTGGTTGGATTTCTTCCCTTTTGAAACCCCACCCACCCTCTCAGTCCCTCAACAGGCCTTCGGTTAAGGATTGGTTTGGTTTTGTGGTATTACTTGATTTGGTTCTTGATGTGTTTTCTGAGTAGCAATCCTAATCTGTATCTCAATTTATCCCCTTCTCCTATCACTATTTGGCAGAAAATAGGGTTGAATGTTGCTAACAAAAACCTTTTTCAAGTATTCTTCATCCGCTTAATTTCAACTTGATTTCAAGTCTCTTGTCAAACATGAAGGGACCACTGCATAAGCATTGATGCAGTCAGTTTACTTAAATAGAACATAACTAAATACAGGCTGAAAGAGTTGTAGCAGACCTCTTTACTCTGTGTCCTGATGCAAAGGCTGCCACTGGGGTTGCCACAGAGGAGATTGAAAGAGCAATTAAAAGTCTAGGTTTACAAAAGAGGAGAGCAAAGATGGTACAGCGATTATCTAAAGACTATTTACAGGAGGACTGGACCCATGTCACTCAGTTGCCTGGTGTTGGAAAGTAAGTGTAATTATTATTTTTTCATCGTGGTAGATACTTTCTTCCCTTAAAACTGTGTTAACTTTATCATGGGAAACTCATAAACTTTTCTCTAATTTCTTGCAGGTATGCTGCTGATGCATATGCAATATTCTGCACGGGAAAGTGGGAGCAGGTTAGACCTAATGATCACATGCTAAATCGTTACTGGGAATACCTTTGCAGTACCAAGAATGCTTTGTCATAAGCATCAATCTCTTGGAGGAGTTTTTGGTTGTTAGTGCATGAGCTAAATGCTTGCAATTGAATACCAGATAAAATGTTGATCAGAGGGGCTCAAAATCTGTAGTGGATGGAGCTATGAACTTGTTAGTTTCATAGGAGTCCACATTTTGACGTCGCATGAACTCAGGTCAATAGCCCCCTCTATTTACACTGTTGTTTCCTTGTTATCCTGATTATGGATTTTTTAATCTGTCTTTTCGTGCAACTCGATTTCTATTTTCTGGCAAGAAAATGAGGAAGGTTTTTGTGCTGATTTGTTTTCCAGTTAGTGGCACATTGGCCAGATTTTACAAAAAACTGCGGCTTATAATAGCATGACGCTCTATAATATTTCTCTTCAAGTTCTCTTCTTTCACGAATGCATCGCGTTGTGTCTCAGTTTCTTGTAGGGCACTCAAGGCCATCCTAGACTCGTCTCCCTTCCTAGCAAGTAGCTGAACTGCGGAAGTACGTTTTACATAAGCCATAAAAGCCACTGTCAAGATGCTCGGGAATTAGAAATGGTTCATCATCTTGGGATCGAAAATGGGTTGGCGTTTCATGTTTTGGCATGCGATCACACGAATCATTAATTACAGATATTGACCTCATTGTAACATGGACATGTCTAGAAACCACTCCAATCCAAAATACATATATAAATGCAGACAATATTGTTGTCTTCAACACCTTTATTCTAGCTTCTTTTTTTGTTTGTTTGGTTTTTAGCACAGTTATTAATTTTATTTTATTTATATAAAGTAACATAATTAATAAAATATTTAGGGATATAGTCACAGTTTTACGGGTCATAGATGGAAATTGCGACACTTGAGTTGTAGATACCAATTTTGTTTCATGAAATGAACAAGGAAAAAAAAAATTTAAGGATATAACATAGTTTTATTAGTAACAGATAACAACTGCAATACACGAGTTGCATGTCGCACATGGCATCTATAATTTTATTTGAAATTTATATTCATAGCCCTTTTCTTTTCTTTTTTCTCTTTCTTTTCTCCTCTCTTTTTTTCTCCCCACAGCCACCCCCCTCCCCTCTCACTACTGTCAGCCAGCGACCTCTCTCTCTCTCTCTCTCTCTCCTCATTGTGGATCATCCATTTTCCGACCAAAACATCCACCACCGATCACCATCAATACCCACATTCTACATTTAAAGGTATATTAATCATTTCTTATTTATCAATTTAATGTAATTAATGCTAATGTGTGTTAATTTGATTTCTTATAATGTTAGTTATTTGAATTAGAGATTATGTTAATTAGATATAATTTGAGTTGATAATTAGGTTATTTGTAAAATCATAAATGATTTTGTGTTGTTGCTAATTGTGAATTTATAAAATTATTTTGTTAGAGTTTCTTTATTTAGGTTAAATTATGGATTATACTAAATTACATATAAAATAAGAAAATTGGCTATGAAATACATGAATTTGATTGATAATTTTGTTATGGTAGTGAAATTTGATGAATTTAGGTGTTCGCTGATTAATTTGATGTCTTTAGGTTTTAGCCGATTATGTTATTGTTATGGTTTTATTGATAAATTATGTATTTGGATTAACCACAAGATATTAATAAACTAGAATTGTGTTTTGTTTTGTTATGTTGTGTTGTGTTATATGATAAAATGTCTAGTAATTTAGGAATATTATGCTTCCAGTATGGTATTATTGTCAATACCGACAACAATATCACTTATAATGGAGGAAATCATGAGTTTTTAACTGCTACATTAAACATGTACGAGATATCTAGAATGTTATGTGATCGACTTGATCGGAATATGTTTAAAATAAAAGTTGAAATTACTTGGAGGATGTTACAAACTGGGGTTAGTCAAGCTCGTTATTTCAGCGTACCAATATGTAGTAATGAAAGTGTGAATTCAATGTTCGGGTTTGCGATGATTAATGAGATTAATATGCTAGAGCTTTATTTGAATAATAGATCTAGATAAAGAAACTCTTTTAGTATGAAGTTGACCCAAGTTCCAAGTAACTCCCAGAGAATCACACAAGCATTATAAGCAGCTGGTCCATCTAGGTTAGGTGGCAATACAAGTAGAAAAATATCAATGTAGCAAATTGTTAATGTGGAACCTCGGTTAGATATGACATCTGCTTTATATTTCTATGTAGAATCTAAATCAAGTGACAACAAAGATGATCATCATATTGATATAATTGATGTTGAGGAGGAAGATGGGGATACTGAGTTAGTTGAGCATGTTAATCACTATATGGCTCCTCTTACTCCTGAACTTAAGTTTGTGAGTGCAGATAACCAATACATATGCAATGCCTGGGCTAATACTCGTAGGCATTTAGGCTTATTAGTTAATAAATTAGAGATCGAAAAAAAAATCATAGCCAAATCTGAATGTATTACTATAGTAAAGATGTGGCATATAAAGAACTCATTATAATACAAGGTCCATCGTTAAACTAAAACTTATGTGTCAATTGCAATGTGTTTAAGAACTAGTTTGTTGATGGTATTTTGTGTGAAGAATATCACTAAAAGTCTAATTCATGGAAAATTTTAAAATTTAAAGGGCCACACACATATCGAAACCCATTTATTTTGAACATCATCATCAGGTTGACTCAGATCTCATTACTAAGGTGATGTTGACAATTCTAAATAGGGATTTAAGTATGAGTGTTGCAATGGTTCAAGGTACTATGGAAAGGGATTATGAGCATTAAGTCTCTTATTAGAAAGCATGGATGACTAAACAGAAGATATTATAGCGGTTATTTGGTACATATAAAGAGTCTTTTTAAAATCTACCTAGAATGTTGATGGCTATTAGAGATTTAAATTCAAGAACAATTATCACTTGGGATCATAAAATGCTTGATGGCAATAAGATAATATTTGGGAGAGCTTTTTGGGCATTTGGTGCTTCAATTATCGGGTTTCAATATTGTCATCCTCTAATTAGTATTGATGATACTCACCTTTATGGTATGTACAAGAAAAAGTTGTTGGTTACGATTGTTGATGATGTAAATAATGAAGTTTATTCGTTGTTTTCTGCTATTGTTGAAGAAGATACACACAATAATTAGAGTTTATTTTTAGATTTGCTTCGTCAATATGTGATTGATGGTCACACCAAATTATGTATTGTATCAAATATACATGCATCAATTAAGAGTTTCATGGCACGAATATTTCTCGAGCTTGTTAGATATCATCAATAATGTTCCCAAAACTTTGTGAGTAACTTCAACATTAAATTAAGAAATGTTGCTTTTAAAAGTATGTTGCATATGACATGTATTTCTAAATAGCAATTTGACATTTTATATGAGGATTTCATTGAGATTGATAGTGCAATTAGAGCATGGCTAGAAGTTAAATCTAAAACAACACAGGCAATGTCAAATGATTTTGGTGGTTGTTGTTATGGAAACACGATTACAAATTTATCAGAGGTTTTTAATAATGTTTTAAAAACAGTTCATGGTTTGCCTATATCATCTATAGTGTAGATAATTTTTAGATGTAATGAATATTTTGTGGAGCGTAGAGAAAATATTGATTTTTTTTTTAGTTGTGATGTATTGTGGCCTCCAAAGGTTATTGCTAATACAATATCTTATAGATCACACGTGATATCTCTATTTGATTTTGGAGGCGAAATATTTCAGCCTGAGACACCTCCAACAGTTGGTGTCACAAGAGAATTGCTAGAAATGATTAACATTAATAAAGCAAATTGTACTTATAGCAAATAAAAATTGTATCATCGACCATGTTCACACTTGATTGCATGTTGCACTTTATGAAATGTGGACTATGTGCAATTTATTGATGATTTATACTCCAACTTTTCATACAAAAATACATTTAGTCCTCGTTATGTTTTGCATATATTGGTTCAAATGTATATGGATGTCCAACTAGATGGAAAAAGGATAAAGGTCAAAGAAAATCCGCTTGTCTACATAATGAAATGGATGATAGAAAGAGGCACTCACTGAATAGATATGATATATGCGATTAAAGGGATCATAAAAAAAAAAAAAAAACTTGTGAAACTAGATAATATTTGTTTTAAATTATGTAAACTTCAAATATTGTTTTTAATTCAACTATATAGATGTTCAATTGTATTGCAAAGGCCAATAATTTATTGATACAGGACCTTTAGGAAGGCATGATTCGGACTAGACTATGTTCTACTACTTCTAGAAGTGTTAACAGACATGACCACCTTGTTGTTGAGGTAGGTCTTGATGATAGGTTGGTTCTATATATGCAGGAAAAACATTGTTCTGATGATATTTAGAGCGGCAAGTTCAGATCATTAAATTAATAGCATTTTTAAATAACTATTTTAATTATGCATTGTAAATTAATAAATTTAAATGATTATAATTGTTTAAATAACTAAATTGCTTGATTTTCAAGGCGGTGATCCTGTAATACCTCGATTGCATACACTGATGGAGTTGCATGAATGTGTTCATCCATTTGTTATCAACACTAGTTTTATTTAAATCAGTCGGTTGCATGGCATACAAACAATTATAAGTATTAGATATAGTTCTATGTTATTATATGTTATGAGAATTATAAATAAATGTATAGTTAATGTAATTTCAATCAAATGTTATTTTAATTATTAATTGTGTGAATTGTGTTTTGTTATTAAAAAACTAGTTATTTGAATTGTATGAATTGTGATTTTTCCAAGCAGGGAGTTAGAAAAAACTATATCACAGATGTGTGTGAGCAAAAAAATTAAAAAATCGATTAAACCGGAAAAAAAATAACTGAAAAAACCAAACCATGAAAAAAAACCGATTAGAATTTTGAAAAAACAAACCGGTTCAGTTTTATAAGATTGAACCAAAAAAACCAAATTAAACAAAACCCAAACCGAAAAAAACCGAGCCAAACCATAAAAACTGAGCCAAAAAAAAAAACTATGCCAAATTAAAAAAACTAAACCAAACCAATTTGAACAAGTTTTTGTTCAAAAAAACCGAATCAAAACTGGTCAGTTTGAACCGATTTCAATTTTTTTAAAAAAAAAATTAGTTTAATTATTTTTTTAATATATAAAAACCGAACCAAACAAAACATAATCACTCTAGTGCCTCAGTTGCCATTTATGACATTTGCAACTGTCTAATCTCATATCATATAAAAAATGTGATTATTAAGCCACAAATATTATCAAAAACTCTCTTATTATATTAGACTCGTGTTACAGATATTGAGCCCGTTTGGCTACGTGTTAGAAGTTACGTTTTTTCAAAACCGCAGGAAACAAATGTTTGGTTAACCAAAAAAGCTGCTTATGCATGGTCCCACATTCAAATCGCGTGAGAAACGCAGGAAGATGAAAAGCATAAAAATGCTGCTTCCGGGAAATCCAACCATCATGCACCTCCACTGTTTACTGAACAGTGGAGTATGCAAACAGTGCAAGAATTGCACTGTTCACGTGAAATTCTTTTCTTTTTTTTTCTGTATTAATTTTTTTAACATTTAAAAAAAAACATTAGTATAAAATGAATTTATCGCACTATAATATCAATTTTATACCTGATAATATTTTATTTACGCTCAAAAAATTATAAAAACTGTAGTTCTTATCGGATAAATTTTGTATGTAATGAAATTATAAATAGTTTAATGGAATAATAAAAAGTATTTTTTATAAAATATTTTTTATTTCATGATGTAATAGGAGTAATTAATTCTACAATATTCAAATTTAAAACCATTAATATTAATATGTATTTTAAAATTATTTCATAACCTTAATTTTAAACTGCTTTTTCTTCAACTTCAATTTCAACCACAGTTTTAACCAAACATCTACTTTTTCAAATCAATCTCAACTACAACAGCTACCACAATAACAAACACACTCATTATCGGTTAATCTCAAGTTGCACATACTTCCGGGTGACGACTCTCATGTTACAAATGCTACTATCATGATGGTATACCATGACTCAATCAAGCGTAAGAGTTCCCCACCTAAATTACTTTCGCTTTTGCTATTTATTAAAAAAAAACATTAACGTGCTAAGTTAAAAAAAAAACACTCTTAATTCTAGACAGGGAACTAAAAACGATACTTAGTATGTGTTTCTGACACAAGTGTACCTAATGAATCCCCATCATCAATTCGGGAAAATCCAAATACACTGCCCGGTTCCATATCCACATTTAATTTTGAAATAAATATTTCGTGCCCTATCCTCGCATCATAGCTGATCTCTTGAAATTGACGTCGAATAGATCCTACAATTCAGGAATTTTCATTCTTTGAAACAATTCAGCTGCCACCATACCACATGCCCCTTGAGAAAGGAAGCACCAATGGCCTGGTATCGTCATTTAAAGAAATACAACAAGAAATCCAGAAAAACTCCAAGAAATTGGAATTTTATCAAAGAACAATAATTAAAAACAGATTGCTAAGTGCAAAAATATGTTCATCATCCATCTACGATATAAATTAACGAGGTCCAAGCAACATAAAAACACACGAACAAAACTAACACCAAGGACAGATTGATGATCTAAAGTCACGAATCCTTGGAGCTCTTAATTTGGTTCTCACTTCTTGGATTTCTTTGATCCCCTGTAAGCCAAAAAAATATATATATCAGGCCGTTGAACCACAACAAGTGGGTTTTTAATGCATGTAAAATTCTGTCAAAAAGATGCTAACTGGGCTGGTTGAGGTGCGCCGGCGGCGGGTGGTGCAACTACTGGTTTCTCTGCGCCAGCTCCCTGAGCAGAATCAAAACAAAAATATTTCAGCATCCCTTGCAAAATTGGGAATCCAATTGGGATCCACATAAAAATTCTGATTTTGATTCTTTTATAAGATTCAATTGAGAATGTAAGAAAACATCATCAAGATTTGAGCAGATTGAAATTCACCCATAATCATTGCACTTACCACATGATATGAATTGAAAACTCACAAAATGATCCACTAAACACTTACAAGATTATGTGACTAAAAGGATCACACTTCACTTATCAAGAGGACTAAACAAAAAGAACCAAATCTTTGATATTCCCACGTTCCTAACATGGTTGTAACAGGGAAATACAACCAAGGTTCAACTATCTTACCAAACAAATCAATAAACAATAAAATTTCAAGCAACGAGTAACTATATCAATGCTGCTATACATCTTACCTGGGCATAACGTTCCTCCCTCCTAGCAAATTTCCTTTCTCTGCTTGCCTTGTTCTTTGCCCTCTTAGCCTCAAACTGGTCAGACAAAGTCTTCTCTCTAGCCTTTTCAGCCTTTGACTTGTGAATGCTCTCCATAAGAACTCTCTTGTTCTTGAAGACATTACCCTTCACCTTCATGTACATGTCATGGTACATGTGCTTGTCAATTTTCTTTGACTCCCTGTACTTACGAAGCAGACGCCTGAGGACACGCATTCTCCTCATCCAGAGAACTTTAGTTGGCAACCTAGCCTCCCTTGTACCCTTGCGCTTACCTAGAGTAGTTTTAAAGAGCTTTGTAGTCAGCAAACTTTTTCCCACATAACATATAGGAAATGAACTAGCCAAAGACAAATGATATGAATAAAAGAAATCATGGCACCATTCCCAACGTAATTAATAGGTATGTCATCTAAAACTTTCAGTTTCTCTATTAAGAATTTTTTTCACATATTTAGTAAATCGAGTTGAAAACAAATATTAGTGAAAGTGCAAGATAGAGACACAAACAGAAGAATATAAGACATGAACAGCGGCCTACTTCTACAAAAAACACTTGGTTTTTTTTTCCAAAAAATATTTCATAGAGCTCCATTCTTCAACAACTCCCAAGCTCAAACATACAATTAAAATTGCAAATACTCTAAATAGTCAAATGGTTCAGATTAAAAATACCATATCCAGAGTGCCTTCCCTTTCTCTTGGCTTCCTTCATGCGACGGGCACGAGATCGAGAGTGAATCTTTGTTGGCTTCCTGATGATGAAACCATCCTTTACCAACTTCCTAATGTTTTGGCCTGCATAGTACAAAGTGAATGCATAGATCAAACAATACCCAACCAGCTACTGTTCCCGACCCCGCACATATGAATTTATTGCTATAAGCATCAATGATGGTGCAAGGCAGTTTCCATCGTGTCAGAAATTGAGGCAACCAAAATACAACGTTGGAGCACCAAAACCAAATCAAGTACAAACGAAGATGAATTTTATAATTCTTACAAAAACTACTTCATTAAAAAAAATGACATGTATTTTACCACCCCTCCAACCCTATTGGAAAAAAAAACTAATTCCTTTATTAATTTTTTAAAAAACAATAATGCACAGTATATTTTTTCTATTTTCCACAAATTGATAATAAAATCTTATTTTTCAGAAGTTTCTCAAAATATAATTAAAACATTTATCATTACAGAATGAGAATAGGGGGGGTTGCTCAGATTCATTTTTATCTCAAGACCCTTGAATTCAAATCCTAAAATACATTATCTATTGATAATCATATATAAAAAAAAAGTAAAAAAAGACACATCCGAAAAACGAAACTTAAAATCCATAATTTCTCCAGTGAGATTAAATTGCAAATGGGCTCCAGAATCTAAAAAAGACGATTAACAAGTGATTATGATTATTATTACTATGATATCTTGGACTACTACAGAATTCCGGAATCACCATTCCTAAAAGTATGTTAATAAGAGAGAAAGAGAGGGAGAAGGTACTTACGAGAGTTAGCCATGGAGATTTCGTTGACTTCATTTGGATCAAGCCAAACCTTGCCTTTCCCACACTTTAGAACGCTAGCGGAAAGCCGCTTTTGGAGCTTCAACGACACCATCTCCCTGTTTCTTGATCGCTCTCCCTCACACTTTGCAGCTGGGAGGATAGCGGAAGCGTTTTATCTGAAGCGGAAGCGGCTGTATATAGCATGCTAGCCCTAGTTTCAGTAACTTCCCTCGCTAGGGTTTTTCACTCTGTAGGCTTCTTTGGGTTTAAGCCGATGGGCCTAAACTTATTCGATAGAATTTTCTGTTTTAAATTGGAGGCCCATTATCGGGTTAGGCATATATAGGAAAGCCTAGAAGGCCCAATTAAATTGTTTTTATACATTTTTTTTCTAGTGAGAAAATTAAGATTTTTTTATTTCACGATAAAGATATTTATATCATTTTGTTTCAAAGGAGAATTATTTTTTTTTTCATTATGTTAAAAGCATATTGATGCATAAAATTAAAAATTCAAATAACAACAATAATATTTTTATTTAGATATATCTTTCTTTTAGTTATACGAGGATATTTTACAAATATTCTTACATGAAAATATAAATTAAAATCTTTAATTTGTGAGATGATCACACTTTACACCATTGAAATTTGAATTACAGCCAGGAATTTTTGTAAGAGCACTATATCATACATATATATGGAAAAGCACTAGTATTTTTTATTTTATTTTTTCCATATACTTTACAATAGGCTCTATGCTTGAGTAATTTGATTCGCAACTTTGTTTTTCTCATCTTCTTCTTGTTGCTTCAAAGTGTCATAAAGAGGAGCATCTCTCGTCTCAGGTAGCCACCAACTTACAACTCCACTAAAAATGGAGAGGATCCCAAATACGAGGAAAGAGAGGGATGGACTTAAGCGACAGGCGGCAACCAGCAATTGTGCTATTGAAGCACCCAACATCGAGGCTTGTCTTGATTGCGACACAGCAAAGTTTCTCACATTGGTCGGGAATAGCTCAACGCAATAAACATACAAGACATCGAATGCTACTGAAGCAGCCATGAAACCAATTCCTTCAATAGCCAGTTGAGCCCAATTCCCAGTACTGGATTTGTCAGCTTTCTTTGCGCGTTTTCCATGAGCGAAAAGGATGCAAAGAAGGCAAGAAATCCCGGCTAGAAAAGCAGAGAGTGAGAAGAGAAGTCGCCGGCCAGTGAGGCCCGAGAGTATAGTACCGATGACAACTGCAGGAACCTCCATCAATGCGTTGAGTCCAACAGAGTAATAAAGGTTGAAATTCAGGTTATCAACATTCAGTTGAACACCTTAGTAAACAAAACCAACTCCGAAACCTGCTATCATTACTGTGATCATTCTTTTAGCAGCCCATTTTGTCCTCCACAGGCTTTCTTTTGTGCAATTTTTTGTCAACGCTTCGTTTTCACCACCCTCTCCCGGTGCTGACGGATTGGCAAGACAGAGGTTTTCGGGCAGTGTCTTGCCATTAAGCCTTGCGAAAGTTTTCAAAACATCAAGGGCTTCTTTGCTCCTTCCCCTAACAAGAAGCCAGCGCGGAGATTCTGAGACAAAAGGGAAGAACAAGACAGAGTAGGCTAGAGGGAGAAGTGATAAAATCTTGTATAAATTCCTCCAATTTGTTCTTGTATGATAGGCAATTAAAGGCAGGGAAATAAATCCTGCAGTGAAGATAAAGAAGCCATATTGACTAACTGGACCACGCCATTTTCGTCCGACCACTTCTGTAGCTAGAACAATACAACAGATTCCTATTCCAGATTGAGAAAAACCATTTGCGAATCGAAGCAACGAATATATCCAGATGTTCGATGAGAGGGATGTAAGGAAAGCAGTGACAGAGGTTAAGAGACATGAGAGTAGCGCTGTTCTTTTTCGGCCCAGGGATGCATCTGCTAGGTGGCCAAAAAATGCAGAACCTGCTTGCCAAATTAACAATTCACAAAGTTAATCACTGTAAATCAAGACGTAAAGTAATGTTCTTTAAGATGGTTTACTATCCTCTCATATTCTTTTTTAAAACGACAGCGACTTAACTATTTATTATTTTTCCTTCTCATCTAATCCAAAATGATCCCCTGGAACACGAGAGGATCAGAACTAAGATAATGAAATTGATTATTCCTGAGATTCATAGAGATTAATGTCGGAACATGGAGTTCATTACCTAAGAGGGAACCAAGAAAGAACAGTGACGCAGGTATAGCAGCAAGGAACCTGCGGTCACAAATGAGACCCCATTCAGCAATAATGGAACTTGTATGGCCACTGACCCATTCCCAAGTTCCTGGCATCAGTCCACAAACAGAAGAGACATCACCTTTGCTTCTACTAGACAAGCACAGAGACGACGATGAATTATTTATGCATCTCCAAGTAGATGGTTGGGCATCACTGAAGATGGTAACCAATGTGTTCTGTGAATCAAATATCCATGCTAGTGAAACCAAGAGCACATGTAAGAACTGTGACCACCCGAAGGACCCTACATACTCCTCCACCACCTCCTCCACTGTCAGCTCTAGGTTTGTTGCCGGTGGTGGTGCTACTCTTTCTGCTAACTGCATGTTTCCATGCACAAGGTTTTGTGCCTGGTCTTCCATATCTTTTCCCAATTGTTGGGTATAGAAGACAAGCCAATGTCTTGCTTCTGAACGTATATTTTTGCCATTTTGCCTATCTATATATAGGCGTTAGCTTTGCCACGAGTTACACAAAAAAAACAAATTAAATTCTCAAGATGCGAGTGATGTACTTAGAAATTAAGTACTTCTTTCACTATCTAGAACATATATGCAGTAGCTAGAAGATCAAAGCAATACGTAAATTAATTTCTAATGGTTTTCTAATACATTTTGAGATCGTCATGATGATTTTATCAGAACATCAAGCACATTAGCAAGAACCTCAAAAATTTAAATTTACAACTTCACAATTTATTATCCATGTTCGATTCATATGTTGTAGCGTATATTCATAGTAATTATAGCACAATGAACACAACAGTCTTACTGGCAATGGTTCACTGGATGAACCAGAAACTTAACTAGATCAATGCCCAGATCATATCTAATAACATTGATTATTATACTATCAAAGCTGTAAGCTTTAACACAAGTGATCACTTATTAGTGCTATATACTTGGTTTGCCTAATCTTTAGTCGTTTTAGATTTTGTTTAGTATTATAGTAGTGATTTCTTATTAATATATATTTTTTTAAAAATAAAAACAAACAAGATTACAGAGGAAGTGACAGCTGCACAAAATTGCAGGAACATATCTGATAATCTATCGTATTGGCAACTATAAAAGGTTGCTGGGACCAAATCACACAGACATATAAAATCAATACAGTGTTGTTCGGTTGAAGCACTCAACAGCAATAAAACTCAAATATATCAAATCAATATCAAATCAATATCAAATCAATAAGGCTTAGTATATCCCATCTGATTAAGGGCTAAAATCAATATCAAATCAGAAAATAATAAAAAATATATAAAAAAAGAAAGATAAATCAAATATATTCATAATTTTCAGAAGAATCGTTACTGTGAACAAGTCAACAGAGATGAGAAATAGCATGGATACCCAATTCTCGCCTGCCTTGGAAAATGATTGAGAAGACACAACCATACATGTATAGATCCATAACCATCCCCGGTGTCAGCAGATACATTGCTAATCAAATGAATAAAAAACAGAAAGAGAGACAGTCCTTAATTGAAAGGCAAATCAAATGCTAGTGCTGCAATGCATGCATTCTTGTGATGAAGAAATCCACCAAGAACAGCTGCGAGAATACGTGGTAGTGTGATCATGACCTAAGTGTTGGGAAGAGGCTTTTGGTGGCCACGCAATCCACATATACAGTAATAGCATATTCATCCGTCCTCTACGTCAAGTTAATAACAATTTTTTTTTTTATATGTTATTGTATCAAAATAATATAAAACTATTAAAAAATTATTAATTAAAAAATAAAAAATAAAAAAAAATTAATTTAAAAAAAAATATTTTTAAAACGTAAAAATAAACATGTTTTAATAAAAGAAATTCAACTCAACCTGAAATGACAAAGAATTATCATCGCCCAACTTTTATATAATATAAAAAAAATCACACGAATTTATTTTTTCCTTACAGTATGAAAAAAAAATCAATAAGAAAAAAGAAAAAAAAATTAAAGAGGAAAAAAATAAAATTAAAAATATCTTAAAATGAAAAAAATTAAAGGAAAAAAAATTAATTGTTAGTGCATTGGATGTTGCTCTACCATGCGATATTCATTGTGTTACTATAGAAAATACTTTATTTGAAAATGGTGATGGTACAGATACATTTCATATTTTTAACCCAACTCAGATATTTTTATATTTGAAAAAAATATTGTTATTGACCCGCTACAGAGCGCTGGCCAATATGCTAGCTATTATATTATCATGTAATGGTTATTTTAAAAAAATATTATATTGAGATAATATTTTTTGTTTTTTAAAATTGATTTTTTATATCATCACATTAAAATAATACAAAAACATAAAAAAATATTAATTTGAATTAAAAAAATAAAATAAAAATTCAAATTTTTTAAAGCATTTTTTAAAAGAAAAAACAAACATGTTTTAATAAAAAAAAATCCAACCCAACCTCAAATAAAAAAAAATTATCACCTCCCAGCTTTTATATAATATAAAAAAGTTTTATTAATTTATTTTTTCTTTATAATATGAAAAAAAAATTAAATAAGAGTAAAAAATCTAAAAAACTAAAAATTAAAATTAAAAATATATGTTGGTCCAACTAGATCCAATAGCATTGGTCTGGTTGCAAAGTCAAATCCAATTATGATGGGTTTGAATATCAAACTAGATCCATAGCATTTTTTTATTAATAAATAGAAAAAACAACATCATTCATGTACTATAATATTATCCATGATTTAAATATTTTATAATTTAAATATTTTATGTCTGATTTACAGTAAAATAAATTTATATCCACAATACTTATACAGTGTTTTATCCACGTATTTTAAAGTACAAGATATTTGTCCTTTGAATCTAATTGCTCTCTCCCTACTCTACGCTCTGTGACATCATGCCACTAAAATCTCTCATTCCCGATAAGGCCAACTTTCCGGCTGAATTTACTCTAATTAAGGCTTCCGTTGACAACACAACGTGATTAATTTGAATCATTATTATTATTATCACATGGTGCAAGATACCTGCGAAGCAGAATAGACTGAGACTTCATTTTGGGCCGGATAAATTGTAGTGGGTATTATTTTTTTAAGTATTTTTTAAAATTTATTTTTAATATTGATATATTAAAATAATTTAAAAATATTAAAAAATTAATTTAAAATAAAAAAACTGAATTTTCAGAAATACAGGTAGAACACACTCCTAAATATATCTTTTTATGTATAAATAAAAAAATAATTTTATATAATTATTAATTTTAAAAATTATAAAATTAATTAAAATACGTGGAATTCACTCAAATAATTGACTCAAACAATGCGGCGTTAAAAAAAAAAAAAAAACAGCCTTTCTATGTTTCAAAGCTATAGTTCCCCCCTTGTGTTTGCTGTCACAACATTGGCCATAACTCTTAAGTTTTGTTTCTTTGCTAGCTTCTTCCATCGTACGAGTTCTTCGATGAGAAGACATGTTCACCATTCATGAAGATGACATCTCGGATAATGCGATTAAGGGATGTGATCAAAACCTCCACGTATAGCGTGTTTTGGAGTATAATTATGGGTGTTTTTTTATTTAAAAGTATATTAAAATAATAATTTTTATTTTTTAAAAATTATTTTTAACATCAACATATAAAAATATTAAAAAAAATTAATTTAAAATAAAAAATAAATATTTTTAATATTAAAAAAAAACACTTTTAAAATACAAAAACAATTAATTAACAGTTTAACTATACTCTTTTTAGATGTCTCCTGTGTCTTTTTATCAAAACCTTGTTGCTCAACCGGTTTTGTTTACTCAATTTATCTTTCAATGGAAGTTCATTTTATCTCTGAATATATATTAAATCTTTAACCTATGGTTTTGATTCATCGTATAAATAGAGATGGGTCCATAGGGGAAGGAAAATAAAAAAACAGAAAGAGAGAGAAAACAAGAAAAACATGAGAAAAAGGAGTGAAAAACATTTAAAGACACAGAAAAAGAAAAACTTGGACAACCCGTCTCTTTCCCTCCTCTACGAATCATCAGCCCGACAATTTTAATGCGGACAACATTGTCACAATAGCTCATCGATAAAAACATCCATGGCAGCACCGTAACAACCACTAGCTTCACCATTTCCTCTCTCCACCATGAAAACCACGATGCGTTAACATAAACGGCGACACGTGCAGACTACATGCCAATAATACAATCTTTGATTCCAGTCTTTGTGGTCGACCCCAATCATTTCTTGTGGTTGATATGGAACCCCAAATAAATTTTGAACAATTTTTACAAGTTATTGAATTTTTTATAACAAAATATTGATTGTTGTTGATAATTTTATTTGATTGGTAATTGTGATTATTTGAAGTGTTGGGGTCTACATTGTTGTGTGATAATCCTTAATGCTGCTGAGGAATTTATTTTTTAGGGTGAAATAAAGTTAGAATCAATACCATATAATGAGATTAAAAGGATTAAATCATAATAGGTTTATTCATGATATAATGGTTTGATCTTGGTGTGAAAAATTGTTATGCATAGATATTGTTTTTTTGGTGTTTGATTTTTCAGTGAAATGAGCAATTTTATCATATATTAACAATTTTATTATTCGTTGATCCTTTTTATAAAAGATGTAGCATAATTGGACAATGTCATATGATGTGGTTAAAAATAATAAAATTATTTAATATGTGATATTATGGGTTCAAAAAAAAAAATTAAAAGTATTTCTTTCTTTTTCTTAAGATTTTGTATTAGGAAAAAAAATAAAGTTTGTTTTTCCTTTCCTTGCGAATCTAGACTTTGTATCAAGGTGCCCCAATAATATTTTTCAAGCTACTCTTCCAGCTATATCTAGTCAATTGTCTTCAAAAAACAGAGTTGCTTAATATATATATATATATATATATATATATATATAATTTAAGATATTAATTCAACAAATATAATTGCAATTCAAATCTAAAAAAACTAACTTGGAATTGTATAATTTAAATTTCAAACATAAGTAAAAATATAGAAGTTCGACTGATATAACCTAATCATTTCAATGAGTCCAAAAACAATTTAGAAAACTAGTAAAAATATAGTTTCACTTTAAAAAATTCAAGATAATATTTTTTTTAAAAAAAATTATTAAAACAACAACATATTAGATCAATCTAGATAAATATATGGTAGTGTGATCATGACCTAAGTATATGGAAGAGGCTTTTGGTCAATCTAGATAAATATGTGGTAGTGTGATCATGACCTAAGTGTATGGAATAGGCTTTTGGTGGCCAAGCAATACTCATATATAATACTAATATATTGGTTCGTGTTTCGCAGCAAATCAATAAAAAAAAATATTTTAAATGCAAAAAAAATATAAAACATGATTTTAAGTGCATTGGATCTGGCAACAAAGCTAGATTCAATAGCCTTGGGTCTAGCTTTTTAGATCTATCATTATATCAAAATAATATAAAAAATATTATTGAAACGTAAAAACAAACATGTTTTAATAAGAAAATTCAACTCAACCTCAAATAAAAAGAAATTATCATTACTCAACTTTTGTACAATATAAAAAAAATCTTATTAATTTATTTTTTTTATCATAAAAAAAAAATAAGAGAAAAGAAAACAATTTAAAGAGATTAAAAAAATTTAAAATATATAATGACCAACCAAATCTAATAACATTGGATCTAGCTACAAATCAAATTTAATATGGTTGAATCTGACGACGAGCCAAGCCTAAGTATTTATACAATAAATCTATATGCACTTTACCTGTACAGTGTTCTTTCCACGTATTTTAAAGTACATGATAATTTGTCCTTTGAAGCTAATAGCTCTCTCTCCCTACTCTATGCTATGTGACATCAAGCCACTAAAATCTCTCATCCCACTAAGGCCAACTTTCTGGCTGAATTTACTCTAATTAATGCTTCCGTTGAGAACAAACATGTTTAATTATTATTATTATTATTATTTTATTAATATAATTTTTCAGACTGACTTAAATATACCTCGATTAATTTCACAAATTCTAAAATTAATAATTATATAAATTTCTAATAACTCTAAAATTTATGAAATTCAAACAAATAATTTCTAAAAAATAAAACTAGAACTTCATTTGTAAAACTATACCTCTCATTTTCATATAATACAAGATACCTATGAAATAAAATAGACTAACACTCTATTTTGGACCATATAAATTGTAGTGGAGTTTATATTTTTTTAAAAATATATTAAAAATATATTTTTTATTTTTAAAATTTATTTTTAATATCAATATATCTAAATAATTTAAAATATCAAAAAATTAATTTAAAAAAATCTCAAGAATTTTCAGAAATATTACCTCATTGTACTTCCAAACACGCCTTTTTATCTACAAGTGAAGAAAACAGCCTTTCTATTTTTCAAAGCTATAGTTCCCCCCTTGTGTTTGCTGTCACAACTTTGGCCATAACTCTACCAAGTTTTGTTTCTTTGCTAGCTTCTTGGGCAGTGTCATGTGTTGCGGTTAAAAAAATAATAAAATGGCTTCATATGTGATATTATCGGCTTCAAAAATAATATATTTTCAAGATATTTTTTTTTATGATTTTGTTTTAAGAAAAAAAATAAAGTTTGTTTTCTTTTCATTGTGAATCTGGATTTGTAGATTCAAGGGTGCTCCAATAATATCCTTTCAAGCTACTCTTCCAGCTATTTAGTAAATTGTCTTAAAAAAACAGAGTTCTTTATTATATTAATAATTATTTAAATTTAAAAATAAACTATCTTGAAATTATATAATTTAAATTTTAAACACAAATAAAAAAATAAAAATTCAACTAATATGGCCCGATCGATTCGATGAGTACAAAGATAATCTAGACGACTAGTATAAATATAATTTGACTAAAAAAAATTTAAGATGATATTTAAAAAAAAAAAAAAAATATATATATATATATATATATATATATATATATTAAGACGACACCATATTGAATCAACCCAGATAACTCTGGGTTAACCTTTCAAATTCGTGACTTGGATCATGAGACCATAATAACCTCAAATAAGACAAATCAAAATAAATTATGAAGTTCGATTCTCAATAAATCTATTGTTGAATGATGAAATTGAAAAAAAAATCAATATAAAAAAATAACATTTTAGAACAAAATTATGAATTTGAATAAAATTATAAAAATGCCATCAACAGTCTCAAAAAGTTTTTTTAAACTCTGATTACCTTAAAAATTTAATCTGCTATTTAACGATACGTCAGGAAATTCCTCGTAAAATTTTATTTTGATCCAATGGTCAGATTGAAAGATATGATTGATATCATAAAACTAGATAATATTAAAAAAAAAAACATTAATTAGACTGAACAAAACAACCAGCTAGATCAAAAATGGAACTTTCTAGTCGGAATTTATAAAATAGACTGAGATTCTAAACAAGATGAAATTTATTGTAGTTTGTTCTGTTTTTTAAATTAGAATAAGATACACTAATAATTCTGGACAAAACAAAACATAATTTAACCCTGATATAAAGTGATTGGACCTCAATTTGCACAATAAAATTTTTAAAACTACTAAAATCAAGTAGTCTTGAGCCACCTACAAAGAAAATTAGAAGAAAAAAAACAAGTTATGTAATAAAAGGTTTTTGCACTCCTGACATGAAATCCAGATTCAAGGCTATCAAATCAATAGCTGATTTGGGCCTCCGGTAATCATTATCACTTAATTATTTTTCATCAGTGTGTTGATTAGGAAACATCTGCTCAATCTCCATCATTCCAACGTTAATAGAATAGTTTGAAGAATCAGTCCGGTTAAAAATCTGAATTTTGGGTTTTAATTATATTATTGGTTTGATTGGGTTAATTTTTTTTAAAAAAATTAAAATGATATTATTTTAATAAAAAATATATAAAAGTCAACGGGTTTATAATCTAGTCTTGACCGGATTTTGCCGGGTTATATCAAATTTTTCTTTTTTCTTCTACCCGAGCTGGGTTTTAAAACTATAACCCCTTGTTTTCTTTTTCGTCTTCTGATCTACTCGAACATTAGCTACCAAACTTAAAACTTCATGCTGGTTTGTTCCCATAATTTCCATCCTTGCTTTTCTTGCTATTTCCTTCAAAACTCTAAGTAACATGTAATAGTTGGAGGATGGTGATCAAATCCTATTAATGAAAGTAAATGTATAGATTTCCCTAATAATATTAGGCCAAGCACAAGAACAGATATTGTTTGCAAGTTTCAACTAGAGTAACAACTCATATAAAGTTCCAGCTTAAGATTCGAGTTATGGTTTGACTTACGAGTTAATGAGACAATTCATATTATGGTTTTTTTTTTTAAAAAAAAACATTAAAATGTTGCTACAAGGAATTTGTTTTTTAAAAAACATCCTTTCATAAAATAAAAAAAGAATTAATTTTAATTAAAATCTATGTGTTTTTGTGTTTCAAAAAAGTTTTTGAAATAATTTATTTATTTTAAAATAATTTTTTAGACCACCGGCAACTCGCTCTTCAAGCGCTAGAGTATTCAAGTTTCCCAAGATTGTATTCACAAGAGTAGAAACAAGTGCACCAGCCATGCTCTCTCCTCGGATTGTCAATCTCCGAAAATAAGAAAAACTCCGGAAGGATCTCACTTTCTTTTTAATCAGTCTCCGTTTGGGATTGCGGCTCGCGGAGGACGGTTAAAATTTAATTTTTTTATATTATTATATTATTTTGATGTTCTATATTTTTTTAAAAAATAAAAATATATATTATTTTTATATATTTTTAAATAAACTAAAACAAAATTATTTTTATTTTTAATTTTTTTAGGCTAGAGCCTAGCCGAAATAACTAGAATTTGTACTAAAAATCCATTCAAGAGCCAATATTAACCCAAATGGCCTAACCCAAATAGCATGGATAGTTGCCACCATTTTTATTTTTTCCCATTAATGACTAACTTGAGCATCAATTTCTCTATTAATAATATAAATATTGTTTTTATAAAAAATTTCCAAGTTATGTGCATAACCAGACCATGAACTAAGAGTATGTTTTGGAAACGCGGTAATTTTGATAATTTGTTTAAAAAAATTATATATTTTCAGATTTTTTTTATATACTAAATTTGACGATATCAAAAATTATTTTTAAAATATAAATAAATAATATATTTTAATATATTTTTAAATAAAAAATATTTTAAACCAACAATTACTATCAAAATCCTAAACAGTTACTAAGCCTCCAAGCTAGTCAAAGCAAGCCAACGCTACCCGAGTACAACCATAAAAGCCGGTCAAAGCACATAAAAAGACTAGTCAAAGCAAGCCAACCCCAAAGCTAACCAGAGCTACTAGGCCATATAATTATTAGGCCAACACATGCAGATACGAATTTTTATTATTCACTTTATTTTTCTTTTCTTGTATTTTTTTTCTATACACCTACTCACATAAAGTATTGAGATTTTCTTGTTATTTATGTGATTTAAAAAAAAAAACAAATCACATAAACACCTCAATCACACCATTCATCAATCCAGAACCCAGCCATCAAAAGCTAAAGTTCTGTTTAAAATTTTTCTATGACCTCATCAACTTACCTTAAAAAAGGGTGGTGATTTTTCCATAACTTTTGTAAACTCCTTAACAGAGCTAAAATCAATAGTTTAAAAATCATCCACCCTGCAGGGCAACCCGGTAAGTTGTTGATCTGAATCTTGATTTATATTGGGTTTTTTTTAGATTGTTGTATAATTAATCCAATTAAATTTAAGTAATTTGATAAGTTAATTCAGAGTAAACTTAATTATCATGTTCACATGATTTTACTACAAATTTTTGCAACGTTATCTTTCTATATTTGAATTTTGAGGATTAACAATAGTTATTTTTTCAATTTTGTTTTTATAATGTAGAATTGTGGGCATGTTTTTAATATACCGCTTAGAAAATATTGTTTCTTTTTTTTTTTAACGTAAAAAAATAGCCGCACTGCAGAACCGCACAGTACTTGAATAAATTAGTGTAACCATGGCTGCTGCATCTTGTCCAACAAACAGTCGAGGTCCGATGTCTCCCTTCAGAACAAGTATGGCGTAATATCATGTACAGAACCTTTTGAACTGAAACTGGAAACCTGTACAAGATTTCTGTCTGCTCTATGATTTGATATAAGAAAAACTACATTGGGTTTTGGGGGGATTATTAGGCTGGAATGATTTGCCATTTCATGAACCCTAACCCTCATCCTAATAGAACTAGAATTGAGGATCTTCAAGTTGGAATTCCAAAATTAACTCCCGGAAACATCCATGTTGGTGGGTTTTAAAAGCTATTTGCAATTTCTAGATTTCCACTTCAACCAAGTCTTTGGTTTTACAACCTGTATACATCGCTTGTTTCTTAGAGAGACATCAAGAGCAATCCTCGAACAAGAACAGTTTCGCACCTCCATTGATTTCACACAGTTGCTATTGCAGAAATGTCAACCATGATCAGTTCTCTAGAATGTATCAGGAAGGTCAAAGGATGCAGGATGGACGTGGAAGCCTGACTCCTCTGAGTTTATGTCCTGCAAATGGTCGACAAACAGGCTTAATCAGCAATCAAACATATGAAAACCAGAGGTAACACAGCCTGCGCAGCATATTATATTGGTTTTTTATGTTTTCCTTTTTTATTCCGGAAGTAATTAATCAGAATAGAACTCGAATTCGGCTACTTATCTTCCTCCATGTTCTGTATGAAAGATTATTGGGAGGATGATTTTTTGATAATAACTTATAGCAGCCGGAAATCAGACCGAAAGGTTGAAGATACCGACACCATACCTGCAATTTTGAGGAGCTCTCCAAGCGGGTGATGCAGATGCTTTTTCCTCAAGAGGCAATGACATGAAATTCTTCCAGTCTTCAAGCACAATTTTAAGATCATGAACTTTAGTCCCCAGACCATAGCAGCAGTTTGCATGCATAGTACAAACTTCGTGAAAATCCTTGCTACGTTCACAGAAACCACCAAAGTAAGCTGTGTCCAGAAACCTCATTTTTAGTCCGATCTTCTCGAGGAAAGGATCGTTTTTTATCATATTCAATACATCTTGATCATGTTTGCCAGGATAGGTTTCTCTAGACTGGAACCAAAACCTGTAGAATAGAATCGTCCGAAGATTGGATCTGACATAGGTAAACCCTCCATTTGGTCGATTGTTTTTGTCTTCAGGATTGCCGTAGTAGTTATCACATGCTATCTGGAAATCTACTTTCGGATAGAACCGTGGAAATGGATTTCGAAGCCACACGATATCTGCATCCTGGAAAGGGGAATAAAGAAGTCAGACAGCAGGAAAAAATGGAGTTGATCTGAAGAACAGAGGCAAGCCAAAAAGGTCTGTCTGTACCGTGAAAACAAAGCTGTAGCCCATCTCAAGAACAGTGCCCAAAAACTCGATTCTTCTCCACATCATCTTTAGGTATTCTTCAGACATGAAGTATGCTTCACTTGAGAAATTAAGCCCCTTAGTTCTCAGAGCATAGCAATGTGGATGTATAGCCAAGCAACGAGCATGTGCCTTCTGGTCCAAGGATATTATGATCAAATTATTTACAAGTTTTTGTGTGTTGTCTCCGACTTGAAAACTCTCCAAGAAGAGATCAAATATGGATCCAGGCTCTGCCCATGCTTGATTCAATGTTGTCAAGATCACAGTTTTATGCTTGGTGGATGCGTTCTTCAAAATTCTCTCCAATTCCAAATCATTTTTTCCCTGGAAATCCATGAAATGTACCTATCTTAATTGCATCCACAAAAATTTAAGTTCATAGATGATGAGACAATGATAATAATATCCAAAAAAATATATATAAAAAATCGCCTCTGCTTCGGAAAAGTACTCAAGAGGGGTCATGAAGACACAATGATTAATTTCTCATCAAGTTGCCTAACATTTAACTGTTTTTTGTTGATTAAATTTATGATGTCAATAATTTTTTGCCCGAGAATTTTTTATTGGATGTAAGACAAGTTCTTCCATCAAGTGCTAGATAACATGGTGCACAGCTCAGCAAACCATGTCTCCTGTAAACTCATTCGTCGGAGAAAAAAATAATAATTGACTCCACTGTCGACGGCGATCAATAGTTTGATGTGTCGTCTATTCCCCTTCCTCTTATAATATTTTCTAAACATAAAGAACTCCATTTTCAAAATATATTAAAAGCAAAAACTTCAACATAGTCTGACGTCCAAGATAAAAATAAAATGAAAGGTAACTTAAATGCAAACTAGATCTAGGCATGATTAGCAGTACAATTGTCTAGCCCCTTTTCATTTATATTTTATATGTTTTTGGTTTTTTTTTTTTTTTCAGGAGGGTATTTAAAAATATAATATTGATTATTTTTTAAAATATTTTTTGTTCAAAAATATATTAAAATAATTTTTTTTTAAATATTATTTTTGATATTAGTATATCAAAACGATTTAACAATATATATATATAAAATTTAAACAAAAAAATTTCAAAACTTAAAAAAAAATGATTTCATCCGTATTTTCAAACACAATCTTAAATATTAGTAAGATAGTGTTCAAATTGTTGAAGCTAATAAAGCTGTAATTGCTTATTGTTTATAGGGATAAATAAAATAAATAATTATATCCGCTAATTAAGAATAAAAATTCTTTTTTCTATAAAATAATTATTTTTAGAAAAATCTCTGTTTCTATTTTGTTTTATATTTTTTTTTATGTTATGAGTATAAATAAGTACAATAAAAAATTTATCCACTCTATATTTCTTTATATAGAGCTCGTAAAGAAGTATATAAATAAATTTAATTTAAATATGAGACCACCAGAGATGCAACTATTTTTATTAATTTAAAACAAAAGATATGATATACTAATGACCTCGTTATAACCTATTGTTTATAACCCAAATTAAGAGTATCAAAGTTGGATTTCCAAAGAAAATTCACAAAGCCACGCCATTGATTGGTTGCCATGGGGCCCATAAAGGGATCCACCAATGAAATGGCAAGCTGATTCGGAATCACATTCGAGAAACTCAGTGATGTGCTACCGAATCAACGTAAGGCAGTAAAAAAAAAAAAAATGTAAGTCAACTTATTTTTAAAATAGAATGTATTTTAATTGATTAGATTTTAAATTTATTTTATAAAAATTATTAATTTAAATTTTATAAATTTTAGGATTATTAAGAGTTTATATGACAATTAACTTTAAAATCCATAAAATTAATTAAAATACATAAAAATTATTCCAAACATCCATATTAATAATAAAAAAAAAATTATAAGTGCACGTTACAATAATTTTAAATTATTTTCTCATATTGTTTCTTGTGAATGAATGTCCATAAAAAAAAAAATAGTGAATGGACCCCAGAAAGTCGCATCGTTATTACCACCTTGTAAACATCTTAATTAAAATAATAAACTAGATAATTAGATGACTAATTACCAACTCTTTGAAGATCACTCTTATATTGTAAATTATTGGTATTATTTTAAGAATAATGACCCTTCCTTCATGTTCAATCTTGGCCCCACATACGACTGGGCCTCCTGCAATGGCTGAGAAAACAAGTCAGTGCTTCTTTCCTCGGACTTGCAAGAAAGGTTTGCTTGCAGAGTTATGGACTTCTAGGCAGGAAGCCAGCGAGAAGGGATAAACTACATTATAGCCCTTGCACATTTCTTAATGTTCTATCTTAGCTCCTACACTTATTGTATTCTTCACTGTTAATTTTATGGTCTGGTTTCGAAATTTATTTATTTATCACATCGAAATTTAAAGGAGAAAATTGAAAAAAAGGAAGGAAAAAAGGTTCCGTGCTTTCATTGGATTTGCTATTGAGCATTTAGGGGGGGCTAGATTGAGACTTTTTCAAAACTAATGGGTTAGTATTGAAGAAACGTAAACTACAGGATCTGGAGTGAAAAGTTGATGAATATTTGGAGATCAAATATAGTTTGCGAAAAAAATCCAGATAATTGAGTAATGCTTACTTCAAAATCAAAAAAATGGATGATAGCACTCTTTAATGTTAAAAATACTTCAGCTAGCCAGGAAAAAGAGAAGTTCACACATGCTCTTCCTCTGGATTCTCTACTTTAATGCCTTGATGTTTGTGATTTTGGTTCTTGGACATTTCTGTCTTGGTTTCATGACTACTGTTGAATTCAAGACAAGCTGCTAACATAGCTAAATGAATTCTTGAAAGTTTTAACAAAGGGTGACGAAGAAGAAGAAGAGGAAGAACACTTTCAAGAACATGTTGAACCGACTAAATTAAAGAGTAAACAAGACCCCACAAAATTAATGGAGTAAATCCAAGCATTACAAGATTATAAAAGGAAAACTCACCTTAGAAGTCCGATTGCCTGACATGGAAAGTGAATCTGAATCAGAGGAGGAGCCAGGGAGGAACTCAAAATGGTAGGCAGACTTGTACAAAACGATGCAAGAAACAGCAAGAACTCCCAGAAACAAAACTGTGATTCTTACAATCGGCTTGTGGATGACCGCGGAGGAACCATGCAATGTTCCACTGACCATGGCGTCGCCACCAGTACCAGTCATTTTTCCTGCTGCTGTTGATGATGAACTGCTGCCTTGTAATTCCTTGTTTTCTCCAAACTAGAACTGGTCTCTCTTACGTATACGTAGCTTTTCTCTGCAGGTCAACCTTGTTGCCCTCAATCTCTCTCTACTGCCTTCTTAATTTGATTATATATTTGGTTTAGTACTTTGTTAATTAATTTCTTACCTGTTCTTGATCGATCCAGCCTAGCTATCTGTTGAATATTCTTTGTTGAGATTGAGGAGATGAAACAGTAGGGCAGTATCGGAGTCGCTGGAGTGCTCGTTTAATTGACGAAAAGATATAGAGACGAAAAGCAACTTGCCGAAGTATTTCATCACCCGCAACACTTCGTGGCTTTCCACTGCGCTCAATGTCGGCTTAGTTTTTTTAATATAATAAAAATATTCAACCATTATTAATACATTTTATAATAACAAAAAATATTAAAATGATTAAATATGGAATTAATAATTAATATATGAAAGCTAGCTAGTTAGAAATTACCCTAAACATAAAAGAAAAAATGAAGTTCGGCGCCTATTGTTTTGGACTCGGAAAAATTAATACTTGGACCGTAACTTTATGATAATGTTTTTGAAAGGTCTAGAAATTAATTTTTTATAAAAAATATGCGACCTGAGTTTATCAAACACGATGTCTCGATGCAACCTTTTTTTTCTTAATAAAAAGGTATATTTTACTCTTTGTACCCTTTAACAAATTAATCTTGGACTTTTCGCTAATAAAAAAACATTAATTTACGTTCCAGAATCATTTTTAAACGAGATTTTTAAAAAATTAAATTAAATTTGTCATCTTTATCTACTCATCATAAATGGTTTTTCCAGTAAAAAGAAAGTTTTTATTAGAAATATTAGGGGTATGCAAAAAAACCAGAAAACCGAATAAACCGAGAAAACCTAGAAAACATTAACCGAACAAACCGAACCAAGAAAAAAACCCGATTAAACCGATTAGAATAGTTAGGAAAAATCCCGGTTCGGTTCGGTTTTTGATTTTGTGATGCAAGAACTGGTTAACCCGTACCGAACCGAACCGGTTAAAAAAAAAGCATTATAAATAGAAAAATTATCACCCCCTCTCACTCTTTCTCTCCAGTAACCCTAGCCGCAACCCCCTCTCACTCTTTCTCCCCCTCCCCCTCCCCCTAGACTTAGAAGGAACCCCCTCTTGTCTCTTTCTCTCCCTCTCCCTACTATAGAACAGGTTTGAGTTTTGATCTTTTTTATATAAAAAAACATGGGTTTTTTTTTCAGCTTCTGGGTTTTCTTTTAAATGCAGGGAAGATAATATTTATCTGTATAAGAAGATTTGGGGTTTTGATTTTAAAAAATTGGGTTTGGATTTTTGGCATTTGGGTATTTGAAAAATATAGGAAAAACCATGTTTATTTTGCAAGAAATTTTGGGTTTTGATTTATAGCAGAGTTTTGGATTTGGGATAAAATAAGTGGTGTTAATTTTTGGCTTTTAATTCGTTTGCACAATGTAGGGAAAACAATAGTTGTGAAAAGGCATCTTACTGACGAGTTCGAGAAGAAATATAAGCATATAGGTTTTCTCGGTTTTTTGAAATCAAGAACCGGACCGAAACCGGTCGGTTTGACTCGGTTTTGGTTTTTTTTTTCAAAAAAAAAAGGAACCGGTTTGGTTGTGTTTTATAGTTCAAAACCGAACCGAACCGAAAATGATCACCCCTAAGAAATATCATTGATTATAGTATAAACTAAAAGTGATAATATTTTTATTATGCACTAAATAATATTTTATTTCTTTGGTTTTTTCTTTCTTAAATCTATATTTCTTTCTCTAATTTATTGTGGTTTCCTTTATATATGGTTAGCTCGGTTTCATAACCCGTTTCAGGGGTTTGATGAGTTTCTCGATTAACTCGATTTTTTTTGTTTTTTTTAATTGATTTTTTTTTAATTTCATCATTCAACATTAAGTTGATTGAAAATTACTTTGGTTTGTTTTCTATGAGGTTATCATGGTCTCATAACTGTGGTTATAAGTTTGGCCGATTAACCCAATTAATTATAGTTTTTTTTTTAATTGGTATTTTTTCAATTTCATCCTTCAACATTTGGATGATTATGAATTAGACTTCATGATTTAATTTGGTTTTATTTCTATGAGGTTTTCATAATTTTATGACTTAGATCACATGTTTTTCGGGTTAACCCGTATAAACTCAAGTCATTTCAATATGTCCTGTTTTTAGATTGAATTTTTTTGAATTTCAACATTCAACAATGGGTTAATTGAAAGTTGGCTTTCATAATTTGTTTTAATTTATTGTTCATTTGAACAATGCTTTGTTTTTTGTTTTAAGATTTAACTCTTTTTTTTTTCTTTTGAATCTCATAATTTAACATTGAGGTCTCATGGCTCGAGTCATGAATTTAGAGAGTTAACTTGGGTTTTTCATGTTTTTTTTTAGTTGATTTTTTTTTTAATTTCATTCTTCAACACTTGATTGATTTAGAATTAGATTTCATTTTCTTTTTGTTTTGCTTTCTATAACATCATCTTGGTTTCATTACCTAGGTCACGGGTTTAATGAGTTAATCTGGGTTGACTTGGATTATTTTTTTATTTTTTTTATTTCATCCAACAACATTATATTTGTTTATCCCAGGTCATGGGTTAAATTATGTTTTTTTTGTTATTTTTTTAGTTGAATCTTTTTTTTTTTAATTTTATCCTTCAATATTTGATTGATTTGGAATTAGGTTTTTTATATATTTTTTTTAAGGTTATCTTAGTCTTATTATTTGAATCACGAGTTTCATAGATTAACTCAAGTTTACTTCTTTTTGTTTTTTTTTATCTTTTCTTTAACAATATTAGAGGCTAAAAACATCTAGATAAAACTCTTCATGTCAATTGAACCCATTCACACTAAATTTGATTTTTTTCGGTGTTGAAACGTGGACAATCAATCAAACAATTGATTTTTGCTTTTTTCTTTTTCTTCTTCTTCTTAGCCGCCATGGCCTCCTACTCGAAAAGTCGAGAAATTGAAAATATAATAAACCAAAAGAAAAGAAGTAGGGTGAATTTTATCACGCATCCTTGAATTGTTTTTCCTAGTTTACTAGTTAATTTCAATTTAGTTTTTCTATATAGATTAGGTAGGTTTGATGGTTACTATTTAAACATTTTTATATATTATTTTTAAGGGTTTTATAAAAATTTAAATTTCAAAATAAATTAAATAGATTTTCTCTATAGTTTAGAAATATCACCAAGAAACTTTGATTACATAATTTCTTTGTTGATGTCAACAAATAAAAAAAATAAAGAATCCTCTCCCTAAAATAAATAAAAAAATAAAACTTTGATTACATAATTTCTTGCAAGCTTCTTTTTGAACTCTTCGAGGGACATCTCAAATAAATTAAATGTGGGCTAATGTATTTAATTTTGTTTATTGTTGGTTTTAATTTTTAATGTGATATGAACTTGACTTTAATGGGTTATTGCATCACGAAGCACGGTCATCATCGAAAAAATATATATTATTCGTCATGAAGAGTGACTATATATTATGTTTATTAGAATAACATGCGAACTCTTAATAATTTTAGTGTTCTTTAATATGTTTTTAAAACATATATACACACACACCCTAACTAGAAGTTCTTTGATCTAAGGTCAAACTATTTTTTTAGTAATTTCTATTTTTAAATGAAAAGATGGACAGGTGTTGATTAGAATTCTATATTGATTTTTATTTAGAAAGAAAAAATAAGGAAAAATTAATTAAAACTCCCAAAAAAAAGTTCAAATATTATTATGCTGATTTTATATCCTTTTAGTATTAGAATGTTTTTCAATATTTCTCATTTACTTTGGGAAAAACTTTATTTTATTTTTAAAAGTAAGAATGATTAAGATTTATTTATTTATTTTTATTTATGTTGTATTTTTTATTTTTAGAACTTTAATTTTCTACAGATATTAATTTTATTTATTTACCATTGTAAACTATTTTTATTTTTTTCTAATATTTTTATTTGCATCATAAAACTTATTTTACTTTAAAAAATAAAAAATAAAGACTAAAAAGTTTTTTTTGCTAATCTTTTATTTATTTAGGCTATTTTTTATTTTTTATTTTTTTTCTAGCTAACTTTTTATTTGATTTAAAAAAAAACAAAGATAAAACTTAGAAAATAAATAAATTTAATGTAAAAGGTAGAAAAGCTCAAACATATGAAATCACATAATTCATGAAAAAATATACACGTTTATCAGTACATCATTCCCCTTATCTTTTATTGAATATTATTAGACCAACTTTTGATTTACAATACTCAAATCATTATTACAGGATTAACCAATCAATTAGAGATAATGAAAATAAATAAACTAAATAAATTTTGTTGTTTTTTACTTCTTAAGAAAAAATTTGCTGGCGAGAATAAAAGAAGATTCAAAAAAAATTCTAGTGGTGTATATATGAAAATTTTGCAAAACATTTTTAATAATTTTAATTTTTAATCAAACTTTTTTTCATAGGAACTGTAACCGATATAAAAATTGACTTCATTTATATATATACTAAAAATAAAAAACTATAATCTCTAGCGGTGTTTAAAAGAATCAGCTCACTTTTAATATTTATATTATTTATCACAACTCAACTTATCAAAATAAGATAATATGAATAATACATGTAATAAGTCAAAAAAACATAAAAAAATGGATATTACAAGTCTAATGACAGGTCAAAATATTTTAAACTCAATCAATCCAACCCAACAGGTATAGCCTATACTTATTTTATTTTTATATTTAATAGTTTATAAATTGGATAATTAATTTTATTTTATTTAAAAATATTTTAACTCTAAATTTTTTAAAATTCTCATAAGTGAACGTATGAGTGTGTCATGGGTCGTGGTAAACTCCATCAATAGCTATGATGGTGTAGATAGGCGACTTCTCTCTTTGACTTCTCTCCCAAGGTAGCAAAATTTGCAACATAAACCACACATCATGGCATGGCAAAAAACTAAATTTTCTCTTTGCATATTCAATATTCTGTTCCTTCTTACACTTGCAATGCAAATATAATATAAAAAGAATTAAGATTTGATTAAATTACATTTCATTTTGCTTTATCCAAATATTATTTTGAGGTTAATTGCTTTCTCATATTTCTTGATTATCTTAATAGTTATAGGTTAATTCAGGTTGAATAAAATTTTATAAAATTAAAAAATTAAAATAATATTATTTTGATAAAAATAAAGTTAACAAATTAAGGACTATATCATATATTAACCTGATTTTTAATTACATTATATACCGATCCAAACATTAAATTTTAAGTCAAAAAATACAACAGATAAGACACCTTCAAATAAATTAACAAAGAAAAAAGTTTTTTTTATTATTATTATTTACGATGCATGTAAAGTTTTTTTACATAGAGTAATTTACCCTCTTTATTGGTACAACTTGCAATAACTTAAATCATGTGAGATAGCTATACAATGTGCTCCCGATGAAATATACTATAAAAAGGGAAGCGATAATGTATAACAACCAACTCCGGCTACTTTCTCTGCCGCTTCCTGGTTGTGCAAGGTCCTTTTGCCCTACGCTTTCTTCGCCATTCCTGCAAACAAAAAGTCCCTCCTTGGTTAATGGAGCCTAGTCTGATTCCAAGAAGTAACCAAAAACATTATTGCAGAGGTTAATGGATAGAATGAGAGAGTTCATTGTCTTCACCTTTGGCTTTGAGGCTGCTGGGGTTGTGTCCTTCTGTCAGCAGTCAAAAACATCAAAATTTGAATTAGCTTGCAGTGAAGAAGATAATATGATTAATTGTGGTTAAATTAAGGTAGGGCTAAAAGACATGCCTTTGTGTTAGCTGAGTTTTAGGCACTAGGAATGGGGCCCCCTCTACTCTGGGTTTGGCTTCCTGGGTTGGAAGTGATTGCTGAGATTGAACTACAGCAGTTGGTGCAGTTTCTTGGGGTTTAGTTTTTGAAGTTGATGAAGTCTGCGAGGATGATGCAAATTCTGGGATTGGAACATTCTTTGCCTGTCACAAATAGGAGTAGATTATTCATTAGTCAGGTCTTATTTCCTTGGACTTGAGTTGCTTCATAATACTAACTGTCCACAATAACCCACCAAATTGTTGAATTGGAGATTGTAAAAGGCTTCGATGTATCTTTGCTTCGCAAGCTTCTGTTCCTTGTTCGTCTGCCTCCAAAATCCATAAACAGATCCCATGTTCAACACTTTGTTTGCATAAATCTTCCATGTATAGCTGCAGGACAACGTATATGATTAGTTACCGATGGAAAAGTTTATATCTGATGAATTTGGTAGGTTTGCGCATTCACCATTCATAGATGCGTTGGAGACCGGCTGCTGACATCTTGTTCCAATATTCAGCATCTGTCTTGCACTTCTCGAAGAAACCAGCTATCTTATTGCTAGACTCGTCTCCGTTGTTGGGATCAATGTGGAATCCTGAGATCCCATCAACAAGAATTTCCGCCGGGCCACCTTGATTGGTGGCAAAGGTAGGCAATCCACAGTTCATTGCCTCAATAACTGTCAGGCCAAAAGCCTCATAAAGTGCTGGCTGAACAAAAGCTCCCTTTGTATCTGCAATGCAGCGGTAGAGCTCCCCATTTCGGTATCTGTCAGTTTGAGCTGCTATCCATCTGAACTGGCCCTTAAGTTGGTATTTCTCTATCAAGGCATGCATCTTCTTGATCTCCGCAATTTCTTCTCTATCATTTGATTTGGATGGATCAAAGAATCCTGCTACAACAACGAGATTCACCAAGTTTCTTAGCTTTGTATTCTTCCCGAACCACTCTGTCAGCCCCGTAATGTTTTTCACCGTATCCAGTCTTGCCATGGAGAAGATAATTGGTTTCTTCCTGTCAGCTAGATATCCACTGCTCCAGGCATGTTTAAATTAGTTTCAGCACATAAAAATGACTACAGGCCTTCTTTTGCTAATTATATTGTGCAAATGAAATGACAAAATCTTTAGAAGCTTGTCAAGAAAAAAATAGGGAACTTGGACCTACACATGCTCATGGTTATCCTCGTTGCGATAGAGCAGTTCTTCAATGGCAGGATGAAAAGAGGTCAGCCGCTTCTGTTTCTCGGTGTAGGGGAAGTAGACAGATTGGTCAGCCCCAGGGGAAGCAATGTTGAACTTCGGGTCAAAGACATTGATGCCTGAAACAACACGGCAAAGTCCTGGCATGGTAAATGCCGTATGGCTCTCATACTGCCCTGCCCTGTCCTTGCTGAAATTGATGCAAGTTCTTGAGTTGGCAATACAGATCATATTGGTCAATAGGTCTGCATATAACTAATGATGGTAGGTAGAAGACAAACCTTCCTGCAATTTCTTGGTATGTGCTGGTTATGATAAAATCAGCAGTATTCATGGCGATCATGTCTGCTGTGAATTGACAGGAAAAGTGGTACTTGGCATCCAATTCCTTCCATTTGACATCAGAATCTTCGTACTTAGTTTTCTCCAAAGCATGAGCAATAGTCCCCTGGATTTACAGCAGGCCAAATTTCAGAATAGAATTAAATGGTAGATTAGTCTGAGTTCTTTATTTGAAATATGAGAGATTCAATAGATCGAGATCAGCTTAAACCAGAGTTATTCCGAGTTTCCGAGCCATTAGAGATGCCACCAAGTTCCCATCACTATAGTTCCCAATGATGAGATCAGGTTTACTGTCCATGTGTTCAAGGACCTTATCAGCAGCATCCTAGTGATTGGTGGTGAGCCAGAGAGACATGAAAATCATTGCAATCAGTACGTGTTCAATAAAGAACTAACTGAAAATAGAAGTTAGAAAGCAATGGAGGCACATGCCTGAGCAAATCTCTCGAGGTAAGGGTACACATCAAAACGCGAAACCCACTGAGGGACAACCCCCTTGTCTGTCTTGAAGGGGACCCTAACAATGTGGGAGTGCTTTGTACCGAAAATAGGCTCTACCTCCTGGTTGCACTTTGTCCCTCCAGCATTTGGTATAAGTCGGGTTACCTGTATGCATATAAATAATACAGAGGAGTATCAAAGAATCATTCAAAATCCAACTCTTCAATTGAGTGCAAAAGATAAACCTGGGAAATATTCATATGACTGTCTCACCACAAGAATTCGAGGCTTCACACCAAGGCCTTGATGCTTTATCTTAAGTAGGAGTTCTTCCTCTAAGGCTCTTACTTGATCAAGAATGTAAACAACCTGTGTGCCACATATAAGCAGCAATTATAATCGATTATGAAAATTATGATCGCGCCATAATTAGTAGCGTGTAGGATTGTCTTACACACCTGGCCACCAGTATCTGGCAATCCCAGAACATCTGACTGGCCAAAGTAGCCGTGTGGAGAGAAGATCACAATGTTGAACATGTTAGGAATCCTGCTAAAGAGCAATTGCACTTTCATTGGGTCTGGAGCTTGAAGAGATTCAGAAAGCAACCTCATTGTCTCTTTAACTCTTTCTGCAGTGTCTCCCCATCCCGTCTCAAAGCCCAACTCTCTCAGTCTGAATATTAATTCACAACAAGGAAATGAAGTTTTCAGGGGATGATATCCTTTTATAGAGAGAGAAAAGTGTTCATAGAAATAAAGAAGTAGATATATGACCTCTGCTGGAAATCCTGATACGGGGTGTCTTTCGGAAATGCAGACACAACCACTTCAGCTACAATCAATGCTTCTTGAAGCTTGGCAACTGTGTCTAGAGTTTGATTGATCATAAGATTCTGCATATTACAACATGAGAAGCATTACAGTTGATTCAAGCACTGGTTCTTCTAAGACTAAGACTGGTATATCATTGTTATCATCTTTCGCTAATGTTAGGACACCTACCTCTCCTTGATGGTTGAGCGCTAACAAGTAGTCGAGCAGAGGCTTTGCAGCTTCAGAGCTCCCACTGAGCTTCAATGACATGAACTTTGACATGCAGTTGACTCCATTCCCAATAGAAGAAGAAAGAGTTAGGCGAGGGGTAGAGAAATCCATAGCTCCAAAATCCACTTCCAAAGCATTTTCGTTGTTCGCCCTGCACATTAATGTAGCAGTTACTAGAAGGAAAAGCCAGTTGCAAGATCATTCAAAAGAGTTTCACTCGGATTTGTGCATACCATTTCTCATCAAAGATCATCTCCTTAAACTGCAAATATTCTGAAACGGAGATACCTTCTACGCTCAAATCTTCAGCATTCACCTTGACATATTCCCAGAAACCGGGATTCGGTCTTACAGCAAATGCAAGAAAAGGTGGAATAACAGCTGCCTCCTGCAAGATGTCAAGATGAAAAAGAAACAGTAGTAAGTCCACAGGAAGCAGGCAGGTGAAGATGGAGAAATAGAAGAGCAGAGAGATCAATCAATAACATATTATACCTGAGTGCAACTCAGGATGTAACCAAGTAAGCCTCCCAAGACCTTTTGCCTTTCATTCTGATCTTGTATTGATTCATCAACTTCATCCATTAGATGTTGGCGTTTCATCAGCCTTTTCCCAGGTGCAAGAAACCTGTTTTATTTTTTCATTTTTTTTCCCCCGTCCCGGCGGGGAGAAATAAGAGGAAACGTTAATTCCTCTAACGAGGAAGCATGCAATGAACTTCATCAGACAAAAATTGAAGCAATCATATATACCTGGAAAAACATTTCTTCGTGTGATACCGGCTCTGCATTAAAGCATCAGGCATGCTTTCTGCAATTGTTTCGGATCGCTTAAGAACTGGTTGAGAAGCCATTTCAGCAGGAAAACAAATGATAACAGAAAAGGGGTTTTTTTTCAAGAAACACAAAGCAACCTGTGTGTGTTTGTAAAAGGTGTGCGACCATGTACTTATATAGGGAGCTGGAAATGCTTAGAAAAAAGAAAGAAGATAAAAAGGCTTTGGCTAGGGGAGGAGGAGGAGGAGAAATCTTAAAGAAAAGAAAGGAATGTGTGATTGACAGAAGAAGCAAGCTTAGATTGCCTTTTTCGCTTAATAACTTAAAAGTGGAGGGGAAGAACGGATACAGTGAGTAAAATGCATGGATTGGAGAGGACTTGTATATTTTATGCTTTTCTTCTCCTTCCCAAAGGAAGGTTACAAGTCCTCACGTGACCTGTGTGTGATCACCATGTTTCAGCAGCTTGTTACTGTTTGAAAGCATGTTTTATTTTAAAATATATTAAAATACTATTATTTTTATTTTATTTTCATTTCTCATGTTCTTTGGCTACGACCGCAAGTTACTCCTTTATTGGATACTATTTTATTTATATGTTCATTATTAAGATTACCTTCGCATGCACGTTTGCCTATGAGAGAGCATTATTGGATAGTGTAAATTTGGATTATGCTTGATGTGATTTTTCTTAATTGATTTGAATTATTTTCTAGGTCTTGATTTGGGCTAAATCAAAAACTGATTATAAAACGGGATTAAATCTTTTCTCGATCAAAGGATAAAATTTTAAAATTGTTTTCATATCACTGGTTACAATTATCATTCATTTAATAACAACAATTTTTAAATAACGACTTCAAATTACTTCAAAGAATGAGACTTCTCTGCTGCTTCTATACAATTTTCTAATCCCGAGCTGCATAATGAAGTCCTAGTGCTATTTCTCTCACAATCTTTAATCTTTCATCTGCTAATGATTACCATTTGACTAAATTTGGAAACCTTGGCTTTGTTGGAACTAAATCAAGATTGCAATTTCAAGATCCATGTCGAGAAAAATGGTGGCAGGAGGATGACAAGATGTATGAAGAATGAAATCCCAGTTTCGAGGGGAGGATTAAGAGTTTAGGATTCAATGATATTCGTTGCCATACACAGCGTGTGCAGAAAGCAGCTTTCTGATCACGGCAGTGTCGGTGGCAATTTAAATGCAAGTATCAAGTGGCCAGATGACAAAAACCAGAGCATAGCCAGCTTGGTGTTCTGCTTCAGAGCAACAGAATACCAAGCTGGCTATGCTCTGATTAAGACAGATCACGCTTTCCCAACAGAACAGTTTCTACTGGTAAAATTAGATGCCCATCCAAAAGTAGGGGATTTCCGACGATCCTAGCAGTAGAACATAACCCGCTTGACATTCTCCTTCAAGGCAGGTAAGGGCCTCACAGCAGCATTAGCACCGGGTCCACGAGTGGGTCGAGGACCCGCACCAGCACCTCCACGTCCACCAGCCATGCCACTTGCAATTGATTCACTGTCTGATGTCTCTGGCTCCATGTAGAAACGAGCTCGAAATGCAGCAAGATGAGCATAGTATGCAGGTGGCACTGCAACATCATAACGCAAGCAAGAGTAGAAGTTGTTAGTTTAGTGTAATCCATGATTGTATTGACATGAATCATATGGGCAGCGAGTAGAGTGGTGGGGAGGACTTACCAATGGAAACAGAACGCGTGCATCGTGCATATCTGGAAGAAAAAAAGAGAGTAGCAAGACCAAAATTAGAGCCAAAATAATAATAATAATAATAACAGAATGATACACCGCTGGACAGGGAGAGTGCATCAGTAAGGACTGAAAACAAAACAATAAATTATCAAGATACATCATACTGCAAGATTAAGGAAGACAAACTTACGTGTAGCACAGATTGTTTGTCAGGGACTGCAACCCATCAGCAGTAAACTTGTTCTCATCCCAAAGTACATGGTAGTGAGCTGGACGGCTTGTGCCCTGTTGTTGGTGGCCATTGGTGAGAAATCAAAAGCAATCAAGTGCTCTAGAGCAATCAGATTTACACAAGGAAATGTGAATCTTAGCAGAAATGCGAGTCTTACCTGAATCCCAGCATGACTACACAAATAGAAGTCGAATTCAGTAGGATGGCAGATCTTCGAGTCCACAACAGTACCTACCATGTGAAGTGTTTAGCACAACATGTCATGCAAATCTAAAGCAAATTGGAACACAATTCTATCACCAAGCCAGATTTATTACCAGGCAATATATTCCCACTCTTGTCAACAGCACTGCGGTCACGGTGATCATTTGCAAACAGCCTTGTGTGATGACGCTTCTGAACCACAACAAATGTCACAGGAGGCTGGTAATTGGGCTCTAAAGAAGCACATGCCTGAGGTTGACAAGCAGAGAAATGGGAAATTAAGAGGGCTTACAAAATCCAACAAGATAATGACCAATTAGAAAAGATAAAACCTAGAGAGCTTTGAGGAAAAGCAGCTTTACCTTACGAATAGCATCGAGTTCGTACAACAAAACTTGATAAAACTGTCCTTCACTGACACCATCTCTGGAAATAATTACAACATTAGACATGGCAGCAATACACAAATAATAATAAAAAAAAAAACAGGGAGAACAGGATAATACCTGTAGAATATTATTCGCTGTGGCTTCTGTCCGGTTGCCCTACGGAAGGATATGAGAAGTTCCCTGCATTATAGGGAGACATTCAAACCATCTAACCACAAAATGCTATTCTTGGAACACAGACATAATAGTTGTTGACTCAATGGTCAACTAACAATAATCCTAACTTTAATGCACCAAAGACAAGCATGAAGAGAAAGAGAGGAAGTACAAGAGGAGAGGTAAATCATACTTGATCATTCCACCAGACACTGTCCCTCGTACAGGATCCTGCCATGTTTTATATAAATCTTGGATAAGCTCTTGTCGATGGGATTGAGCACAAACCAGGCCAGCATATTTGGTAACCTCTGGCCAGTCTTGCGAAGCCACAACCTGCATTCCAATTGTTTTAATCAACCAAAAAACCTAAGCAGGTGAAAAACAAAAAAAGATGAAGGCATTCAGAAGCTGAAGACAGAAGATTTGCATACAGCTGCAATAGATGGGCTTGAGTCCTCCCCGGGATGAGGATGAGTAACATCAGCACCAAAAATAATAGTAGGTCGGTCACTGACTAGAGGGATACGTCTAGATATTGCATCCACAAGTACTGTATTCCTTCCTCCAACCTTCACATTTATCTTCAAAGCCACATTAGCGAGATATTGCTTGCTCATTTTGAACACATGCTTTGTCAAACAGCACTGAGAAACAAGCCCAAGATCTGTCTCACAAATACGCTTCAAATCACCTGCAACAAAAGGAAAAACAAATTGTGAACTGCAAAATGAATTATTAAATGTATCTAAGAAAACAAACTTTTAAAAACATACAATGGTAAGGGAAGATTTATAACAGCTAAAAACACGCACATACAGATCTTTTAAACTGCGCATACAATTTTCTTAAGACTCTTAGATTACTTTCTGAAAATAAAAAATTATGCGCAAATATATTCAAAGCAGAGATTTCTTGTCAGAATTTTCCCTATAAATTTGGCAGTCATCAACAGAGATTTTAATACGAATACAAAACTGTCAGCATTAAATAAAAAAAGAATAAATAGAACTCGCCAATACCCTCTGATTTGTTAAAACAAAAACAAGACTACACAAGCATCATCAACTTGACTGAAATCCAGTCTCTTACCATAAAGAGAACCATTGTTGTCAGGGAGAATCACAACAAGCAAGTCAAGTTCCTTGCTATGGGGCCGGAGCTTGGTCATTGCTTCATGGTATCGATTTTTCAAAACCCTTTCTACATGCTCAGGGCGACCACTGACAGGAGCCAGCAATGGCTCAAGAGCAAAGTCCTGTGTAAAAACCCACAATCCAATGTTTAGAGATGAACAAAATTGAAGTCCAAAAAGAAATTGGAAGCAGATGCCCTAAGGAAATGTCCAAGTACCATGCCAGAAATTTGACACATTTGTGCAAGTTCATAGCAAAATCCTCGGGCCACACTGTCTTGCACATTTCTTGAAAAATTGACGCAGATCCAATTATTCACTCTTCCCCCATTGACCATTTTCTGCCACATGATGACAATTAACAAATTTAGTCTACTAACTTGAAAGGAAATATTTCACACAATGAAGGTTAGATATACAAGCCCAAACCAGAGTACCAATAACCAACCAATAATGAAAGTGTGTGCATGTGCGCACAAGAAAGTTGCATTGATGCTTGTGATCTTGTGAGCAAAGATCAAAGTGAGCCAAACATCCACAACAAGTAAAACTTCAAATAGTGTATCTAACATTACTCATTATAGACATATCTCTACTAAAGCTAACCACCATCCTTGCTGACTAGAGATGGTCCCAGGGCATAATGGGCAAATCTCTGGCCTCCCTCCCATCTTCTCTCTTTTCCTACCACTCACTAACCACAATTCAGACAGACTACTTTCTAGATCTCACTGAGTTACAAACACATAAACTGGCAACTTCACATTTAAACAAACAGCAGGAGAAAGAAAAAAAAAGCAGAGACAAACTACAGATAGACCACAGTTGATGTGAATTGCATATGGCTACGATATCAAGCAATACCTTGTTCATCATATTCCACTGCCCAACTTGAGGAAGACAATCCTTCTCTCTGCCTGTGTCATGATACTTAAGCTGCAAAGACAAAAGGCAGCAACCAATGGACACTTACAGCATGATGTAAAGTTCAAATAGGTGAAAAAACATATAGAAAACAAAGACTATTTACCCATGGGGGAGGCAGAATGCGAGCTTCAACTGAAGCGAGCTTATCACTGATTTTGATACCAAACTCCTTTGCATATGGATCATCGTGGTATGCATTGTGATAAACCGTCTGCACAAGCAATCAAGCATGTTAGGAGTATAATATTTCACAATTTGCTACTAAACTTTTAGGCATAAATAACTAACTAAAGGAAGCTCCTAACTCATAGCTAGAGCACCTCAGGTCAAAAGAAATTATGCCAACATTAGCACAATTGGCAATACACATCCTAAAATATAAATATATTAGCAGTCTTGTTATTGACAATTAAAAAACAAAAAGGAACCGGTAATTTTAACAAATAGTTGAGCACGAAAAAATAAATTTTTTAAAAAAAAAGCAATGCATAGAAGTTCAAGAAAGCAAAAGAACCATTTAAGCAGAAGGACTAATATATACAGCCAATAGACTCTTGAAGCATCCAGCAAGGTTGCGATCACAGTACAAACATACTCTCTACATTATACCAGCATAATAATCTTACCTGCATAATATCTTTCTCCCTTTCATGAGGACGTTGGCAGGTCACCTTCAACAATGCAGTTATCTGTCTCTCGTTCAATCTTTTGGAGTACCTCTGACCCTCAACAATCTTGCAGACCTGTTTTCAAGGGATAATTCATAAGCAGGTACACGCATAAACTGACTACACAATGGAAATGAAGAAATATGTATTACCTCCATGGGCAAATAATTAGGTCTCTGTTGATTTCCTACTTGTAGACAAGGCCATTGAGGGTGTTGAATTACAAAACCATAGGTTTCGTAGAAATACTCCACAACAGATTTCAGGGTTCCTCTTTCATCAACCGGGAAACTAGAACAGAAAAAATTATGTCACCCACTAAGACCAATTTAGTGCGTCCAAATTCTAACAACATATACTTATCATAGAGTATGAAACTCACGTCAGCTCCCGTGTTGCCTGTGATGTTAAACCAGAAATACGGTACTTTCTGCGCATATTTCCACGGTGTGTAACTTCAACTTTGACACCTCTTAGCGCCTTTTTAATCTTTAAATAGAGAAGAAAGTGTTCATGTATAGATAAATCAATTTGAGAAAATTGTAGAGTGCAAAAACCAAGAAGACATCTGTTATAGAAATTGTAGCAAATGACTAGTAACTGTTTTATAAAATGGCATATACCTCACAACTAGATCAGATGAGCCAGAGTTGTAATAAAAAAAAATAAGACCAAAAAAATAAATTCTAACCTTTACACGATCAGAATCAGGCAACGGTCTAAAGGAAACATCACGATTTAATAATTGAGTCACAAAATCAATGACTGGCAGTGGCTCAATGAAGGCCGTGGATGACATATCTGCAGCACAGAAAAGCCATTAAATTGCAAAGAAAATACGCTACATATTTGTCGAATTGCAATACACAAAAATAATCACATGTGTGCAAGAGATGGACTTTAACAAGACCCTATGTGAAAACAAATTTAATCAATAGATCATACCAATGTTCAGCGATAATCCCATCTGAGTAGGACGAATACTTTGATAGAAACCACGCCAACTCTCCAAGCCCTCACCAAGTGATTGTCTCCTTCCTAGGTCAGGGGAATAAAACGATCGACCCACAGGACAATACCTACAGTTTATGAGCAACCACACTTTAGCATGCAGAAGTGACTGTGCACAAGTGAATACATTGGCTCCAGGCTACCTAGCAGTAGGCAATTCTCGCAGAACTATATCAAGAACTTGAAGGGCTTCCTGAGGCGCATCAGCTTGCTGTCCCCGCAAAAAAAGTCCCAAGTGGTGCAGGTCAGCACGAGCAGCCAATTTGATTGTAACTTTGAATTCTCTCTCTCTCCTGCAAGAAGAAAGATATTTAACAGCATGGAACAAAGAAACAAAGCAAAGGCAATCACCCCCATTATGATGCCACAAGAGAGAATATTAAGTTGGATAACTGAAAAGGAGCATACAATTTGGCATTTTGAAGTGCTGTTTCTCCCCAGACAAGAACCAGAATGCAAATCAAAGAGATAGAACCAAAAAAAAGTCCCCCAAGAATGAAAAACAGTACATGAAAAGAAACTATAAAAAAAGCAGAAAATAAAGGAACCTTGGCCCGCCTGATCCATCATCATCGTCAATGAGGGTGATCTTGAAATCTTTCGCCTGAAAAGGAAGTGCTCCGGCAGTATATAGACTCTTCCGTCCATCATAAGCAGGAAGACGCTTTCCAAGATGAGATTCCCGGTACAGTTTAACCAGTTGTTCCATTACAGCTCGATTAACACCCCTTGATGTGACCTCTGGTGTTATGGTGACCTATTCCCATCAACAAAACCATTTAACCACATGCAACAATAATTGATGGAACACAAATTATCAACGGAAGAAGGATGTAGAAACAGTCACTCACATCATATTGGTGCAAATCCTTATCTGGTAGCTCAGCAAAGAAGTGATTTGCCTTTACAATACACCTAATGCCAGTGCTACCTTTTCCTGGTCGAAGAGGGAACCTCACTGATTTACTTGAGGCTGGCAGCGGCTGAATCGCCTGGCTAGAAGAACCTTCTTGCTCAACAGATAGTTGCTGCAGCTGCTGCGATACACTTGCTAGCGATGGCTCTGGCGGTCGCATCGAAGAACTTGCCTCAGATGGCGTGGGCTGAGTGGTCACCACAGCTGGATAAGGAGCTGGGGTAGCTTGGTGCAGCTCGGGTGCTGGTGGTCTAAATCCACCTGAAGATGGCCCTCCACGGCCACCTCCAGTACGACCACCACCGTATCCTCGACCTCCTTGCTGAGGTTGCCCTCTTCCCCGGCCCTGGTACTCAGGGGCTCCACCATATTGCTGTTGTTGCATCCCTCCCCGGCCTCGTCCACCATACCCACCTCCACGGCCTCCTTGCTGAGACTGGGGACCCCAAGCCCTTCCACCTTGGTATCCTCCTCCCTGTTGAGGTGGGCCACTCCTCTCAGCTGGGGGCTGGGCACCCCGACCAGTATCAGGTTCCTGCGACTCAGAACTCTCACCCCCACTTTGAGGAATTTCGGTTCTTCTCTTCCTCACCATGATGATACCTACAAAACCAAAACACTTCTAACATGAGTCAATCCCGTTAAATGATAGCAAATCTCAAGCCAAACAGCAGAAAACATAATAAGCAACACCGACAAATTGGACCAAAAACAAAAAGCAATTATGAAAAAGCAAGATCATTAAAGCATAACTGTATAATTAAAATAGCAAGAGTGAACACTTAAAAATTAATTCCGCTCCTTAATAAAAGCTTCCCCGGACTAACAAGTAAATCGAACGTTAGCAGCAAGTTTCAAAACAAAACTCATTCTCAAGAAAAACAAAAACAACAGTATTAACAGCCCCAAGCATTCAACGGAATACACGATAGAAATGATAAAACTACCCTAAGATTTCAAAAAGTAAAAACAAAAAACAAAATCAAAATAGACATTCAGTTCATAATCAAGCATTAAACACAAAAAAATTAAACAAAAGAAAATTCCAGAGTTCGCTTTCGTAAACAACAAAAAAATGCCATATAAAATTTAAGTAATAAGAACGCAACACTGATCATACAACGAGAACAGAAACCCTAGTTCGAAAATCTACACTAAAGTCGCTCAATACTCCATAAAACCACTTAAAATCCTAAAAATAAACCACTACATAGCCACAGTGAAAAGATCTCGCCATCCAAAACCAGAACACTGCATTTCACAGCTCAAGGAGGCAAACAGTGACTGAAACCAAACAGATCTGTGTGAAACAAGTACGAAATCCCTGAAAGCGGTCAAACACGGTAGATCCAGAGTCAACAGGTAGTGAGAGGAAGAGGAGAACCAGTAGCATCACCTGATAGCAGTTATCGGAAAACAACTTTTCGGTCACCGGAGTGAAAAACGACAAAAAGAAGGGTGACCGTACAGTACCGAGAGAGCACTTCGTGTAGAGAGTGAGAGATAAAAGATATAATAAAAAAATAAAAAAAAAAGAAAAAGAAAAAAGAAAGAGCTCCTTGTAAAATACCGAAATCTACTAAAATGGTCGTTATAAAGGAGAGGTTCGGTGTCTGAAAATGACAACTCTGTCCCTACTCTACTTTTATAGAGAAGGGAGCAGTGCTAGACTGCTAGGGCTTTTTGTTGCATTTGACACGTTGATCCTGAGCTGGATGGTTTGAGATTTTTTACTTGTTGGGATTGTGTAACGTGGCAATTATTTTCTTTTTTATTTGTTTGGAGTTATGAGACTTCGTTGTTTCGGATCTTTATTTGTCGTATATCAAAAGGAATATATGAATTGATTTATTTTAATTTTTTGATATCGAGTTCTATTTTTAGGATATAAGGTGTTACTGCAGGGGAAAAAAGGAAAATTAAAGGAAATATTGGGTGGTAAGACATTTTACATGGCAGAAAAAGAAGGGTTGTTTGTTTTTATGTTTTAAAAGTGTTTTTAAAAAAAATTAAATTTTATTTATTTATTTTAAATTAATATGTTTTTAGTGTTTTTAAATCATTTTAATGTGCTGATGTCAAAAATAATTTTTAAAAATTAAAAAAACATCATTAATATATATTTTAATATGAAAAGTTATTTGAAAAGCAACCGCAATCATAATCACACTACCAAAAAAGCTCGAATTGTTCTTTCTATCTATTATATTATAGTTTTGAAATCTAATCCGGCAAATTGATCTAGGAACTGGCCGATCCAGGATTGGAACCGAGTTGGATTGAAGAAAAAACAAGAAAAGAAAAAATCCGGTATGACCTAGCTAACCCAGCAGGTTGACCCTGCAACTCGGTTGCAACCATTGATTTTTTTATTTATTAAAATGATGTTGTTTTGAACTTTTTTAAAAAAATGATCTAAACAACCTAGTAACCTGGTCAAAACTCGAAACCCGAGCTGGCCAATAAGCGGGGTCTAAAAACTATGATATTGCATGCATTTAGTAAAAAGTTCTCAAATAAAATCATATATATATATATATATATATATATATAATGGGACAGGCGAAATAATTATATAGAAAGAAATAAAATAAAGAAGGCATCAACAATATTATTTATGTGAATCTTTACACGAGGGGAGAGAGATAAGATATTTCGGGGTAGCTGGAGCTATGGTTCAGCATGTTATAATAAATTGATAACATTTTGTTGTTTTAAATTATTATTTTAGTTTTTTATTGTTTTGATGTATTAATGATAAAAATAAATTTTAAAAATTAAAAATTAAAAAATATATAAAATTTATTTTAATATATTTTCGAGCAAAAAACACTTTAAAAATTAATTGTTAGAACACTTTCAAACACCTTTTTATCAAGTTTAAGTGATTGTCCTGCATTGCATTTTCACTTGGGTTTAGGTGAAATTATTTTTTAAAAAAATTGAAGTCATGATTTTTTTTTTATTATTTTTAATGATTTTGATGTGTTGATATTAAAAAATAAAAAAATTTATAAAATTTATTTTAATAAATTTTTAAATTAAAATGCACTTCAAACCATAATAAATAGTTGTTTGAAATATAATAACAATTGTTTTTAATAATAATTCACTGAAAAGATATCAAAATAACTTTTTCAAAAAATTTATATGTTTTACCGAACCAAACACGCTATATTATAATAGCTTTCAAAATCTATCTAAAGCCACGTGCTCAAAATAAATTCATTGAATATAAATGGCTTTGCTCGGGAAAAAAATGCATCAGGATTTTATTATTATTATTATTATTATTGGTACTACTTCTAATATATTTATTGTTTTTTTTCATGTGAATTTCTCAATTAGATTTCACACCAATATATAAAGAAAATATAAATTATTTGTGGTTGTAGTTATGGTTATAGTCACTTTTTAAAGTATTTTTTATTTAAAAATATATTAAATTAATATTTTTTATTTTTAAAAAATTATTTTTAAAATCAGTATATTAAAATAATTTTAAAATATCAAAAAAAATATTAATTTAAAATAAAAAATATTTTTAAAATATAAAAACAATTAGGATAGACCAAGACAACAATTTTTTGGATCAGGGTATGACAGGTGAAAAACATCAATTGTTTTGTCAGAAATCTCAAGACAGTAATTTTCTTAATTTATAAAATAAATAGAAGTGCATAGTGTTGAAGTACACATATCACATACCCAATCAACGACTTTCTAACTTGGAAAAAATTACAGTTACGTGGGATTGTTTTTTAAAATATTTTTTATTTTAAAATATATTAAATTAATAATTTTTTATTTATTTAAAATATTTTTGGCATCAATATATCAATATCATTTAAAAACATCAAAAAATATTAATTTGAAGCAAAGAAAAAAATAAAAAAAAATTCAATTTTTTTCAAAATCACTTTTAAAACACAAAAACAAATAATGCAAGCGGTCCTTTCAAAAAAACCATTTACATGTGGAAACATACAGTGTTAAATTGATAATAATAATAAATTTGGTTATAAATTAAAAAAATAATAAGCAAATTAGTTTTTCATTTCAAAGTGAACATTGTAATAATCATTTTGCTATTTTCAACAAAAATCATTAACATGGTTATCAAAGATAATATAGTTTTTTACCAAGTCCATTAATTATTACTAAATTAATAGGAAGTAACTTGATATTTTTCATGTTTTTAATGCATAATAAAATTATCATCTCACTCTTAAACTCGAAACTTGCTTCAGTGACCACTTTTTTAAGCATCGGTTAAATTACCATTAAAAGGGGAAAACATTGAATTAGTATCCATTAGCTTTTTCCTATTTTCATTTTGGCCTTTTAACTATAAATTGATTAAGGAGGAATTTGATCTCTTAGTAAATATAAAACATTGTTTAAAAACTAAAAATAATTAGTGCAGGCACTGCAAACACCGAGTAAATAAGAGATATTCGTGCTTTTTAGATGATGCATGAATCATTTTCTAACAACTAAAAGATGCCTTTCACAACAATGTTGGAAAGTTGTTTGATATCCTTTTCTTGATAGTTAGATATGTGTACACAACACTACAATGATGGACTTTTTTTTTTTCTTCGCCCCTCTATTCTCTTTCCTTGACTTGAGTTCCATGCATGACACTTCAAAAAATAAATATGTTATACCGGTTTGTATTTATATAAGTATTGGTTCTTATTTATTTTTATTGTTATTGGTTTTACTTTTAATATTTTTTAAAATTTATTTTGTTTTCCAATTATGTCAATCAAAATTTGATTTTATTTAATTTATGTATGAAATTTGGTTATAATTCCTTTTATTGCATTTTTTTTATCATTTTCTTGATTTTTTTTTTTTTAACTTCACTTCTCATTATTTTATTTCATTTAATTTTTATATTAGATTTGATGCTTATTTTTTATATTGTATTTTTTGTTTTGTTTTTTAATACTTTTATCAATTGATTTTTTTTTCAATTTTATCCAACGATATTTGGATGAATTGGGATTTTACTTTATAATTTTTTTTCATGTTTGCGTTATATGAAGTAATCTTAATCCAATGATCTGAGTCATGAGTTTCTCAAATTAGCATAATTTGACTTTAGTTTTTTTTAAGTCTGTTTTTTCTTTAATTTTATTATTCAATACTAGGTTATTGAGGCTTGAGATTGTGAATTTTTCCACTTTCCTTTATATGAGGTTTTTCCAATCTAATGTCCTGAGTCTTGAGCTAGTCGAGATTGACTAAAGCTTTGTTTTGACTTTTTTTTACGTGATTTTTTTTATTTGTCTTACATTTCATCATCCAACTTGCTTAAGAGTTAACCTCTATTATTTTTTTCATGAGGTTATTCGAATCTTACTCTCGGGCTTTGAATTTGACACCCTGACTTGAGTTAGTTTTTTTATCAATTTTTAATATTTATTTTTTTCAATGAATCCTTTAATGTTTGATTCATGTTTAATTTGTTATTTAAAGGATATCTTTTTATAATATTGATAAATAATTTTTTTATTAGTTATTGGTGTTTCTTTTGTTTTTATTTATAATCATATTATTGAATTAATTGAGTTTATTAAATGTATTGGAATTAATTATCAAAGTGCAGAATTTTCAAACTCCTTTAAAAATATTATTATTTTTTAACATTCTTTTTACATGTTAGAAACAAAAATTAATACTATTTATTATATGGCGCGAGCCCAACTATATAGTAAATTAATCCTATAAAATAATTTAGAAGAAATGGCATAAAAAAATGTTACAATCTAGGAGTTAAAAAAAAGAAGAAAAAAGGGTAAGTGGGTAAGTGGGTAAGCGGGTTAAAGTGCGGTGGAATGGATAAAGTTGAGAAAAAAAAAATGGGGAGAGCAACGAGCACGAGGTTTATACAATCCGCATGATTGGCCACGACTCGTCTTTCACAAACACGGAACCCACTAACTTACTCGCCATTCCCCCTACTCGCTCCATCCACTTGACACCTGTTTTGTCCTCTCGTGACCAAGGCTGCACGTCCATAAATACCGAAATACCCTTGATTATTGTCATTTAATTGCCGCCGCCCATAATCAGCTGTCCAAACAAGAAAATAATAACAGCTAATTATAAGAATCAAGGCGCGGCTTGGAATCGGTTATAAACGGTATTTCATAAAAAAGAAACTATATATATATATATTTTTTAAATTGTTTTAATAATTTTTTAAAAATAAAAAAATATATTTTTAAACAAAAAATATTTTAAAAAATAAATACAATCATACCTAACACCCCTTTCAAGTATAACATTAAATTAGATAGTTAATTTAATTTAATTTAATTTGGGTTTAAAAGTAGACGTTGCTTTCTAGAAGATTCTTTGTATATTTTGAAAGTATTGTCAACTGCTTCGTTAACAATCTTTTGGCTACTTCGAGAACAAGTAGGGAGAAAGTGGGTAATGGGCCTAATGGGTCAAAGGACTGAGGAGCTGTCGCCGTGACCACTTTTGTTATAGTCTGACCAGCTGTAGTTGTCACTAACCTTGGTTTCCGTGTTTTATAGCGGTGCTGGATTATTTTTTATATAAACAAATATCTAAATATTAAAATGTGGTTAAAAATTTATATAAAAAATTGTTTTTAATAAATATGTGATGATTTAAATTAAGGCTGAATTAATATCACCTCAAATTCGTAACTCATATTATATAATTGAAATAATTTAATAAAAAAATTATATATATATTTTTAAAAATAGATTAATATTTTTAAATTTCTGACTTGAATTATTAGACTTAAATATTTAATTTAAAAAAACCATAAATTTTAATTTTCAATAATTAAATATTAAATAATAAAATGAAAAAAAAAACTTAAATTAAATAAAATAATTTTTAAAAAAATGATAATTAAAAAAATAAAAATAAAAATGACTATTAATAATAATAATAATAATAAATAATATAATAATTATTATTATCACCATTATTATTCTTGTTGTTGTTATTATTATTATTATTATTATTAGTTTTACTATTGCTATTGTCATTATTATTATTATTACTATTATCAATATTACCATCTTGATCATCGTCATTATTGTCTTCCTTGTTGTTGTAATTATTATTATTATCATTTAAAAAATAAAAATTTATAAACATGGTTTGAATGATAAAACTGAAAGTAATAAAAAAAATTGACAAAAGAATAAAGGAAAAAAAAAAGAAATAAAAAAAAAGGACCAAATTGAAACATTATATATACAAATTAAAAATTAAAAGTTAAATTGAAAACAAAAAAACCTTTCACAAAAGGAAAAATGACGAAAATACTAAAATCAAAATTAAAAAGAATGAATTTGAAATACCAAAAATAATGAGGACCATGGTGCTTTTCTAAGATTAAGATAGAGAAACAAATGAGAAAAAAAAGGGTCGTTGGCGATAAATCAACTATATTTTGACTACTTTTACCATCGATTATGGAAGATGAGACATTGAGGCATCAAATGAGATGATGGAAAGTCAATTTTTACCACTGGAAGTCGCCGCATGCACCGTCTAAAGTATGCAGTGTCTCCTATACATTTTCAACTTTTCTGAAATAAAAAATATTATTTTAATGTTCAATTACATCACCATCTCCAACCAAACCAAAAATTAACAAAAAAAAGCTAAGAGTAAAAGACCATATTATCCCCAGCCCCAATGAATTAAATTTCTTAGATTCAAGTGTACATGTGTAATTCTACTAATGTGCAGTTCAAACCTAGCCCGAGTGCATTTGACACAATGCTAGACTTTAGAATCATCCCCCTAAACCCCTAGGTGTATAAAATTTCTCAAAGAGCCGACTATATTTCAATTGACATTAATTTTATGATGGAGTTATTCCTATTAATATTAAATATTGTGTACGAAACAAGGTATAAAAGTCTTTTATAACTCTACTATTTATTCATCATCATTAACGACATGTAAGTGTAATTTTCATCAACATTAATGTTGTATAATAAGACATTTCCATCAGCATTAATGTTGATGTAAAATACTTTTTTCAATATAGTCTCTTTACTACAATTGCATAATCTTATAATGATGAGATCGACATGATGTCTCTCTAGGGCAATAACCTCATAATCTTTATATGATGAGATATACTCAGTCTCTCTAGTGTTATTGTATAATTTACCTTGAAAGAGATCAACATAGTCTCTTTACTGCAATTGCACAATCCTCCAAGGATGAGATAGACTACCTCAATAACGATGCTTTGCTTTTCTAAGGACAATATCCTAAAACTCCCTTATAGACCAAATTTGAAACCTCTCTATGTAATAATACCAGTTTCCATTGATTGTTTAGAGGTTTTTTTAACAATTAACTTATAGATTCATCTGGAAGGATAACAATATATCTGAAACCCATATTTCCTTTTGGTTACCTGAAGGGGAGAATTCTTGCAACTGAGTGTCAAATGTAGGAATACAACGACAAGCATTGTTCATGTTTGATGGATACATGAAAGATGAATGCTTGCTTTTTGAGTTGTTACATTTTCCAGACAAAAAGAGCTTGGCTTATGAGGATATTATATTTCATCTATAGATTACACAAGGTTGGAAAATTAGTGCATTGTGAGTTTTTAAGTAAAATATTCTTTACATTTTAGAAAGTGTAATTATTACAAATTCTCATGCATGGCTCTATGGATGAAAACTCGCTTAAGAATTTAACTGTGGGACTTTCTTTTCCAAGACTAAAAAGATTAGACCTTAAATGTAATGCCAATGTTAAGATTCTAGTTCATCTTATCTTATATTCCTCTTAGGATTCATCATTTTGATATGCACTATCCTTCTTTTCTTTTTTTCCAAGTACAATAGGGTTCATGTAATCTTTAAAAATAACAAAAAAGAAATCCATATATTTAAAAGTGTTATTAATTACATTATAAAGAATAGATTAATTATAGAATTTTTTTTTCAATAAATACGAAGTTGGAAAAGTGGTGGAAAATCCACTTTTTAAAACCTAGAAAAATCTTAGGAGTTCACTTGCCGACTCCTCGTGGTCAATGCATGGCTAAAAATGCAAATTCAAAAATCCTTAATTAATTTTAAAAAGGTTCTTTTCATGCTTTTTCTTTCATTTTTATTTTTTGATGGGATCCATAGTTTGTTCATAAAAACTGACTTTAATGATATGAAAATAGAACCAATATGACTTCTTTTTTTCAAATGGAATAAATTATTTCTTAAGCAATGGATATCTTATTATAAGTAAATTAATTTCAGGTAACATTTCATTTTAGAAGAATAATTCAAGTGATATTAAAACTTGAATTACAATTTGGAATTGAAATATCTATCCAATTTCATATCTATTTCTTATTAAGCATGACACAAAAAACAAGAATATTGAAGAAAAAATAACAATTACATAACACAATGATTTTACAAAGTTTGACTATGTGATACAAGAAGTTTGTTTTTTTTAATATTTTTCCTTAGCTATTTTTTTTCTATTTAGTTTAGAAAATAAAATATTATGTTTAATAATTTTACTTTTTTCTAGTTTGTATAGTGCTCTTTATTTTAAGGTTTTCTTGTTTGTTTAAGTTATTTTTTTAGTTTATTTAATAAGTGTTATACCTCTTAAAAAAAGGCTATTTAGTGTGGTGAATTATGGATAAATAAAATTTTATATTAGAATTTTTGGTATGGTGACCTTATTTAATAAAATCTTGTGTTGTTTGTTATTGCCGTCGTAACTCCTTTTCCCTAACCTGAAAAAAAATTCATTTTCTTTTTAAATAGAGAAAGAAATGACAGGTAAGTAAAGAAATAGAGACCAATATAAATATTAGAGTTTGAGCCTTTCTCAAAAACAACTCTAAGATAAAATATAGGAGGATAAGGAGATCATGATATTGAGAGATAAAATACAAAAAAAAAGAAGAGATAAAGATAAGGAGAATGAATTTGAGATAAGGTAAGTAGAGAGAGTGAGATAAAAGGTAAGTAAAGAGTGAGTTATAAATAGATCAGGGGAGCTCAAATAAAAAATGAGCAAAAACCATAGGAAAAAAAGAGAGAGAAATCACATAAAAATCAAGAGAGAATAAAAATTCATAAAAGAAAAATAATAAAAAAAAACAGAGAGGGAAAAATACAATCAAAGAGAGAAAATAGAAAATAAGAACGACAAAAAAGAGAGAAGAGAACAAAGAAAAACAAAAAAAACTTTTTCTAAAAAGGTACACTCTCTCTTTACCATACATAAAGTCTTAGCCTTCATAGTTTCCCTTTTTTCTATTTAAGCCGCACCACCGTGTCAGCAACTCTATCTCTAGCAAAAACATTGTGGCAAAACACCAACACAACCTTAATAGTAACTATGTTGAACAACAATATATGTTTTTTTTTCCCTTCAAACTCATAACCATGTTTCTTCCAACTCTCTCTACCTGATCACCCATAGCTAAGCCTTTACACTACTGCCAATTACCATAACAATCAAATCATAGCCCCACACAATTGCAATGATGATAACGTTACCATAAAAAAAAAGAAAATCAAGAGAGAGAAACAATAACAACCAAAACTTATCTTGACTAAATCTCTGACCACAAACGATAATGGATTACACCATGTGTGTAAGAAGGAAGAAGAAGAAGAAAAGCTCACGATCCATTAACCCACACGCCTCTTTGATTTGCTAGCACGTGAAACTTCGCTTCACATTCTAACTTGTTTGCCCATGTGTGCAACCACGTGCCACAAATGCTATATCAGTTTTCAATGCTTTCAACTCAAATTTGATGGCTCTTGAAGCTCAATTTTGAACCAGAATGCATCAATTTATATGTTTTGATTAATTTGAAACATGTCATCCATTTTTGTAAGTGGATGTGTTCATTGTTTATGGTGAAATTTATGTTGTAATGTTGTGACTATTTAGGTTTGTAATTTTTTCTTGCACGATGTTTGTTCATCGGAAAATTGACTCAATGATGGTATAATCTTTAAAAGGTTCTATCATTGAAAAGTTGAGCCTTTTCCATTTTAAAAAAATGTAAATGAAAGTTTTATGTTGTTTTGATTGAAGAATTGATCCGATAATAATATAATCTTTAAAAGGTTTTCTCCTTAAGAAGTTGAGACTTTTCCATTTTTAAAAATGTAATTTTTTCCCCTCTAACAATTGACTCGAGGATGGTAGAATCTTCAAAAGAAAGTCTTTGAGAAGTTGAGACTTAGTGGTTTTTGAAAAATAAAAATAAAAGGGTTATATCCTCTAAAGTTGAGACTTCACTATTTTTGTAAAAAAAAAAAAGGAATATAAAAAATTTCTTGTAAATATTAATTAGTTGTTTTTTGTGAATATTTAGATCTTGCAATATGTTCCCCTCTACTATTGTGAGCAAACTTAGACTGGGCCAATATGACCGGATTAAGGCCTATTGAGTATGAGTAGAGGTCTTAAGGTTTTTTTTTTTAATGCATAATCAAGCAAAAATAGGCTCGAATCCTAATTTATCATTTCCATCATGTTTGGTTTGATGTCTGTAATTTAAAAGTGAGGCTTGAGGCTTGTTGTCAAACCCAAGTTCTAAATCACTATCTTAAGATTAATACTAGTTTAGAAAAAGTTCAGTAAGAGCGCAATAGATATTTTTATCATTAAAAACAAGCAAAATACATATTATTTTAAATAAAGTGTATATAGTGATACTCATATTCTCTTTTATATAACCAACTATTTACCTAGAATTATAAAGATTAGTTAGGGTTCTTAATTACCTTAAAATAAACAAATTATGTTTCCCTTTGGATTCCAAAAGATATGCTCTATAAATAAAACCAGAATAAGTTGCTACCACATGTATATCCCTTAGATTTTCTTGAGCTAAATGCTAAATAAAATGTTGTTTTCTCTAAAATAATGTAAGTTGAAAAATGTTTTTGCCAATTTTAGCTTTTAACTTTTGAGCTTCATATTTTATAAAGTATCTATACAAAAATTTCTTGAATATGATTAAAAAAAAAGATATTTTTAGTTCAACCTTGCTATTAGGAAGAAGCAGCCCTCCAATCGATAAGTTTTAAGCCTTACAATCAAGAAGAGCAAGCTCTGCAATTAGGAGGTCAAACCCTGTCATAGGGATGTTAAACCTAGCTATATTGCATCTTTTTTTTTCCATAATCATCGCCACCAGATCACATAAATCGCCGCGAGTATGCCCTTTTCCTTCTATTCTCACTGCAACAACATCAATCAGGAAGTTTCAAGCCTTATAATCATAAGGTTTAGCTTTGCAACCATGAGTTTTCAAGCCTTACAATCAAGAAGTGCAAGTTATACAACAACGAAGTCAAGTCCTACCATCGAGAAGTTAAGCCTAATCACACTACATCCCTCTATTCCATAATCATCGCCACTAAATCAAATAAATCACTGCGAGTAAGCCTTTTTCCTTCCATTCTCAATACAACAACTTAAATAACATCATTGTTTAGTCATAGAGTAGTCGCACTCTCATTTTCCTTATACATCCAGTGATGATCCTTACCAATTTCCTTCTCTCCATTGCACTCTATACCTTTCTCTCTATAATCATGTGACCACCAACAACCATAACCCTGAAATGACACAAGAGCCACACCAAATCCTAATTAAATATCAGTGCCAAAGAAAATCTATAGTATAGTCTTTAAAATCAGTTATTTTTTTTCATGTTTTTTGTTTTTTAGATTTTGGCATCATACATGAGGTCCACGTGTCAAAGATCACAACTCATTCCCATAACCACGTGCATGGCAAATATATGTTGAGATTGCTCTACCTTGTTCTAGCACATTTCTTTCATTATTTTATAGCTCCATAAGGTTAATTTCGGATCTAAAATAATTTTTTATATTATTTTTCATAATTTGTAACACAATATTTTTATTTTTGTGTGGAATATGAATATTCAGAGTGATTGTGTTCATGTCTTTGCATGATAACCCGAGAATATAAATTCATATGGAATCTATTTTTGGGATGTAATAAGGTGGGGTCAATACCAGCATTGGGTTAGGAGGATGACATAAATTGCATAAGAATGTTGGATTGTGATGCGTGGAATGATTTTTATGTGCAAATATTTTATTGCTATGTGTGGATTATTTATGTTTGATGGTATTTGATTTTTTTTTTATGAAAATTTTTTTAAAAATAAATTTATGAAAAACTCTCAATGTTTTTTCTTAAGTGGTAGAAATATTTTCGAGGTGTAAATGTGCATAAAAAGATTTATGTTTTGATTTTCATCAAATTATTAATTCATTGACAATGTCAGCCGTATCTCAGCCAAGTCATTATTAAAAAAATTCAGTTTAATTATTTTTTTTTTAATAAAAATCAAATCAAACAAAAAATAATTACATAAAAAAAATATCTTTAACAAATATCCTTTTGATTCACATTATAACATTTGATTTTAACACACCCACACAGTAAATTAACCCTAAATCCTAAAATCTTAATTTCTCCCTAGCCGACGAGGACGATGATGATGTCCCCCCTCCTTGTATGGATGAACTTCACGCTGCCTAGAATAAACTATCGTGATAGCACTGATATTTCTGCTAGACCAATACTTCTCTTTTCCCAGCAATTTCAGCAACAGTCAGAGGCAGGGATCATGGCCTGAAGTGCTTGTCCAATGATTATGGTTGATTCTCGAAGAAGCTGCTTCGACAAAACGCATGATGATGTCCACAAAACATGAGCAACCTTCATGGGGTTTAATCATTAGGGCTTGGATCATAATTAGTTCAACCAATGGCCATTATAAGCATCCTTTTCAAGCAGAAATCAATCTCCTAGGTAATGTTTATACTGCGGTGATCGGAGTCCAAACAAATGCAGGAGATCTCGTCCAAGAACATGACCATTAAAATTGCAGAAAAAATCATCAGTTGCCCAAAAAAGAGAAACAAAACCTACCTTTATGCTTGAAAAGTACACAGACAATCAAACCCAGAAACAACTCTCAATATTTCACAGGATTCTGCATTTCTGGCTTCCTTCTCGGAGAAGAAATGCTACATGGTCTCCATGCATTTCTAACTCCCTGCTAAAATCTTTTTACGGGTGACATATCAATCCATGGGACAACCCTAGCTTGCTGAAACGAAACAGGAAAAATGGACATTGAAGCACCTACGTTAAAACTAGGTGCGGTGAACCATAATAAAAACATGTAAAATCATGTTTTTGCTGTCTGACAAACACAACCCAGAAAGGAAAAATCATAAAGAAGTGCACAGAAGCAACTTCCAGCTTCGCCCATTATCTGCAGTAAGAACAGAAAACAGGTATTGTTAATACACGACAAACATCAGATAAGATGATGGCTGGCCATTCACGTGCTTTAAAAATGAACAAAATAAAATGTAAGCATTCTTTTTTAGGCTGTAGACTCTAGAAAAGTTTGTGTGTGACAGTAGGGCACTGATACAACCCATGCTTGTGGAATAGATGTCATGAGAAATGATAAAGCAAAAGCTTCTTTTGGACCCTTGTAGAGATGGAAGTGACATCAAATAATAACACCCGACTGACTGAATGATGATGCATTGTTTACTCTACCACTTATGAACACCACTGTAGAAGACAAATCAGAAAACCTATTAACTAATTGAAAGATTCTCATCGTGTTCAAGGAAGAAACAACCATTTCTACTGCACTTTTGCTTTGAATGATAGTTAATAATTTTTTTAATATTGTTAATGTGTTGATATTAAAAATATTTTTAAAATATAAAAAAATATTATTTTAATATATTTTAAATAAAAAATACTTTAAAAATAAATTATTATTAACCTAGCATTCTTTATCACGACATGGCTAACTAGTTTTATAGACAGATTAAATCAAATAACTTACGTCAATCAATCATCCCTAGCAACCACTTTACTAATCCAACCATGGAGGGATGTAGATGTAGATATTATTAGGTTCGAGTTATGTAATTGTTAATATGATGACCACTGTAAATTTACATGGTCGTTAACTCTAGGATTTTTGGGATTAATCGAGGTATGTGCAAGCTGATCTGGACACCAATATTAATAATAATAAAAAAAAGATGTAGATATTATGAAACTCAAAACACATAAAAAAAATAAAAGAAAAATTGAAAAATAACCTATCCAACCAAAAGGGAATCGGATATGGATGCGAGAAGAAAAGATGGCAAGTAAATATAGTATTTGCAATGGAATTAACAACAAAGTACTAAGCTATTAATACACAACACTAATTAGTAATCATATACTAGATGGCAATTACCTCCAAAAGAGAAAGTTGAAGCAGAATCTTTTCATCATCAGGATTTAGCATAGTAATTAATCGCTAATTAATAAAAACCAAACTACTAAACCCCACCACGAACCATTGCCCGGAACCGCTGTTCAGATTCTTGCCTTTGGAGCCTCATTTCATAATTGAACTTTCTGATAAACTCTTCTGCTCGTCGATTCAACTCGTCTTGACTCATTGACTTCTCCCTCCTCAAAGACACAGAATCATTGAATGTTTCTGATTTTCTGAGTTCTCTCCTAGCCCAAGCAACCGGATCATCATCATCGCCGCCGCCCCCACCACCACCACTCATCCCGTTGGCTTTCTGCAACACCTTTGGAGGGGTGTCCCATGTGCCACTCTTCTTTAACTGCCTTGTTGGTGCTTTCCCTTGCTTCTCCATAATTAATGACCATGCGTCCTCCAGGGTGTCCTGCTGATCTGCCTCTGGTGTCGGTGGCTCTTTGTCCATCTTTTCTTGCTGTTTCTTAGCAGAATCTGTCAAGCAAGACTCCTTAGACGTGTCTGTATTCGTCTTTTCTTGCAGCACTTTACCAGAATTTGTCAAGAAAGTGTCAGGAGAGTAATAATCCTGAGAAGAGTCGATGAGTTTCTCGAAAGACAAAGTTGTATCCAATAGTTTTTCCACTTCTTGCATGCCATGGTCTTGCCAGAGATCATTCGTGTTACTTTTGTTTTGACTGTTGTGTTTCTCATTAGAACTAGAATTGGACAATTTGGTGTTGGGGTTTGGGTGTTGAAATATGGAGGAAGCAACAATGGCGATTATGATGAAGTTGAGGATGATATAGATGTAAGGAGGAGATAACCAGCCACGGAGGGAGATCCATACGCTAGGAAGAGTTGAGAGAATTAGATTAAACGTGTAAGGAATTATAGCCACTTTGAACAAAATAAAAGTGGAAATGATCCCTACACAGAGAAGCATCATCTTTACAGCCCAGATTGTGGTACCAAATTTGCCTGTTTTGAAAGAAGAAATCTCAAACAGATTGGCCATTGGGTGCACAAGTTTAGCTATCAGAAAGGTGAAAACTCCTTGAACAGAAAGAACTGAAAAGAAAAGATTAAGAAACAATTTCAACTTTCAGCAATATGCCATAAACTACCATGAATTTTCCAGACTTCGATGGTCACCGAAATGAGGAAAACTAAAGACCAAACTTATTGCTATTTGAAATATATAGCAGACAAGAGTCAAGAAAGGGCACTCTCCAAAACAGCTCGAACAATCTGGAAGAGAAAAGGCACTAAACCTTCTCTAACTAATTAAATAAACGAGATGCTACTATAAAGAAGAAGAAAAAAAGAACCCTTCAAGAATCAATCTTGACGAGAAAACAGAGGACTGGCTTCAGAACCTCTTATTTCAGGAAAACATGAGGCGTTGCTTTCAAGATTTTGAAAGTGCAAATCTTGCAGAGAGATTTTGCATTTTTATTGCTCTGTAGCACACAGAGAGATAGCTGCACAGAGACTTATAAAGGAGGCAGCGAAGCGATACAGGACAGACAGAGGGCCACAGTGCAAAGAGGAGGGAGGATCGGGCTTTCTTCGTTTAAGAGAGACGCTCAAATCTCTCCTTCCTTTGATTCAATCCTAACCATCCGTCAAATTCAAACGATGGATTAGCTTTAACAAAAAATATTGGGTTAATTTTTTGCTCCTATTCGTTAATTTAGTTTGGTTGATTAAAAATGTAATCAGATTAGCATTAAGGCCGCTTTCACGAGCGGCGCTCTGCTGCTAAATACCAACTAATAAGTCATCACTGCATAAATGATTACCTTATCACACTGCCTTTTACCACCCACTCGCCGATCAAAAAATACGAAATCATATAAACTATTAGGTTGATTGATAGAGTGTAATATATAGTATAGTTATTGTATTCTGTCTTGGGATTTGAACTGGTTCGCTCGAGGTACGGATTGGTTGGGTTAACTTGTGGGTAAACGGGTCAATCCATATGTAATAAAAAAACAAAATAATATTGTTTTAGATTAAAAAAATAAAATAAAAATACTTGTAGCTGACCAAACCAAGTTTTATTTTAGCTTTAGAACTAGAAGGCTAATGTTGGAAAATTAAGTGAAGAAGAATGTCGAATTCTATTAAAATAATGTAGAATTAACCAACCCAAACAATATTATTTAGTCCTTTTATATAGAGAATCTTAGAAATCAAAAGCTAATGGAATTCTCCCACTAATAGCTTTGGATAATCCACTATAACACTAGAATTATTTCTGAATATTTTTTGAATTTAAATCATGTGATTTTTTAATTGAAAAACTTGTTCAGAAACTATTGAAAGAAATAATTCTTCATAGAATAGATCAAAGCTAAAATTATAGATGGTAAAAAATAATCTTTTATAGCTCCAAAAAATATTTTGCATTGAACCCAACCCAAGTTTATTGACAACTTTGATTACCTACCTGATACGGTTCAGCCCTGTGATACGACCCAAGTAAGGTTAGATTCAGATTTTGGCGTAAAAAGCGCAACAGTCCAGGTTTACAGCAACAATCATAATTCTCAATCCGACCGTTAGATCGGGCTAATATTTTATGTGGACTCTCCAAACATGTTTTAATACCTTGGGTTAAAAAGTCAGGTCAATCGGATTTCAGGAAGGAACCGCAATACTGGTCAATGGAGGTTGTACGTATTTTGTTATTTACTTCCATTTGTCTTGTAGACTTCCTATTTGGTTAGGATTCTTTTCCTACAAGGATGTGGCAGCTTATTTTGGGAATTTCCTAGTTCCACAAGGATTTTTAATGAGCTGCAATATAATCTAGAAATGTGGCAGTGATTTATTAATGTTTCAAAATCCTTTTCTTATAAGGATTCCTTATTCATCCTAGCTACACAAGGAAAAAAAGGCTGGTGATATTTAATGACAGATTAATTATTTTTATTATTTTCTTTAATGTGTGGGCTTAATTAAAACTTTGTTTTGAGCTAGGGTCCAAGGCTTGTTTGGATCAGGTTATGGGCTTTCCAGTTTAGGGTTTTGGGCCAGTTTTGAGTGGTCTTCATATAAGTCCACATAAGGGGTCCATTAGGGTTAACTTTTCAAGAACTATTTAAACTCATGTAGGTCAAAATTTCGGCAGCTTTGATGAATATTATTCTGAATTTTTTAGTTTTAACGTGTGAGAGTGATTCTTGCATTCTTCAGTTCTTGAACGAACTGAATCTGACTTATCGAAGATTAACTGGCTTCGTGGCGTCATTCTACTCATTCCAATAGTGTTGGTGCCTTGAGGCATGTTTCCATTGTGTCACACTCCTATCAGACCTATTTCGGCTTTCCGGGATCAGATCTCAATCTTGATTGTGGGTTGTGTGACCACGTGATCACGAGGTTCGCATCACTACCATAAAATCAAAATTAAACCTAAATATTTTTGGATTTAAATTAGGTGAATTTTGAGCTAAAAAATCTTTTATGTACTAATGAAAGAACTCTAGAAAAACTAATTAAATTCATTCTTTCATGGGCTAAAATAAATAATTTATCATGGACCAAGCCCCAAGCCTAAATTTTAGCTGGCAAATAATAATAATTTGTAGCTCCAAAAATTATTTTATAATAAACCTAACCTAAACTGAGTTGGATGCACATGTGTGTGTAGAGATGTTTCAGTTCAAAATTCACTTTGCTTATAACCTCTCAACTCTAAGAGTTTGGTGTTATCTGAGCTAAATTTTAACTTTTCAAGTTTTTATTATGTAAATATTAATAAAGTTTTTTTTCTTTTCTATATGGGATGGATTTTATTTTATAGGATTTTAAGTTTCATTACAAATATCGATTAAAGGTTATTTGAGATAAATTTTTCATTCACCCATAATTTATTTAAATCATGCTAATATTTTATATTAAAAAAATTATATTACAGATTAAATTTTAACAAAGTTGTAATCATTAAAGTGAGTATACTCTTTTTTTAATCCAGTTTCAAATATGCTACTGGACCATGTTTTAAGAAATTTCCAACAAGAACAATTTAATAAATGAATTTATTTTATTATTTTATTTAGAATCTAAAATAAATTTAAATTGCAGCTGATTTTCAATATGATTTATGAAAATTAACTTGAAATTTTTTAATATTTTTTTTAAAAAATACTATACCTCTGACTAAGTATTAGATTGGAAAACTTGATGGTTAAAAACGGAATAAAAAGGAAAAAGAAATGCAATATCATTGACCATTACAGTTTAGGGTGGGGTTATTGACATGAAAGAGAGAAGACAGAAAAGATCATTTTGGTCTTCGACGCCATAAAAGTTGGAAAATGACCTTCTTTATAACATCTCTCTTTTCTCCCATTTGTGTAGAAAACAAAACAAAACATGAGCTGTGCCTAATTCAAACCTTACAGTACAGATTTTTTAAAAAACATCCACGCATTCAATCGAATTAATTTGTGTGCGGAATCGTGATAATAATTATTTTATAAATTATTTTTATTTAAAAAAATATTAAAAAAATATTTTTTATTTTTAAAATTTATTTTTAATATTAATATATTAAAATAATTCAAAAACAACAAAAATTTAATTTAAAAAAAAAAACATAAAAACACCACAATACTAAACACAAAGTCACAAACCCTTACCTAATCACAATCGAATCTTATTTAGTTACCTTTCATTTTCAAATTGAAAAGTATAGAACTCAACCACCACCTTCAGTACTATCCGGATACTATGCAAATATCTTATAGAGACAAATAAATAAATGCAACCACTTGATAGTAAAGGTGATTATTTTTAGTTTAGTTTGGTTTTTTTTTTTAAATAATCAAATTGAATTTTTTTTAAAAAAATCAAAACCGGTCAAACCGACTGGTTTTGGTTCGGTTCGGTTTTTTAGGACAAAAACCAGTTCAAACCAGTTTGGCTCGATTTTTTTCGGTTCGGTTTTTTCGGTTTCAGGCTTATAAAACCAAAACTGAATCGAATCAATCGGTTTTTTTAAAATTTTAATCGAATTTTTTTATGATTCGGTTTTTCAGTTATTTTTTTTCTAATTTTCTTGGTTTATTTTTTATTTTTTTGCTTATCCCTACTTGAGAGATGCCTGATGAACTAAGCTCCTACTCATTTCATATCTCAAATTACATTTATAGATAGAGGGTAAAATTAGCAAATAATTGTTGGTTCACATGTCAGGTATTTAAGTGTAAAAAAAGACTAAAGAAACTAATCTTTTTTCTTAAAGTTTTGATGTCTACCTAATTAATGTCCAATAAAAAAAGATTTAATTTTAATTCACAAAATTAATCCAAAATATTCCAAGAAAATAAAAACCAATCTCTGCATTGATACCTTAGTATTTGTCTGGTAATACAATGAGCTTTTATGGTTTTATGCAATAGCTTTATTGATAATTATATATTAGTCTAATATGGGACAAATTATATATAAAAAAATTGCAAATGAATATTCAATGAGAATATAATATCTATTTTTTATGGTTAATTTTTATATAGTTTACACGAATTACTTATTCTTTTGATTTTTCATACAACCAAAAAAAATTATGAAGACATGATTTTTCAATTTCTTTTTAGATTATGATAATTAAGTTTTATTTTAAAAAAAAAAAAACACACTGCTAATAAATAAACACATGAGAGTTTTGCTTGAAGAAATAAGGTTTTTCATCATTCCTTGAATTAAATTGTTGAGATTATTTTAAATATTTATTTTAATTATCTTTATTTAATAAAAAAACATTGTTAATAAAAAATATTTTTCATAAAAAAATAAAAATCCTAACTTAAAAAATATATTTTCTTGAATTTAAATCCCCCAGATTCTTAAAAATATTTATTTTAATTATTATAAAATGAAATAAAAATTAGCTTTGAAGATTTACCATGCAGCGCCATCCACGTAATTACCAAACTAAAGCCTTATTCGTTGAAAAGAATATCCTTTTTCATTATTGGCAACTTGTTAATGGGGTTTCCATGTCTGTCCCCGGGAAACACCCAAGCCCCGCCCCTCCTTCCGATTGCTGGTATCCTCTATGACCGCTTATATCTATCAAACTTGCACCTTCCTCTCCCTGCCCAATCACCATCTCAACTCCATTTATTTGTTTGATTCTTTCATTATCAGGTGAGTTTAATTAACTATCAGCAAATATGATATATCCTCTCAAAAGTTAAGAATACAAGTTTCATCTTAACAAAGTATATTTATTAGGAAAAACAACTATGAACTCGAACGAGATTAGTCTTATCTTTTAAAAGAATATGAGAATGTCCAAATAAAAAAAATAAAAAAATAAGTTTATTAACTATAAAGCTAGCTAAAAGATGTGGGGATTATTATTTTGGATTATATTTTTGCATTTTATTAACTATTTTTTAAAAAACATTTAGTTCATATAAGGATTTAATTAAAGTTAATAATTTATTTTAATTTATTTTTTATATAATTATCTTGATATAAAAAAACATCTTATTAATACTGAGTTGTATAAGAAAAATACTCCGAAAAACACTGTTTTGCAACAATGTCCAGGCTAGTTATGAATCCACATGGAATGGGAGACAAGGGGTCACATACTCACATTTGGTAGGAGCTGTATAAGAGATTATAGAGTTGTTGCCACTAAACACCAAAGTGGTGGTGGCCGGTGGGTGTTAGTGGTGGGTCACCACCAGGCGGCGCCCTATCCTTGTAGTGGTAATCTTTTATGCGAGGGTTTTTCTTTATTAAGGAAGGGTCATTTGAACTGTGATCAAGTAAGTAAGTGCGTAGTAGCTACTGATGTCAACTGTATCTTGCAGGAGCAATAGCATGCTTCTATTTGCTTGGATTTGAAGATTTTGAGACCGATTTGCAGGGCGGTACATGCTTTGTTTCCAAGCTACTTTACGTGCTTTAATGGACATCATGCCATTAATTACACAGTGTCAACTTTCTAGTTCTTCACAGTGCCATTCCTCCATTGCAGGTCTTTCTTGAGCTCCATGTTCTAGCTAGATGATGATGCCTGGTTTCTGCGTCTTAAGGAAACAATTTTCTAGGTTTCATTGATCATCGTTTTCACTTATGTTCCAAAAAAAAAAAAATCAAAGGGTTTTTCACTTGTGTTGTATCATGGCTCAACCTAGATTTTTATTAGGTCAAATCGAGTCAATTTTTTATCTATTTTTTTAAAAACTTAGATAAGTCCGAGCTCTGCATGAACCCTGTTCCAGATCAACCCACTAAATTAATTCTTGTTTTATAACTAGAGCTATTATAATATTATTAATTTCAATATTTAATATAAATTAAAAAAAAACCGAAGATAATAAAGACAAAGATGACATGTACTCGTATATTCTTGTGAAGAAAAAAAATATCATAGAGATGTTTCTATGCATGAGTTACCTTAAAAAAAAAAAATTATCCGAAGATATAGAGACAAAGATGAAAGTGAAACAGACTCGCGAGCAAAGCAAGCCATGGACCATAGTGTTTAGCTTTTCTTTAACTTGGGACGTTGATCATGGAAGAATATTTGAAAATTGATATATAACAGCAAAGAAATCTCAAGAACATTATGAGTCATTACCTTTTCATTAATCTAATGACCCTCCAGTAATTTATTAGAGATTTTTTCTTGTTTTTGTTAATAGTTGTAATATTTAAATTGTTTCTTTCTTGATTTTATTTCGTTGATTGTTTGTTTTTAATGATGCTGTTAAAAGTGAGTCATTCTTTTGGTGGCTATTAAACTATGTTTCTTTTTTATTTTTTAGATTAGTGTGGGTGTGTGTATACCTTGATTATATAATTTCACAGGCTTTTAAATTACGGTAATATAAATTTTCAGTAGCCTTAAGATTTATGAAACTTAAACTGGTAATCTCTAAAAAGTAAATATAAAATGATTAGTTGAGCTACAATACTCAATGTTAAACTATGTTTTTTTTTGTTTTATTAATAACAGTATTGATGATGTCAAAAGAAATAAAAATAAAAATCCATTCACTTGCAAACCAATGAATTTAGCTTCTAGTAAACAAAACACACGCACAGAAGCGAAGGTAAGAGTTGATAAAAATCTCTTGTCCAACTTATCTAATAAAAAGAGTAAAAATCTAGGGCAATGTCTTATTTTGTATAATTAATTTCTTCTAGAAGAGAAAGTGAGAATCTAATCTATTATTTAGCCTCAACTGCTAATATAGTTATTAAAATAGCGTTTTATTATTATTATTTTAAAATATAAAAAATAGAGACAATAAAAATATATATTTGGTTGAAAAAATAAAAACAGAGATATAAAAATAAATCTTGTTTTTGAAATAATTTTAGAATAAATTTATATCCTTTTAAAATATGAGGTATTAAGAGGATATGTCTTTTAAAATAATATTTTTTAATTTCTATTTTTAAAATATCGTTGTAAAAAACCTTTAAATTTCAAAATTATTCGACTAAAACATGTAATGATAAAAAGAATTATTATCAAAATTTTAAAACCCAACCTAGGGGTCGATCCGAGGAAAAGTCTGGTTATTGGTTGAGACCCGGGTCAGGAGCCTGGTTGACCCGAGTCAATGTAAAAATAAAAATAATTATCATTATATTTTTAAAACTTAATTTGAGGATCGATCCAGGACGAGGCCTGAGTTACATATCGAGAAGGTCAACCCGGGTTGACTCTGGTAAACATAAAAATAAAAGTGATTATTATCATAGTTTTAAAACTTGATTTAAAAGTCTATCTGAGACAAGGTTTAATAAATGGATCGGAAGGGTCAACCCGGTTAACCCAATTTTTGTTTTAAAAAAATCAAAGTAACCTTGTTTTGACCAAAAAAAAATTCAAAAAAAAAATATCAAAGGGTTTTTCACTTGTTTCTATCACGGGTCAACTTAGATTTTTTACTGAGTCAGGTCGAGTAAATTCTTTTTCTATTTTTTTTTAAACTCAGACCAGTCCAGGCCCTACATCCACCCCGTTCCAAGTCAACCCACCATGTTAGTCCTGGTTTTATAATTAGAGTTATTATAATATTATTAATTTCAACACTTAATATAAACTAAAAAAAAAATATCTAATTATTATATATATAAGTTTCATAATAATACATATAAATATTAAAATAGATTTTTTATATTTTATTTTATTTTATCCATTATTAAAGAAACAAATTTTTTTATACACCATTACTAAACTTAATTTTATCTCTGTTTTTATCTTTTTTTTCTATCTTTTCCCCTTTATTTTCGTTGTCTTCTTCTCTTTTCAAGTAAAAAATAACCAAGCACTATCTAAACCCAAAAAAAAAAAAAAAATAGGTAAGAAACATAATTCCTTCATCGTTTATTTAATGAAATACATAAAGGTTCCGGGCCTCCTCAATCATAGGTTTGCATAGGAATGGTCTACAAAATCTTCTATTTCTCAAGATCATAAAAAGGCTCGAACTCAAGTTTTATTCTCTCTTCCCCTTACTCTATAAGAGAGTATCCTTAAACCAAACGATAATTAATTGAGGTAGGAGTGATACAATGATAAGGTCAAACAATAGCTGGTTTCCTAAAGCTTGTAAAAATAATGGGGAGAGGGAGATGGGTACTGCGGTGCCATAGAGCAAGTGGAAAGGGTTTGAAGACATGAATAAAGAACAGGTCTGTTACATCTAGAAGTTGGTCATTTTAATGGAATTGTCTCCATCTCGACAGTAAAACATCAGACAGAGAGATTTATATCAGCACAAGAAAATGAGTTTTTTCATGTAATGGTTCAATCCATGTTCACATGACCTTGTCGGGGTTGATGAGCAGTACCCTTCTCTAAACCCTAAAGTCTACTTTTCTTAATGTTAATGGATGATCTTCTGCAATGGTTTCTTATAGACAAATGGGTCATACCTACGTAACTGAACAAGTTGCCCATATTCCTCCCGCAGATAAAGAAATTAATCTTGGGAGAGAGTTCTTCGAGTTTTGAGTTTGTTTTTCAATAATTACGAGTTTGAATCCATTTAAATTACTAGAAGCTTATATAATTATTAACTTTAAGGTCTATAAAATTAGTTAAAATACGCGCGAACTAGTCCAGATACCGATATTAAATAAAGAGAAGTGCCCAACTCTTAGTTGGTTTGTCTTTTCCAAGAAAATCTTGTTTATGTCCAAAGCTAAGATGCAAGAGAGACACCCATTACTATGGTTCTTGCGCTGTAGTGTCCGAAGCACAATCTCAAAGTAGACAGCATCGAGCAAAAGAACAGATTCCATCCTCGAAGTTGTCCTTGCATGCCCTAAAGCATTGCCAATAGCTCCATTGATCGACTTTTTAAAACAAAGAAGAGAATCTAAGGTTATGTGTGGCCTTAGGCTTGAAGCCGTACGAGAGAAAAGGAAGAGTAAACAAATAAAGAAAAGCATCAAAGGTTGGTTTTATGGGAAGGCAAGATTGCTAATTAAATTCAAATTAAAGTTACGACAAATGCAAGAATTTCTGTTGGGTTTTTTTTCTAAAAAAAAAAAAGGGGGGTTTCTGTTAGGTTGATGGAAGGGCCACGGCAAATGGATGTTTATTTTTTAAAAAAAAATTTAAGAAAATCTTCTTCAATGGCTCAAGAAGAGTATATAATCAGAAATATTTATGGTTCTCGTAGAAATTTATTATTGTAACCAACGTTTATGTATAATGATCAGAATTGGATTACAACGGATATGATTAATGTGAATTAGAAATTAGAAATTAGAAATAATCATTTTATAGATAGAACTTGGGCCATCTACACCTTGTGTAAAAAATCAGTGATTTATCTTGTTTTTTTATGGGAAATTTATGTGGGAATCGATACATGAGTCCGGAAATTTATTTGAGATGGATATAAACTGGTATGGATATCTCAATTAAAAAAACAATTATAAATTAAAATTTAATTACAAAATTATAGACCCATGTTCCATTTACGACTCTATTAGAGAATATATTGAGGAGAAAGTCATATAGCAATAAAAGTGGATAACTAATTAATAAATTTAAAATTTTTAAATTGGGACAGATGACCTCTTATTTCTTTTTCTCAAAAAATATAAGGGGTGGCTCGCCCCTTGAAAATAAAAAAATCAATTGAGGGCCAGGCGTGGTGCCTGGCCCTTTACTCTCTTTTTTTATTTCTTTTTTCTTTGTATTTTTTTACACTCCAAATTTTTTTTTTTATCAGTTCCACTGATATTATTTTTAAAATATTATTATAAATTTTCATTTGAAATTTAAGATTTTTTCTTAATTATTATATATTTGATCTAATAATAATAATAATACTAATAACAAGTTATTCATTAAATTTTGATTGAAACCGGTGTTTTATTATTAAAAATTTTAAATAAATTTTGAACATAATTTTATCATATTATAATTCTTTTATCTTTCGAATATACACAAAATATAAATATATTATTTTGATATTTTTAGTTAACTTGCTTGAATAATTATATAAACAAATTAATAAAAATATTTATTTTAATAAAAAAAATATTATATTAACTAAAATAAATAAGAGATACATTAATTAAAAAATATTATCTTCATAAAAAAAATGCCAAATCAACTAAATTTTCAGGTTAATTAATGACAAGACAACACTAAAGAATTTTCCCAGACCTATATTAGCTCTCTTGGACGATAACTCCATAGTTTCCACAAGTAGGGGCCAGGCTAAGAACGCCACCCGGTTCTGGGCCCTTTATAATGGGCTTATACTTATTTTAAAAAATGCATGACAACGGCCCAGATATTTTCCAGCCCACATGAAGCAAATCAATCACATAAACCTCTTAAATGCCCCAGAAGAATCGTCACGGGAAGGGGAGGAGGAAAGGCATCTCAGAAAACAGGAAGAAATGGCCTTTGTGTTACATTTAAGTAAATTCTGCAAGAAACTTGAAAAGTTGACAGATGCACTGATAGATCCATATCCTGAAATCCATCCTACTCAAACTGTAACTCTTAGCTTTAAAATTGTATACTTCTGCATATGATTAATTTACATGGCGCTGTAAACAATTCAGTGGAGCAACTTGTACAATTTTTTGCTCAACACCTCGCTTCTCATCCAAGAAAGATCCTTGAACAGTCATCAATGAAGGGTGAAACCACAACTTTTACTGAATACCACAATTTACAAGAAATGATACACTATCCCTTGCTTTCAAAGCATACAGAAAAGGTTGTCAACATTTGCACAGCCACAAGCAGATAAATGATGTTTATCTAGAGAAACCACTGCCCTTGACAGAGAATGTTCTTCGAATCTTATGGCAACTCCTAGAGGAAAAGCGGTGTGCCAAATTTGGCAAAATATGAGAGAGCAAACCTTGTTGATGACATATAAACTGTTCACTTCAGTCCATAAACTTGTGATCTATACTTTAATGATGCCATGGTCCGACGTGACCAGCTGTGAAGTAGCTCCATCTGCTTGAACAGCACATCGTTTCCTGCAACCACAGATTGTGGTATAAGAGTCTAGCGTATAACTTGTCTATCCTGATGGTGCAGTTTTATGATGAATCAAGAGCGGTGCATCAAGTTCAGGCTAGGATCAACATGCTTGGAGGCTGTCTTCAGGCAACTTAGTCTACATAAAGAGCATTCATTCGTATCGCAGAGAACTACCATCTCGCTTTATCTCAAACAAATTAAAATACATTTCATCCAAAAATAAAAAAAGGAGAAAGAAAACATTGAATTCGAGGAGAGAATGGTAAGCTAATAGAATTTGAAAGAACTTACACAGCGTGAAGATTTTCCTTCTTGCAATATATAGTCTACATAAAGAGCATTCATTCGTATCGCAGAGAACTACCATCTCGCTTTATCTCAAACAAATTAAAATACATTTCATCCAAAAATAAAAAAAGGAGAAAGAAAACATTGAATTCGAGGAGAGAATGGTAAGCTAATAGAATTTGAAAGAACTTACACAGCGTGAAGATTTTCCTTCTTGCAATATATATTCCAGCAGTTAATTTCAGGAACTATCAAAATGCTAATTCTATATATCAATAAAAGATGTTCACATAGCATACTTAACAGATATACCATATACTTACAATCAAAAGTTGCCCAGCTCGAAGGAGTTGCCGTGGAAGAGGTATTTTGCTGCGTTTCATCGACATAAAGCAGGCTGTAGAGGTCTGTAGGACCATCGGTCCTCTTTATGCTCTCAGTTAGTCCCTTCGGTGTAGGAAAAGCCATTGGATCGCTCTTCATGTCCAACGAAGCCTGTATGGAAAAATGGACAATCTTTAGAACTCATGCATTGTTTTTGTTTATTTAAACATATATTTCATAGATAATTAGAATACCATTCATATAAATAGTCATTTTATATCGTAGCATTGGACAAGATTTGAGAAGAGTTTTGTGAGGTTATTCACATAGCATTAAACTTAGAAAGTGATTAAGATTCTAGCTTCCATGCTCTTTTACATATTATTCTCAGTTTATAACTAAGATGCAAGTCAGGTAGCGTTTTCTCGCAAGCACAAATCACCAAATATTAAGATTTATATAGGAACATTACCCAACGAGGTCTTGTAATTGGAGGAGAAAGTTGTGCTGTGATCCTGGAAAAACTCTCTTCGTCAAGAGACTGTGGCCGTGTTTGCCTCGGAACAACCCTACTGGCTGCACCTTCAACCAACATGTCATTATAGTTCATTCGACTTAAAACTTGAGTTGGTTGCTTTGAATTTCTTGAAACCCATCTTTTCTCCCCATACCTGGAAAAATTCAAACTGGGTTAATCAAGAAAGATAAAGATGGAAATCTTGTTCTCAGATACAGCTCACTATAAACTTCAGTCGCAGATTTACTTAGCATGGATAAATCTGTCAATCCCACTTCTGTCAAAATTTGGAGGCAGTTCTGCTTCCCAGAAATTATTGGATCTCCTGTTACCCACGGCTATTAGACAAACAAATTCAAATAAGAATGGTTAGCATTACAGTTGTGCAGTAATGGTCATTATACACACTCCAAATTAAACGAGATCAAAAGCTTTTCAAGCATTAAACTGCAAACTATCAACTTGGAGTTCTTAGCCAGAGAAGCTGGATGACCAATGAAAAATAGCAAAAACTATCAGTCAGATTTTTGTAGCAAAATCTTAAATTTTTCTGTCATTCATAGAGGAAAAGGCCATGAAACAACTTATTTTTTAATAGAGAAACTATATCATTTACAGATGATTGATTCGCGATTCATTTCACACGTAACAACAGTGAGATATGCTTACATTGCATGAAAGCAACCTGCTCTGGCAGCCATGTATCCAGTGTGGTAGACCGTACCTATTCGCAAAGCCAAAATGTCCAAGCCATTATCAGTATAGGTAATGACGTAATGTAGTGAGGAGCGAACAAAATAATGTATAGCGATAAAAATGAAAGAGCTAATAACAAAAGGAAGTAAAGAATGGCTATACAAGTAAAGATCCCAGATTTTGCTAGTAGAAGGTGAGAGAAAAGCAAGAGTAGCAATACAAACCTGTGAAATATGCACCCCAAGACCCCGATGAGTTCCTGAACATTGCATGCATATAAATATTCCAAGGTTCACACTTGCCCATCGCGGTGCCCTGAGATAAATAAATTGAAAAACCAAAATTCTAAGATCGAACTCTTAACAGTTTCTCGGACAAGTAAAGACGTAGTTTGAAATTCTCTACAACCATATTTTTGCGTCACCAGAATGTCAAAACTATTCTAACTAGTGAAAAAATCCATGCCTGCCAGGCTTTTGAGTTATAGCACACAGGTAGCAAAGAATGGGAGTCAACATTCACGATAATTCAGTTCACTACGCTCTTCTATGTCCAGTAACTTTCTCTACAATGTTTCTGTGAGTTTTGAAGTGTGTATAATGCTTCCATTGTCTCGTAGTCCTAGAATCACTCAGGCGTTGCCCTCACTTCAGTGGAAATTAGAAAACAAAGAATTCCTTCTAAGATAGACTAAAAGCAGCTGCTAAAAAACATAAGAGAAATTCACAAAACTCCATGTGTGGATATACAAGTTCAGCTGAAGCTAGGTTCCAGAGTGCTTTCTAAAAATGTGATCTCATGTTGCAACTTAATCCAATACCCATTGAAAGTAGATTATAGATAGACAAGCACCTCATAATGTTGAGCACGAAGATTTTAACTTATCTCTAAAAGTGGCTAGGGCATGACACAGCCTAATCCAAAACCAGGCGAGGATGAATTCTAGTTGAGTACAGGACATTATAATTGCGAAATTGATTAAGCTGAAGCTAAGAAAGGGTCATGAATGAGTACTTGCTATGACAATCAGCGCATTCTCTGTTCTCCTGCAGCTTAAGAAGGCCCTCTAATATCTGCATAAAAGAGTAAGAAAAAGAACACATTGTCAGAGAAAATCTTGACGTTGATTAAGAAATGCAACTCAAAGTTGAATCAATCTTTGAACAAAAAACAAGGAAAGAAATATCCTGACGACAAGGGCAATTGAATGCATGCTAGGGTTATTAGACAGGGCAAGAAAAGATTATAAAGAAGAAGGAAAATCGATTAGATTTTGACTCAAATTCAATGACCCCTCAAAACCAAAACTGAAGATCCTAGACCATGACAAAGAAGATGGTGAAAAGGGAAAGCAGACCTTGGTGTGCCTGGCATTAAGCTCCTTAGAGACAGAGGCTTTGCTGTTCATGTTTGCCTCCCTCAGCTTTTTTTAAGGAAGTGATGATTATATGTATCCCCTGTGATCCGAATTTAATCTCAACCATCAAACAAAGAAAGATACGCCATGCACGCACACAAAAAAGGGAAGAGAAAGCTATAAATTGGATCAGAGAGAAAAGGAGGGATAGGACATGCTAAATGAGGGTTTGTTTTTCTAAGTTTTTGTGATATGGGGTTTGCTTGTGACCAACAAAATTAAAGGAGGGAATGGTTGGGAAAGCTGAAAAGACGGCAGCGAATGCAAGCTTTGATTTGGTAGGCACCTCGCTGTTATATTTGGCGGCAAATTCCTAGCTAACCGAAAGATACTATCATATATTTCTTCCTTTTGAAAATGAGCATTGCGATTGGACCGAACAAAATACACCATAGTTTTAATAACCTGTCAGGTGGTGGCCACCCAGTCAAGGTCCAGCTTTTAGATTTTAACCGGATTGGTCGGGTCAAAATTTTTTTTTAAAAAAAATTAAAACAATATCATTTTACTAAAAAAAAATAAAAATCAACATGTTTGTAGCCGGGTTAACCCGTCGGGTCATATCGAATTTTTTTTTTTCCTGTTTTTTCTTCAACCCGACTCGATTTCAGCTTCGGGTTGGCCAGGTTCTGGTCAAACTACCGGGTCAGACCGGGTTTCAAAACTATAAAATTAACTGTATAGCTCATTGCACCTTCAAATTTGGTGGATTTACTATCCAATTCTACCTTTTCTTTTCTTTTTTTCTTTCTTTTCCACGGTTTCTCTTTGAGCTTGTTTCCAATGGTTTGAAATGGTTTTCTAAATTTGTAGCTTGGTTATTAAACTTCCACTGTCTGGCAGGTCGACATGATTACACTCAACTTGAAATCTAGACTAAGCCGGACAGTTTGTTTTTGAATTATTTTGAATATTAACATGATCAAACCCGGATAACTTAATAAATAAACCTGCAATCTGTTGATTCACCCGATCAAACCCAAATAAAACCTAAGAAGGTTACCTTTACTAGTTTTTTATTTTTATAAAGAATAAAGTTTGAAGCTAATTTTGTGTTTGAAATGGGCTTCATTATTTAGCATGCTCAATTTGGGGACCCAGTTATCAGGGGCTAGAATGCTGTGCACTATTTGTGACACTGAAGTGTTTTGGAGCCATTGCTATTCCTGGTAGAAGTAATGTATGATGAGAGCCAAGGTCAATAAAAAAATCGAAAAATTAATTAAATAAAAAAATCGAAAAATTAATTAAATAAAAAAAATAAAAAATAAAAAACTAAAAAAACTAAACCATAAAAAAGACTGATTAAAATTTTAAAAAAACCAACCGGTTCGGTTTGGTTTTATAAAACTAAAACCGAAAAAACAAACCGAACCCAAACCGGAAAAAAACCAAGGCAAACAAAAAAAACCGAGTCAAACTAGAAAAAAACTGAGCCGAACTGGTTTGAACCGGTTTTTTTCTAAAATAACAAAACTGAAACCGGCCGGTTTGAACCGGTTTCGGTTTTTTTTTAAAATAAATTAATTTAGTTATTTTTTTTAATAAAAACTAAACCAAACAAAAAATAATAACACTATTAAAAGTCAATTGACCACAAAATTCTAAATAATGAAACACAGACTAAGCTCCAACTGCAGAAATGTCCCAGGTTAATGATTCTCACTCACCAGAATCTCTTTCCGATAGACAAAAATAGAAGTCAAAAGTAAAAATAAACAATAATCATTATTTAACCCATTACTGATGAGGCATTCTTGCTGTGATATGGATCATTATAAAGCCAAGTTTCTCCAATTGTCCAAACAAGCTTACTTCAACTTCTAACTCCTAAGCATGTCCTCTCTCGCCATGGACACAGCGTGCAGCAAATTCTGAATATTTTTAGTTGAATTCCTGGAACTTCAAGAGGCTACGGCCACATATTGCATGGCAAAAAAGTTCATCCAAATTATTCAGAAAAGGAGTTCATTTGAACAGCATTAGTGACTGAGTACACTATCATTTGGTACTAAGACAAACTAAACTAGCCTCCATAACCCTGAAATGTATAATTATCTGAAGTGTCTTGTGCAATAGCCAAGTTACACTTAGAATTTTTGGACAGGTTTCCAGCCACAAAATTGACAAGCAACTGTAAAGACATACAACGGTAGTGCCCATCCATGCTCAATCTCATATCAAATACAGAAAAAATTCTAAAATATCACTTGCATGTGTAGATGATGTTTTCATTGGTGAAGAATCATGATTTTATAAAACATAAACAATTTCTTTAATGAACATTCTGATGATGAAGAACATATGTGCAGAACTGGTTTCTGCAATTCTCCTTTAAAGAGGAGGTTGTGAGTTTGAAGAATTCCAGGTTACTACCAGTCAGTTGCAAATATTTAGTGCATCAAATATTTAGTCCATCAGCCAGATTAGTTGAATAGAATTCAGTGAGGTACAAAAGAGACAGTGGAAATGAAAAAAGCAAAGCTCAAAAAATCATATCTTGCTAAACCTCCATATAAATGCTTAACCATCATTGCAAGCTACTATGAAGAAATGGTATAACAAAAAACCAGCTGTGAGAATATCCATGACCAAGTACCTCCAAGGACAATAGCGGGGCATAATTATCAATCGATGGGTAGCTATGAAGAAGTGCTATTGGAATAAAAGTTGGTAGTCCGACCATTAACTGATTCTCTTGTGCAAGCCAGCGCAGGGGAATCACAAGCCGGGGCTATAAATTAGAGAATCATCAGCTAATCTATGTCCTAGCAAACAATTCACAGACAAGACAAGATGAAAGAACAAACGACCGATCAGGTATTCTAATGGCTATGTAACTATCAAGTATCAAGTTTAACAGTGCGCAATTGAAAAGAACCATTCCATTTCCATAATGCAAGCTGCGTAAAGAGGTAATCATCTATATGGGAAGGCTTAAAAGCAAAAGTGCTATATTGGCAATCTCATGGACTCCAGACAACGCAGAAGGACAACAGTGTGATGAGTTGTTAGGAAGAAAATTCCAAGACTTTAGCATTAACAAAATTATACTATCGTGCATATAAATTGTCTTTTGGTTTAAGGATCACGTGGGCAAGACCTCAGTGCTGAGACCAAGTATGAAGGAAACGAATTGTAACAAGTCTCCCAATGCAACAAATTCAAATTCAATGTTCTGTAAATTTTCTTGACAAAAAACCAGAAGATTCTATTTTTCAGATCAAGAATTCCTGAAAACATCACACCCCCAATATCCCATCCACTTCAAAAATCAGAGCTCCGATCAATTCATTCAATTATCTTCTGACAAGACAAAACAATAAAAATCGAAGTGCCCAATTACAACAGGACATTGAAAAAGACTTACAGCAATTAAAAACACACAAAACCCAAGTACAAAGAGTAGCCCAGAACCTCAGTTTCTTTGAACCTCGCTCGGATCACTTTTTTGCAGCTGCTCCTTCTTCTTGCGGAGTCTTGGCAACTATGGAGAGAGCATGCAATCCAGACTGCAACTCTTCCGCGAGTGCATCATAAACCAAGCGGTGACGCTTCACTAGATTAAGCCCATCAAATTTGGGAGACACAATCTTGACATTGAAATGAGTTTCCCCTGCAGTATTGCCTTTCATGGCAACATGGCCTGCGTGCTGGTGTGATACGTCTTCGATCTCCAAAAGACTTGCTTCTAGTGATGATTGTAATTTTTCTTTCATCCTGCTTGCTCTTGACAGTATCATGTTTGCTACTCCTCGCGAACCCATTTCGGAATTTTATCGATCAATGGAGAAGACGTCAAGAACAAAAGAAAAGACTTTGTGGGACTGTAGATTAGAGCAAGGAAGAGCCAAGAAAATCTTCTTCGAGTTAAGGGTTTAGGCCCGACTTTTTCCCAGACAACATGACTGAGCCCACAGGCCCGTTTAATAATTTTTACAAGCATAGTTGTACTCAGCTTCTAGCTCAGGGTATACAATTATTGGATTAACTGGGATTTTTTAAAAAAATTATATATATTTTTTTAATATTTGGTTTTGACGGTTTGATCTGAGTTTTGATTAGGTCTGGATTAATTTGTTAGGTCACTCAAGTTTATTTATGTTAATTTAAAAAATAATCTGTAATAAAATTTAATTTATATTAAATTTGAGATCATCCGATTAATTCATTAAACTAAATCAAGTTTAATAACCACGACAACAAATGAGATCAGAGGATTTTGTTTGCAACATCTATTATCATCATCATTAGCTCGAGTATGTGGGACGAACAACTTTGTTATCTTGTTTTGATTTGCTCTTATTTTTTCCTCGATAAGATTAATATTAAAAAAAAATATTAAACTATTTAATTGGTGCGGGAGACAACATTATTCTCCTACACCCATAAATATTATGAATTATAGCGCTAAACCATAGTGATTCGTAAAAAAAATGTGTTTTGGCTTGGCCCTCTTATTGTTTTTTCTTTGGTTATTATTTTTTTTTTATTTTAATTTAGTTTTTACATCACATGTTTATTAATATTTTTAGTTGATATTTTATTTTAATTTTTTTAATTAAATATCATGATATCAAAAAAAAAATTGACATCAAATTGATATTTAATTTTACGAGATACTATGCGAACTCTTGTTTTTCTAAAGATTAATAGCCAAGGAACTAGAATTGAAGAATATAAAAACATTAAGGTCTAGAGTGGAGAAATGAATAAACCAATCAAGGAAACCAAGAAAAAAAAATTATAATAAATTAATTTTAGGTTTTGTTTGATAGCTGTTTAATGGAGTGTAAATCTTATACTTGAAATTAGTTGATATAATTTTTTAGTAGTTTAGAGTAAACTTGTAAAGGAGGTTAAGATTATCCACACTCTTTCTAGAACCTCGAAATCAATATTATTTTTTTTCCTCTCATCTCTTTTTATTTCCGTCTTGAGTTCACACCAGGTAATTCTTAATTATTTCTCAATAATCATTACTATAATTTAATTATTTTTTCTCTCCCTTGACTAACATTTAACCATTGAATATATTAATACATAAAAAATGCTTAAAAATCAATTCATACACCCTTAAAAATTATCTCTATAATACTTATTTCTGTAATAATTCACCATTATTTTTTAACCTTGTTCCAAAACATTAGGATATTGATGCATGAGTTTTTTTTAGAAAAATAAATATTTTATTATTATTTATTTTTTTTAGTTTAAAATTTTATTTTATTTTTCTATTCAATATTATTAGTCTTTTCTAGTTTTTTATTTGAAGAGAATATTTTTTTATTTTTATACTTAGTATTAATAGAGTTTCCTTTTTATTATTATTTTATGTATAAAAGATTGTGACATCCTTTTTATAAGTAAAACTTGAACGAATAGTAATTACATATTTTGGACATCTTCCTATATTTATAGTATTCATTTTCTTTTTTTACTAAGAAGATTCTGGTTGAATTTGAGGGCAAATTCATTCCAATCTAGAGAGATTGGTGCATCATTTTTTGAATAAATAAATATTTTTCTAATTAATTTTATGTTTTCAATTTAAAAGTTTTTTTGTTATTTTTATTAATTATTATCAGGCTTTCATAGGCTTTTTATTTGAAGAAAATAGTTTTACTATTTAATATTAATATAATTTTCTAGTTTTTTTATATAAAAAGAATAAACTATAAAAGAGATTATGTGCTTACTCAATATTTTGGAGATCCTAACTACTGAATTAACAAATTGTGTAATTTAATCTATAAACTTTTTTTTTTCAAAATGAAATATAAAGTAATTGAAAATTCATAGAAAAATAAGTTATTAACAAATTTCAAAAATATAAATATCAGAAATTGTGTTTTTTTAAACCTAGATAAATGGTCTTTTTTTTTTAAAAAGAGAGTAATTATTTGTAAAAAAAAGGGACTAAGTTATAATTTACTTGGAAAATAAAATGTATGCTAACGTCATCGTTGTTTTCTCTATCTAAGCACCTAGAAATTCACCAAAAAATCTCTCCCTTCAAAAGCCTACTCACAAGAATTCAAAAATCAGAAAATCCCATTTCAATCCGTCAATAAAAATAGTCATGTCTTCCACCGGCGGCGTCGGCGTCCCGCAACTCTACTTCTGTTACCAGTGCGACCGAACCGTAACAATAACTCCGGCACCAACCTCCGATCTCTCATGTCCTAACTGTCACGAAGGTTTCCTCGAAGAATATGAATCTCCAAACCCTAGCTCTAACCCTGTCGATTCTGGTCCCGGCCCCGCCATCTTACTCGACGAATTCGCCTCCATCTTCGGTGGCATGGCCCCCACTCCTCGATCATCAAACAACTCAACAACAACGAACTCTTCTTCCGCGTCGCCGCTTTTTCAAGATCCCGACGGCTTCAATCCTTTCGCGTTCCTTCAAAATTACCTCCAAACCATGAGAGCCGGCGGAGCAAACATTCAGTTTGTGATTGAAAATAATTCCGGTATGGGTGGAATGGACACCACAGGATTTCGTCTTCCGGCGAATCTCGGAGATTATTTTATCGGACCAGGGTTAGAGCAACTGATCCAACAGCTTGCGGAGAATGATCCTAATAGGTATGGAACTCCGCCGGCCTCAAAGAATGCGGTGGAGAATCTCCCTGATATTAAGGTAACGAAGGAATTATTGGAGTCGGATTCTTCACAGTGTGCGGTTTGTAAGGATAGTTTTGAGCTAGGGGAGGAAGCGAAACAAATTCCTTGTAAGCATATCTATCACAAGGATTGTATTACACCTTGGCTTGAATTGCATAATTCGTGTCCGGTTTGTCGGTATGAGTTGCCTACTGATGATCCTGATTATGAGCAGAGGAAAGGGAATGGGAATGATGGTGGTTATCAGAATGCGGGTGGTGGGAATAGTGGTGGTGGGTCTTTTAGTGATGGCGATAATAGTGATGGTAACGCACAGACTCCAAGAGACAGGAGGTTTAGGATTGCTTTTCAGTGGCCTTTTAGTAGTGGTAGTGGTAGTGGTAGGTCGGTTGGATCATCAGCGGGGGCTAGCAATAGTGGGAGTGGGAACAACAATGACGAGGATTCGAGAGGGAATACCAACTTTGGATCCGAGACTAGAGAAGAGGATCTTGATTGATTAATGTTGCTGGGTACTGTATCTTGTAACCATACAACTTCTTTGCTTGCATATTTTCTTATTGTTTTTGTTTATTTTGTTTTCATTTAGTGATAAGTGGCTGTTTCTGTTAATGCTTGTCAATAATAGCTTGGTCTTCTTGTTTTTACCCTTTTTTTTTCAATTGAACGTTTGTGATCTTGATGGTTGGCATTGAATTGATGACACAACTGTGAGTTGGGAGTTTTATCTACTTTGTTGATTGTGATGCAAATGTGAATGGCAGAGTATCTCTAGAGCCGCATTATTTTGTTTATCGGAGATGAGAATTCTTTTGCCTATATGGTTAAAGAGTTTTTACATAAAAATAGGATTTTGAAGTTATGATGTTTGCATTCACAACGTTTTTACTATTATCATGGTGTATTGGCATGGTTGCTGTGGCGTATGGCTCCTGTGTATTGTTTTTATGTATTGTTCTCCTTTCAACTTGCTTACAAAATGTCAAGATGAGAACAAGGGTTGATGAGAATTATAGACAACTGGCATTGAAATATGGCATGATTGATATGAGCACCACACTTAATTGTATGCTTCTGGATCTGTGGGAGCTCTTGGTTGCTAGCAGGATTATCATTTTTTCCCAACACTACGCATAAAAGGCACTAGGGTGCATGCAGAGTACATCCTTACTTACCAGTCGAAGTCGAATGTATAATAGGAATAGGATGCGAATACTGCAGATTTTGGATTGGTTGAAGAGTTTTGTATCATTGCAGTGTATTTGACTTGGAGCTTCGAGAGCTTGGGCATGTACTTTCAGTTGTCTTATATGTATATATTCATTCATTTCATTGTCCAGAATACATACATATATACATACATACATACATACATATATATATATATTCTAACTGTATCCTGTTGAGAGGACCGTGGTTGACCAACAACCTGTGAGAAATCCATAAGCTATGTTTACAAAAGTAGCACTCATGTGCAGATTCATGGATGGTTTCATAAGCTATGTTTAGAACAAAGCTAGATTGGATAAATACAATGTCCTGCCTTTGTTGTCCTTCATGGATGGTTTCTGAATATGGAATTTGAAGTTGAATACCTTTGAAATTGCGTGTGTTTGTCTGATTAATGGATGCTAATGAATGTGGATTAGCTTGATGCCACCTGTTTGATCTCAACGGTAGCTTTTAGTTAAGATTCTATACTAACTGGCGACTGCACATCCTATAAGACCTTCATCTAGATCTCCTCTCCAGTCCTCCAACCCCTTTGTCTTCCCAAAATAAATTGTGTGATGCAGCTAGAAAACAATGTACATTAGTTGTCTATTTCTTCTTGCCAGTTCAAAGTTTTTTGTCTCTTTTTGCCTCAATGAATGAAGCGTCACTCGGTAGCATATCTGCCTACTAGGCTGTGGTATTTCAATGTTTATGTGCATGCATCCATCCAGTTTAACGGATTATCAATTCATCGGTGAAATTATTTCACCATAGTTTTCTTGCCAAAATTATAGCTTGTATACCCTTGTTTTCTTCTAATCAAGCCAAGTCAGTCTTCTCACATCCCCAACATTCTTCGGTTTTGAAGACTTCAGGACCAAGAGGGGGGGGGGGGGGGGTAGGTGTGTTTCTGGATTTTTCTTTGGTGAATTTTTTCCATGATTGGAACTGCATATAATATATTCATGCAATATTTTCTTTATGCACACGATTTTACCTGTTTCATGACTAAGCATGTGATGCAGTAATTTCAGCATGCATAGTTATTTATTCTCTCCTCTTTTTGGCAGGGATGACGCATCTGCAAGGATTGTTAACATAGAAAGAACTTACATACGATTAGTGAACAGGTGCAATTTCAATGGTTCATGCATAACAATCCTATGTAAATGTTCATTTTTAACTCAATTTTCAGAATTGTTTCCAGTTGCATTAACTTATGAAAAATCTATGTGCCACATTGCTTGCTTTGTTCTGTAAAATTCTTTTTATGTCTGAGCACCATTTAGAACCCTGAATTACATCTTTTTAGCTGCTTCTGTTATATATATATATGTTAAACTCCCAAAAACTATTGTAATGTGTTTTTAAGCAGTTTTAAGTGCGTGTATAATCCTTTTGAGTAGTTGAGCGAAATATCGAACCAGCCCAGACATCTGTAATGGATGGATTGAAGTTGAATGTCATAATAGCAGGTGGAGTGATCGTGAGCAAGCATGATTTCTTTTAATTTTGCCAAGAAATATGTTCTTTTACATTGCGTATGTTGAGTGGAAAGGTTAGGGTTCCAGGACATAAAGAATATTTTCGGAAAAGATAAAGATATATTTAGGCTCCGTTTGTTTGCAGGAAAGTTGTTTCCTTTTGGAAAGTGAATTCCGGGAAAGTATTTTTTGATATTTGGTAGTGTTATGGAAAATGAACTGGAAAATACTTTCCAGTGTTTGGTTGTGTTATGGAAAATGAACTGGAAAATAATTTATTAATGAATTAATTTTTTTTTCAAGTTTATCTAATATATATAAAATATTTAATCACTTACAATAAAAAAAAATGAAATCTAAAAAGTATAATGATGAATTTTTTTTATTATATTCTATATTCATATATAGCTTATTTTATAAAATATAACTATATATGTCATATCATATTATAGAGAAATAAGCCTGTGAAATATTTTTTTACGTAAAACCTATTAATATATTTTTTTTAATTTTAAAAGCTTAAAATAAGTTTTTTTTTTTCATATGAAGAAAGCCAAATTAGTTTATGGTAAGAGTTATATATTTGGGGTTTTTTTTTTTTGTATGAAGAATTTTTTAAAAGATAAATACATATAAAAATATTTTTATGGGTTTTTTGGATAAATATTTTTTTTGTACGGTTAAAGGCAATTATCTCTTTAATATCCCTTTAATATATATCAAATAAATATTAAGATATAAATATAAATATCTAACATCAAATATAGTCATGCATAAATATTAAGTTTCGATGTCATATACATACATATTAGTTCAAATTACAAATATAAAAATATTAGATCGAATTAAACAAATAAACATATTCGTTAAATAACAAACATAGTAGCATGTAGCAGTGTTGGTTCAAACCTAGAAAAAGCCACACCCAATTACCCCTTTCTCTCATAAATCACCCATCACAGAAACAAGACTTTCCTCTCTCCAATAAAAACAAGAAGCCTTCTCTCCTTCACAGCTGCCAGTCTTCTAGATCGTGAGCAGAAGTCTTCTTAGTAATGCCAGCTTTTTCTCTGCCAGCCATGAGAAGCAGCAGAGGTTTTTCAGCATCAATCATGTCCAACATCCAAGCAATGTTACCCCCCGGGTTTCATGAAGAAGAAAACAGTAGCAGAAACAAATATGTTTTTTTTGGGTTGCCTCACTGTGTATTCTTGTTGAACGGAGCTGAGGGCGGGTAGAAAAAAGAAAAGTATTTTCCTTTTTTTAACAGAAGGAAAACACTTTCTTTTGACAACGTTATTATTTTTAGTTTAATTGGAATTTATTTTCCACTTTCCTATCAATCAAACACACCCTTAGTTAAAAAGATGAAGACGAAGACATAAAATAATAATAGTTTTTGAAAGAATTTATCTATTATTTTTCATCCTTTTGATTTCGACACAATAACTAAATGCTAGTATTCTAGGTTTAATTTTGTAAAGTTATATAAATCTTTGTACTTCGGACTCGACGATCTCCTCTTTAGCTCCTCTTTGGCCATAGCAGTGGGCATTGAATGCAAGCAAATTATTTCTTTTTATCTTTTATGTTTTTCATCTCGGTTTCTCTACTCCGAAATTCGCAATCTGCAGTTATTTACTTTAGTATTTTTTTTTATTGTAAAGTATTTTAAATTTAAAAATTTATCAAAATAATTTAAAATTATAAAAAGAAATTGAAACAAAAAAAATTTCAAAAATTTCAAAAATGTTTTTTAAATGAAAAAAACAAACACTTGAATAGCATCACCACAAATACCTACATGTATGGAAGCATCTAGGATCTATTCACTAATAAAAAGATATTTTTTCTATTCATTTTTTTTTCTATTTTCTTTATTCGATAGAAAATTAAAAAACAGGTTCATTTGTTGAGAATGAGATGAATTTTTCATGAAAAAAATTTACATCAAGATTATAACTGTATTCTTAAAAATAAAATTATAATTTATAATGGTCATTTCAATATTTTATATTTGTGATAATCTAATTTTAGAATACCAATTCTATTTCATTTAAATCATAAATTGTAATGAAAGACTTATAATATTAACTCATAAGAATATTTATAATAAAAATTAAAATTATAATGCTAATTAAATATAACAATAATAATTTCAATCTTTTGTTAAAATATGGTCGTGGATATAAAAGAGAAAAATTGGATTGTTCATGTATTTTTTTATTTAAGAAATAGAGAAAATCTTATAAAAAAGATTGTGAATAATTTCTAAAATATATATTTTAATCTTGGTGTGAATTTGGAAAAAATAAAAAACTAAAAATATCCTATTTGAATAGGGAGTTCTGGTTTTTCTTTTTCCAAAGTTTTTCAGAAAGTTGAAATATAACTATTTTTAACAACCTTTTAAAATATCAGAAATAGGTCACCATTCGAATTATTATTATTTTTTTTAAAAAAAAGAAGAAATATTGGGTTTTGGGTTTTAAGTATTTTTAGCTTGGAATGGATTGTAACAGAGAAGGGAGCTTCAAGGATACAAGTATCATCAAGTAAATTGAGGTTGCAAGGAAAGGTATTGTTTAGGGCATAAAGCTATGTAGTTTTCTAAGAAAGCATCATCAAAGCTGACTATAATAAAGAATTGGGATCAACTACAAATTACTAACTCTAAATTTGAAGTATTTTTTGAAAAAATTTGAGATTTTTTATGTTTTAAATTAATTTTTTTATGTTTTTCAATTATTTTGATATATTTTAAAATTAAATTTTTTAAAAATATAAAAATATCATTTTAATATTATTTTTTTACAAAAAAAACTTTCACAAAAAGACCTTTACCGTATTTTAATACTTTAATCGGGAATAGTTATACTTGCAAGCAACGATGCCTTTAAACTTCAGAAGCAAGCTGATCAGTGAAAGATGTCGCGATGGGAGGCGGTGTGCTGCACTTGACTGTAATTTTGGTTTTTGTCAACCTCTATCGCCATCTCTAGTCAATGTTTAGGTCTGCAGTATTTTCCTTGAAGGATAAATTGTGAATGCCACGTTTCAATTTACCTTAAAACTCGTTTATCAACCAAAAAAGCTATTAATTAAAGTTTTATTATCTTTATATTTTAAATTTTAAATTTTTTATTTATTTTAAATTAAATTTTTTGATATTTTATATCATTTTAATATATTAATATCAAAAATTATTTTAATATATTTTCAAATAAAATATACTTTAAAAATTAATATTTATCATGCTCTCAAATACTTATAAATTTTGTAATAAGATGGTTTGATAACATTTATAAAATTGGTTTGATATTGCAGTCCAGTCATGCAATTTATATTTTATTTTAATTATAAATTTAAAGATATTTATTTAACTAGTATAATATTTTTACTTAAAAACGTTTTTTGAAATTTAATTACATTTTTTCTAAAAAAACATTTTATACCATGATTATTAAAAAAAAATTACTGCAAAAACAAACAAACGTTAGATCGATAGATGAAGTGACATGTAAGCAATTATTTGTAGCGATTGACTTTTTTGTTCTAACGAAAAGTAGGAATTAGCTGTAATCCCTCGAGGTTAATCATTGACTATTTTTTTGTAAGCTTGTCGCTTCAACAAATAACACGTGTTCGATCCTCCTATTATGCAATGAATATCTTTTCTCACGAAAGAAAGAAATTAAAAATGTGTGGACCATTTATAATATCGAAAAAAAATCGCAGGTGTCACTTTATGATCAAAAGATGTGGGGGGGCCCATGGTGCTTTTAATGGCTGGGATGTATCGTTTTGTCGGTGGTCGCTCCACACTAGATCTGCATGATAGAATTTCTTATTTACGTTATTAAAAGGACAAAAAAAAAAAAAGGAAGAAGAAATGATATCTTGTTGTCCCCCGCGTGTCAGACTCAAATTCCTTAATCAATACAAAAAATTAAAAAAAGAAGAAACAGGTGTTAACAATACACCTTTATGTCATTAGAAATAAATTTAATTGAAAATTAAAAGGATAGTACATATAATAAATAAAATAAATTAAGAATTGTATATATTGAAAATTATTAAAAAAAATTTATGTTAATCAAATATTAACCCAATAAATTAAAATTAAAATAAATATTAAGATATTTGATTGCATCGAGTATTAAGTTTTTTTTTAAAAAATATTATTTAATTATATAACAATAAAATAACTTCTTCTACATGTAATTATTCACCTCCATTGACAAACGAAGTTATAGTATAATTCCATGTTTTCCAAAAAACATATTTTTACCAATAGTTTTTTTTTCATAGATTATTAACTTGAAAAATATCTTAAACAATCAAAATCTATTTGATTGTATTTTTTTAGGATCAAATTAATATTTTTTTTTATTTTTTAAGGAGGGATGAAATTTAAAAATAAAATACCAGAATGAAAAACATGAGAAATTATATGGTCATTTATAATATACATGAAAAGTTTTATTTTGTTCATTTACTTTCCTATTAATTCCTTTTTGGTCCTATTAATTTTTGAAATTTTAGAATTAGTCTGCATGTTCATTTTACTTCTTTTGTGGCTCTTGAATTTGATATAGAAGAAAGAAAGTCAATGAAAAAAAATAAATTGGCTGACAACATTTTAATAATGAAAAAGATTTTTTTTAGTGTTAACAAACTTTATTTAACTAGAAATTTTTTTTAAAATACTTTTTACTCTTTATTTTGCTGAAAAAAATAAATTAGGGTTGAGGGAGAGATTTTTTTAGATTTAATTTTGTCTTCCTAGACATATTTTTGAAATGTGTTGGATGCTTATTGAGATGTTATAAATGTTTATTAAATGTTTTTTAGTAAAAAATATGATAAAAAATAAAATTTTAGATTCAAAAACTTTAGCCTGGTTTTTTAGCCACTGTCCAATGATCAGAATCTAATCATGCAAGACAATTCATATGAATTTTTTTTTTTAAAGACGGACAATATATATCATCTACCACTTAAATAAATAAATAACCTAATCCATTAATAGGCTAGGCATGTGCCTAGCCTACATTTAGTTTATTTAGTTTTTTTTTCATCAAACTTAAATTTAAATTCTTAAAATCAATTAATTCAAAATATATTAGATATATTATACTTTATTTTCAAATAAAATTTAAATATATTTTTTTATAATATTAGCAAACATTATTTTTATATAACCTATCATGATTTGTTTTTTAATTTTATTTGATTTTTTTTATATAATTATTTATTTTTATTATCATGTAATTAAATAAAAAATAATTTTAAAAATAAAGTTATTAAACCAAATTAAATTTATAATTCAAATTGACAAGTTAATCTCAATTAAACTAAATCAATCCAAGAAATTGTTATTTACGTTTTTCTTTAACTCCAACCCAAGTGAAAAAATAAAATTCGAGTTTCGTTATTAAAATTTTTCCTTGCATGCACATTTCTTTTTAATATATATATTTTTTTGTCGACGGCGCGGGCCAGTAGGAAAACTAAAAGCAAAAAAACTATTAATAGTAAGCCGCCGAAGATGTTTTCAGACAGCTCTGAGCTCTCCAAAAGTCTGCTTGTTGATTCTCCACGTTTTTTACGGTGACACCCTCCGGTAGGGGAAGCTCCCCGAATCCAAGTAAGTAACGACTAACAAGCTTGCATCACTGATATGTCTTCACATTTGCCTGGGAAAAAAAACGTGACATTATTATTATTATTATTATTATTATTATTCTCATTGTTGTTTACTTCGAATTATATATATATATTAATTTTTTATTTTTAAATAAAAAAATTAAATTTAACAAGTACTATAATTTTAAAATCCAACCTGACTCAACAAATAAAAATCAAACTGAATTAAAAAATAATAATAATGAAAAGCAAAAACTTAGGTGACTTGGATGCAACTCATTCATTATTTTTTTAAATAAAAATATTATTATTTTATTTTAAAAAAAATAAAAATTAATTTTGAATGTTTTGATAACCCGATCAAAACCCGTTACTTGATAGAATAAGTTTAAAAACTATAAAAAAAATACTACGAAACTAATGATATTGTATTAATTATTTTTTAAATTTATATTAAAAAATAAATACAAAAATAAAAAAAATAAAATGCATAACTCATCAAAATTTAAAATAATAAAAATATTTCCGCTAATATTTTTTTCTACTATTTCTCTTAAATAAATCTAAAAAATAATTAATAAAATATTACTAGTGACCTTATTAAGCGAAGCACAGTTGTCTCCCTTCCTTCCTCTGTATCCTTTGCCTAACATCTGAAGTTTTGGGCACTGACTTTTCCTCTACCTCTTTCTTTAATACTTTTTTCCAAATAAAATCAAATCAAATCAGCAAGAATAGTGTGTACATTATTCTTCAATGGTCAAAACTAGAGAACATCAAAAGCAGAATCCCATGATGATTGTTACTGGTAAGAGAATCTAATTGGATTCCATTTTCATTCTCCGTTTATCAAACCCCCCCTTTTTTTTCTTAATATATTTGTTTATACACTCTTCCCAAATCTTTATTTTTTCTATGATCTAAGCCTTAATTCCACTGTTGAAACGAATTGGGTTTCTTTTTCTTTCCCCTTTCTTTCCATCCTTAGAAGATAAAAAAGGGTAGCAACTGATCTGTGAGTTGAGAGAAAGAAACCCAAATAAAATGTCTCCTTCAAATAGTAATATTGCTATTAGTAACGGAGGAGGAAGCGGTGACAGTAATAGCAGCACTGGGAAGAATTACATTGAACATCAAGTTTCTAAGAGGGACACTCTTGCTGGTGTTGCCATCAAATATGGTGTTGAGGTAGGTGTTTCTCTCTTCTTGAATTAGGGTTTTTTCCCCCGTTTTATTTTGATGATCTGTTTGATTTCTCGATGATTTTTTTGATGGGAACTGCTTATTGTGTGTTCTTATGATATGGGTTTTAGATAAATTGTCTTATAGTGTTTGATGTCATATGATTTTTAGGTGGCGGACATCAAAAGGTTAAATGGTTTATCTACAGATCTTCAAATGTTTGCTTTGAAGACTTTGCTTATACCATTACCAGGAAGACATCCACCTTCTCCCATTTTGTCTAACGGTTCTGCTTCTCCAGGGTAATAATTGCCTGCTATACTCTAATATTAGCTTTTAACTGTATCATCTACCTTTTCTATTTGGATTCTGCACTTGCTGTGATATAGTCCTTGCTCCTGAGTTTCGATGCCATGTTTCGGCCATATTTATCTATATCTTGCCTATAAATTTGTGTTCTACCTTAATATAACATTAGTTGTTAGACTTAGATTGACAATGATAGTTTCCCTTCCAATGTTTTAAACTCTGCTGAGTTGTCATTTGAAGTATCTTCTCTTCACTGGATTACCAGACTCGATCAGCTCCCATCGTCAAAGCCAATCCCTTTTCACCTTCCATTTTCTGCTGCACAACTTATTCTGTTTTTGTGAATTCTGATTGTTTTCAATGTTGATCTGCTGTGCATTTTACCTTTCAAACAGTGTTGAAAAAGATTGGAAGGGTCTTATATGGGGCAAGTTTTTAATTTGTCCATATAAAAAACTTTTATAGACTGGTGTAATGTGGAAGCAATAAGAGTTCTGTCAATGTTTTTCTCTTACCGAGGACAAGAAATTTAATAGTACTACTGGAGTAACTAGTAGTAGTTACTCCATAGAGAGAGATAGACACATTGAGGAGAGATCAAAAGGTGGAAGAGAAAAAATATTTTGAAATAGGTGGGGATATTCTTATTACTTTTGATGGTACCGGATGTGATTTTCTCTTTCACCATCGTATCTGTTAATTGGAACCTTGCATGAAAGTGGACAGTGAAAAAAATAAAAGGAAGGAACCTTATGGAATTGCTGCTCTGGTCTAGTTAATTGTTTTGAGCTTTGATCGGACAAGATTGTAGGATTGAGGAACAAGGGTCCGACTTCAGTTTCTCCTTCATAGTTTGCATTACATGTTTAACTTGTTATTGAGGTATTCATCAACATGAAGAACAAGATCCGTGATAAGTTCCCCACCATAACTTAGCAACTGAAGCCACTGTGAAGCTCTGCCTTTTTGTGTTAGAGATCAAATGATTTTTTGAAATCTTTAGATCACTTGTTAGAATGCTCTCTAAGGATTTGGGACATGAAGGTTAGAGACACATTCTCATCAAAATGCATCAGACACTGTTCTTGGCTTACCCCCCCCCCCCCCCTTTCTCATTCTTCATCACTCTCATATATTGGAGATGTGGTCACTTGACATGTCTTTGGCACTAAGTTCCATACACACATAGTTCCTGGGGGAGCCTTCAATATTAAAATGGGGAGGGTGTCTTTTGGCGAAGAGGACTATCTCCAGAGAGTTTTAGGGGCCACTTCAATTGTTCTTGATAAGTATTGGGAGGTTAACCTCATTCTTTGTTCTTTGTTCTTTCTTCTTGTTTACCTTTTCCTCTTCAATCTTTCCCTTGCCTCCCTCCTTTCTTTCACTTGTTTTAATTGTTTTTTACTTGTATTATTTTTTTCTTTACAAAAAAAAGAAAAGAAAAGAACTGTGGCATCTCCAATGTGTTTGTTATTTTAATTTTCTTTAAAATTAGTGGCCGTGGCTGTTTGGAGTCATTGGTCATTTTGACTTGGTAGGGTCTCTCATCTGTAACTTAATGCAGGTTCCTTCTTCCCAGGTTTTTAATCTGTAACTTAATGCAAGTTCCTTGCCTGGGAAGATACAGCCTGGCATGATAGTTCTTTCTCTGCTATATTTTTGTTGTTTTGATTTGTCATCTGGGATGTCTACTAATTTGTGCTTCTCTTGTAGCAAGTGGGATTTCTGTTGGACATACCATGTTGAAATCAATCTCTCAATTCATTTGCATTCAGTACATATTGAAAGAACAGCACTATCCTAATCTTCACGATGCCAGATAACTAAATTTCTGGATTTGTTTCAGCCTCTTTGTTGTTCTTAAATAGCCGCATTAGCTATATTCTCATTGTAATAAAACTTGTTTGCTGCCACATTCCCTTTGTGGTGTTGCTACACTCTAATGCTAGATAATCAAGCAAGCCTTTGTGTGGAATATCAATTCCTATTATAACGAGCTGAAAGGCATAGTAGATTACTGATGTTCCATTCTGTCTTTTCCCCCCCCCCCTTCTACTACCACTACTATAGTATTTTTGCTACTTCAATTCTACTACCATTGATAATTTTTTATTATCTAAATATGCAAAGACATCAGATTTGCACTGAGTAACAAGGCTCTAACTTCTTTGCAGAGGAAATGACGTTGACATGACACCACCTTGGCCACGCCGCTCGAATGTGTTGGAAACACTCGAGTCTTTAAGCCTAAAATCACCTCAACAGAAGGTTTCTCCAGCTATGAGCACTTTACAGAAGTTCTATGGTCTCAAATCTTCAAAACGCAAGGATTCAGCTGAAGGTATGGAGATGGCTGTTTACAGAAGAGAAAGGTTGGATTTCTTAAATGAGGGGCTGCTGCATGTATCTGGCCCATCCTATAGCAATCACAGATCTATAAATTTGGCCGACGATTTCTTGTCTGAGAATGGTTTGGCAGTAGAATACAATCCTCTTTCAGAAGCTAGAGAAGGGGAGGGTGAGAAATCCAATGATAAGTTTGTTAGAAGACGCCAGAAAGCTGATGCTGATCCTAGATCTGGCACAACAGAAAAGCTGTTGAAAGAAGAGAACAGTGGTGGAAGTCGTGCTTTTTCACCTGTAACAGGAAAAGGTCTATCCATGAGACCAAAATCAGCAAGCAGAACATCACTGGCTGCTGAATCAGAGCCAGGATGGTTGAATGCTATGCCAGTGGGCTTGGGAGATTCGATAATTGCTGACGTGTCTGATGGAGTTCGTAAATCATCAAGCACGCCAAGTCTGCAGGACCAGGAGAACAGTTATTCCTCTTCTGTTTGGCCAACTTCAAAGTGGAGTTTGAAACCTGATTTACAGGCTCTCTCAACTGCAGCCATCAGTATACCAATATTCGATGGCCTACCAAAGCCAATATCTGGACGCAGGAGCAAAGCTGCTCTTGATTAGCAGAAGTCCACCGCAATCTTATAGAATTGATTTGTTTCTGTACTTCAACATATTGGGAATGATATCATTGCCACCAGCCACATGTCACGTATACAAAGTGCTGTCGAAATAGGAGTAAGGCCAAGAAAACAAAGGTTAAAGAAATACGATCCTGTGTTTTCCTTGAGAAGAGCTCCAAAGGAGAAGGTAAAAGGAATTCTTTTTTTACGGTTTCCATTTTGGATTTGTAATGGGTTGCTCGAATCTAGATCATATTCTCAACTGTCGTATAATATTTGTATATGAAGCCATTTGGCTTGCTTATTCATTGGAAGTGCATTTGTAATCATTGTTTCATGTTATATTCAGTTGGTCATTTAATGTATTTTGACTTCTTCGAGAGGCAGCCTTTTTTCTGTTTTCTTTTTCTTGTGTTTCTAAAAGTTGAGAAGCATCATTTTGAGCTGAATTAAGTCTTTTGGGTAGAATCAAGACCTTAAAATGGATTCTACTTGGGACCTATGTGGTTCATGGTCATGGACTCACGTGGTGTTTAGCAGCAACAAAGGCTATACGAGCGTACGTCCCAAATTCAAAAAGAGATTTAGGTTTATGATAATTAGAGGCGATGCCTTATCGTGCCACGGCCATCAACATCAAACATGGATTGAAGAACGAAAGGAATGATGGGCACAGCACCGTGGAATTCACCATTGAGAGCTTAATAGTTGGCAAAATTTGAAATTCCGGCAACTTCTCCAATTTTGAAAACAGAATAAAATACCCGCAGTAATGAATTTCCATGTTCTGGATTCCAAAAGTTGGCTGATTCAATTGAACAACCAGCAAATTGCATAATACGACTCCGGAGTCCAGATTTTGTAGTTGCATTTAAGCTTATCAGTAATATAAATAACATCTTGGTGTGGTATTTATTATTCATGAATGCATTATTTTAAAAAGATGGATCATGAATCAGATAAATATTCGCCATTTTTGGCTTGAATAAAGTGTAAGTCGCCACAAACATCCACAGGTTAGTCCAAAAAGAATATCGCCCTTTTGCAAATGAGAACCATGTCACAATGACGGTAGCACAAAATGGCCTAAAATTCCAAAGATATTTCCTGTATTTGCATCACAAAACAAAACAATCAAGAGAAGATCCATTTTTTCAAAGCAAATAGGAGTACGAGGACTGCAGAGCAAAGTGACCAGTACAGCATTCGAACAGGGAAATAACAGAGCATGTCAAAAGTATGGAACACCATTTCCAACTACGCATTTTCCAACACTGCACATCTTCACAGCTCCCCTCCGCTTGCACATCATCAGGTGCTTCAGACGAATGACTTGTAGTCTTCAAATTATCTCACGAGCCTTCAAAACGTCCATCCTGAAATCAAATAACTAGACATCATGACTCATCTGCATCCATCCATAAAGCAATACTATCATACCGGAAGCAACCTTTGTTTTGCTTATTTCTTACTTTTAGTTATGCTAAACAAAAGGTACATTTTCTGTGGAAGAATAAAAATAATGGCAACAGGAAGAATTCCCTAGCAAGTAGAAAATCAGATGATGTAAAAAAGGAGTTACCATGAAGTCCAGAACAAGGGGGTAAAACAGTTGGGCTACAAATTTGATGTTGCAACAAAAGAAAACCTAATTCCATGACCCAAAGGAGAGGGGGATTCTCCTAGTCGCAAAATTTGCAAGGATAACACTTTTGATGGAAGCTAGTTAAACAGCATTATGAGAGCACCATCCATAATAAGAGTAGCTAGGCTAGTTTGTTTGGCATCCATATCTTAAAAATCAAAATACACAACAGCCACCGATACTGATCTTGATTTGATGCAAGGCTCCAAGAAGGCAGGGGATGCCTCCAAAGAACATAACCATGGCATAAACAAGTCACTCTCAGGACATTAGAAGTTGGAACCAACCAGTCATTACAGCTATATTGTTCTAGTTTGCCACTTAAATAACCAAATATATATCTTAATAGCTTCCTGTTTCTAATTTGTAGGAAATCGGTTGAAATCGAGTCTTTCATTCACAAGGACTAAAAGGAGGAAACTGGGGTTCATAGATAATCAGCGGTCTAGTGAGATAATTTAATGGCTCCTTGTGAATAAAATCTGCAACTGCTCGCAAGATTTCAGGGTATGTAGACCAGAAGCATAACAAAATACAAAGGAAAAAAGTTAACATATAATCAAGTCAACATACAGGAATTAAGATCAATACATCTAGGATAAAAAATAACACGGATAATAATCCAAGACAACCAAAATTCAATGCTAGAGTGCAAACACAATAAGAACCGGGGATTCTTACTACTATTCTCTTAACAATGATTAGGCCTTAATAAAATATTAGCACAAGAGGTGAGGCCATCATAGTCCCTGCCTTCTACACGTTATATGATTAAATGCACAGCCAATACATAAATACACTGATAGCCTCTCTCAATTATATCCATACTTCTCTGGTGCTGCAGCCCTTGGATCTCATTCATAGACAAAAAATCAAGTACAATCAAATATGAAAATCAAGGAAGAGTTAGTCCATACTCTAAAGTCTAAATAGGACACAACCCTTTCATACAGAACTCAATTCTCAAAGAAAGTAGCCAAAACATTCTAGAAATTCAGAGAAAAACGAAAAAAATACAATCAAAAGAGGAAAAGGCCAAAATTCCCAGCTTAAGTTAATGATTGATTATTGGATAAAAAGCACATGGAATTAACCTGGTGCATCTGAGTTTCACTAGATAAAGAACTAAACACTCATCAGACTTAAATTAGACTAGGAAACACACTACTGAAATGTCAAATCTTTAAGTGCACGAGATGTATTATGACCAAGCATTGAGGAAATCCTAGACAGGACCACGAACCTTGAAATCTAGACGGCAAGTGATTTTAACTTCTTTACGCGCTTCGTGGCAGGGGAAATGCCTTTGATTACTTTCTTCATGGATTTCGCTCTTTGTTTCATATTTTTCTTTGCAGGCATCTCCCTAACTGGACCCGGAGGTATCCCTTTTTTAAGTGCACTTCCTCTAGGGGTCACAGAAGGCGGTATTCTCAAACTTTGTGGTGGTAAAGGAGTGCTGGGCTTCCAGATCAAGTTGTTTTTCATGGAAAACCGGACTTTTTTTGCACTCTTCTCAGTGCTCTTTGCCATTGTGCTTGTGCCAGCTTCAGCATCTTCTTGGCCATTCGATTCTGGATTTTCATATTGCTTCAATTCCACCCTCTTCGCCCTCTTTCTCTTTTTGGAGAGATTACCGTTGCCAGTGACTTTAGGAAAATCACAGGCACTAGTGACACCCTCATCTATGCCCACTTCAGCAGCAACTTTCTCAAATTGCCTCTGAAGATTTGCTATGGCAGATTCATCAAACCTTACCAAATTATCATCAACAGTCTTTTCTTTGCTTGAATTCTCCCCATTTGGTAAATCCTCATAACCATTCTCATCAGTCATAGAATCACTCTCACTGTGGGAACCGGCAATGATATTCTTTTTCTTCTTCTTAGCCTTTTTGCTATTGCCATCCGACTCCTTTGCCTTTTTGCTTTTCTTCAATTTCTTGCTACCAGGCCGATTAGCAACGTCACCATTCAAACCTTCCACTCCCATACCACTATCAACAGGAACCAAAGCTGGTACCTCCTCTTCATCCTCGTCACCATTACTCTCTGGAAGTGCAATCTTGATCCCTGAGGCCACGAAATCCTTCTCTAACTTCAAAAACACTTCATGTAACCCCAAAACCACTTTCCTATTCCCTTGACAACACTCGACTGAAGAACCCAACTCATAAAACCTCTTAGAGAACCTCATTACCAAAGCAATTGAACCCAAAATCACCACCTCATCATTGTTCCCAACGTCATCCCCCTTAATCTTCACCTCCAACAATTCCTTTCCCATCCGCAACAACAGATCAAACACATTACTCTTAATCTTCCCCAGCAAAACCTTATCACTCACCTTCCCCATTACACTCACAAAATTCCCAAAAATCACCTCCAAAGCCGCCTCCTTCACCGGCAAAAAACCCTTCAATTCCTCAACAAAAACCGAAACAACATGATAATTAACACCGTTCCCTAAAAAAGTATCATCAGCTAAAAAACCTTTTTCCACAAAAACCCTCATATACCTTTCCACAACATCCAAACCCCACCCCTTCTTTTTCAAGAAACCAAAAAAAGAATTCACAAATCTCCTAATCAAAAGATAAAACTTATCTAACCTCAACCCATCAATACCAGACCATTCCCTTCTCATAGTAACTAAAAAAACAGAGAAATAACTAAAACAAACAGATTCAACTTCAATAACAGTAAGTAAAGAACTCAATTTGTTGATTAGTTGGTTCTGAGCTAAAGACTTGTCAGCATGCCACATACAGTAAAACAGCCCTTTCCATATTTTCTTCATGGTTTCTTCAGAGATTTGAGGTTGTGAAGGTAACCATTTGTTTAAGAGAATCTTTAAGGACTTGTTTCGGGTTTTTGTGTCGCTTGATGCTAGTTGTTTTATTAGGGTTTTCGACGTTTGAGCTTGGATGTGGAGTTCCTCCTCCATTTTTCTTGATTGGTGAGAGAAGAAACAAGGGTTTTTTTAAGGAATTTGAGAGAGGTAAGATGTATGTATATGCCGACGATGTTTCCCTTTTTCCTGATACGTGACAACTGACGAAGAGTGAAAACCCTAGGGGTAGTTTTAGGGAATATGGAGGTTTCTCTTGTTACAAGTTATTTTAATTTTTGACATATTTCATATTAGTCACCCAACTGTATAGGTGATCTCAATTACGTTCCTGAAGTTTATTCTCTAACGGATCCCGTATATATTATTATTATTATTAGTATTGAGATATTAAAGTTTATTTTCCTTGCACTTGTACATAATTATGAGCTCAAATTCTACTTTTAAAGTATATCTTATTACAGTGTTAGAATGATTACGGGCTCAAACCCTATTTCCATAGCATTAAGCTTCAAAATAATCTATTACTAAAGAAGGGTAGAGCAGTCCCTCTTTTTTTGTAATGATATCAATTCAATACGTTGCAGTGATAAACTCTCTCACACACACCCCTTAATTGCTAACTAATAACTACCAGCATTAACGAGGTTATCACAATTTCAAATAATATTCTAGTATTTAGTTTCTACTTGATTTTATAAGTATTTATTTTTATTATCGAATAATTAAGTAAAAAATAACATTAAAAAAACAAAATTCTTAAACTTAGTAAAATCCATAACTCAAATTACGAACTTGACAAGTTAAGTCACGAAATTCAGGTTGATTCAATATGTTACCGTTTGAATATTAAAAAAAAAAAATCTTGATTTTTTTTCAAAGTTAAACCATATTTTTTATCAGTCATTTGAGCTATTCTAAGACCCACCAAGTCAACTAAATTCAATTTTAAATTTGAGTTAGATAATAAATCAGGTTAGAAAGTTTAAAGATTAATTCACTAAATCAAATTTAATAACAATACTAAATAGTTATTTGCAGTTTGAACTTATTTTTTATGTATTTCAAATAGAATCACAGTAGTATCACATTTCTATAAACTAGTTATAATCTAAATAATAATGATATATCTAAATTATATTTTATTATTTGTTTTGCTTCTTATAGATATACAGTTCATTAAAAATAATTGTCTTGTCATTTTCCTTTTTTCTTAATTTAAGGTTTTATTTGAGAACGCGGGTCTTTCAGCAGTCTATTTGTTCTCTCGCGACAAACATATAACTTTATTCCCTTCACTTTTTTGATGATTTCTTTACTTTTTTTTTTCTTTTTTCTTTACTTAATTTGCCAGGAAGAAGGGGTTGAACCATCAAGTATGGTGACTACTGCTACATCACTGAGCTGCAATGTCATCCATGGATGCCTTGCATTTTTGATCTGGAAACGTTATCTTTGCGTATTATGTTAAGGATTATCTTTGAATTTTAACACGAAATACATAACGCCCTGATTCTACAGCATACTGGTTCCACCAAATTGCCAGTGCCAACAAGAGTCTCAACAGTGTTTTGGATTCAGAAAACATGGAAGGGCCATGGGGGCCACCCCGATTATCATTCTTTTGATGACATGTAAATGTCAGGAAACCAATAATTGTTGTTGTAGTTACAAGTCATTGGTACAAAACAGGTATTGCACCACAATCAAGGATTCTTCATGGAAGCTTCTTGCTTTTCCCATTATTTGCTGGAACAACCTTAGGTGTAAGAATAAATTGTTCTTCAAGATAACAAGATGCCTTGTTCTTGATTCTTCTTTTGTTAGGTGTTTGAACTCACTTTATTAATTCCTTCTTGGCAGGAAAATGCCAATTTTGGTGAGTTGGGGTAACTCTTTTCCATATAAGACTGGCGTACTCGGGGTGATCGACAAAAGGATTTCTATTGTGCTGATAAAACTTGCAGACTCTGTCATTTCTCAGCTTCTCTTCTCTTGAAGGTGGATCGACCTCATTCCATTTTAACAATGTAGAAAGAAGTCCCATCTCTCTGTTCTCTACAAAAACGAGCGACAAAAAATAGTTAGGGCTGGCTAACATCGTATGCAGTTGGCTGCAGATCTTCATTCTATCAACTTATGACCATTTTTCTCAACTTACCAATGCTTGGAGAATCAGAAAGGTGAAGATTCTGTCCACCTGGTTGATGAAGACCATAACACACAGCCATGTACATTATTGCCCTTGCTATATCCCCTCTAACCTGCAAGTCAAGTAACGAAAATCACAAGTCAATGAGTTCCAGAAAAATTGAAGCCAGATTTTTGTTTCATATCTCTGTATACAAAAGTTGCAAGATCCATTGTAAAACAGAACAAGGAACAACACGAGCATATCAGCAGGAGGGCATTGGAGAGGGGCTATTAGCACCTCCCACATGCTTCCAGTGCGCTTGTGAGGAGGTGGTGTGATCAGATCTGATTAAGGTGATTTAATCAGTTCAGAGTTGGAAACCCAGCTAGAGGTTTTCCTTTTACTATAAGAAAAGGAAAAATCAGGACATTTCATGTAGTTTCCACCTGACTTGGAAAAATGCCAAAGCATGCAACCTGGAATTGTAAACTTAGTAACATGATATAGGCACAACAACTGAAACATGGCAGCAACATCAGCATATTTCATAGCTAGCAGACATCAAAATTCCTGATTAAGAATCTTGAAGAAAAAAATCCGGAGTAAGAAACTTTTCCAGATGAAATAGGGCTCTTGATGATCTTGAAATGCTTTCTTTGCAGATCTTGTCAAGAACTTGTGATGTGAGGTTTGAATCCATTGATGAATCTTAAAATAATATCTTAATTTATTTCTTTTGGCTAGTAAGTTCAAAGGCAGTCCTGCGTGATTCCACATTAGCAAAACACATTCTTAAACTAGATGAATATATGAGGCTAAACTCTCACTTGACCAGTCCTAACTGCAGCGTCAAACAAATGCAATCTCTGCCCATTAAAAGCAACCTAAAAGCATTTCCTGGCTATGCACAACTTGTTACACGCTGTGTCCTCTGTTTCAAGAGCATGTAATAACAATCAATTATATACTGATGAAAAGCGTGTAGGTTCAACACATGCAGAAAACCTTTGTAGGTGGTGTCCATCTCTCCTTGTCTGTTTCCGTGTCAAAAGCAGCTTCTTTGTTTGCAGGCTTCAGACATCGTATTGATTTCTTATTGCATTCTCCATAGTATTTGTTTCCGCGAGATGAATTTACTGCATGGAACTCTAACTATATATCAGTTAAGGATGGCATCAGTTCATGAGACTGAATGCTCAATTGTACACGAAGAGCAGCAGCCTCTCTCACCATTCACATCTGCTGGGCGAATATTATGTAAATCAGTCAAGGATGGACCGCTAATTAGCCCATAAGAACGAGGCCACAAATGTTCCCCTGAAAATGCAGCAGTTTGAAAACTTGAAATCGTTGCAGCCAACGAGAATGCCATGGTCAATAACTAGATTAAACAGGAAAGATGGTGAACTGTTTTTTGCCAAGTTTGATAAAATAAAATGTTCTGATATACTAGAACATTTATCATCACATAGGTGACATAATCTCTTGTACTGAGTGCACAATCCACCTAAAGCTAGAAAATACATGATAAAATTGTTTCTCAATTTCTCATAACTAAGATCTACAAGAACAGAACATGTCCAGGGTTCATGTTAGTTGTCTCGGCATCAAAGGAATCCCATGAAGATTTTTAAGTGCCATTTTAAAAACTCTCCCCTCCCTCCTCCCCCTTATCAACTGAAGCTACATTCATTAGATGGAACGGTAAGTGGAAGCAGAACAGAGGAAGCATAGATATTGATGAGCTTTTGGCGACCCAGGTGTAAGCATAATTACAAAACCAAAGGGTTTTCACTTGAAAAAAAATACAGCCAAAGAGGTGAACCAAGAAAAATAAAACAAAGAAAGATCTAAGTCATATCAGGATAGACAATGATCACTTGAAATGGAAACAAGAATGCGCACATAAACAAGAAAAACCTACCAAATGCAAATTTCAGCAAACTAGCCATTCATATATAGGATTGGAAAGAATGAGAGATCAGTAACTTTAACAAGGCCATGTGACTGTGGCCAGTTTCTACAAAAAGGAAAGCATCAAATTTCACTCATCTACACAAAGTTAGGGATATCAAGGAGTAGTTTATTCTGATGTCATGACAACAAATTAGATATCTATAACAATCAATTAGACTATTCCCCTAAAAAAGGTATAATATTCCCCAGCAACATCGTCGATCCCTTTCCCCTCCCCTCTTGTGCAACTAATTAGATATCTATAACAATCAAATGTTCTCTTTAAGAACGCGAATATCAGTCTAGCCATTCATAGGATCAACAAGAATGCATCGAAAGATGGAGTGGCAACTTTACGAGGTCAAATGGCTTTGGCAAATTCCTGCCAAAAGGAAAAAAAGTGTACCAATTCTCTTATTTATGCCAAGTCATGGATATCAAGAAGTTTATTCTGATATCATTGCCGCGAATTAGATATCTGTAACAATCACTGAGAACCTCCCCTAAAATGGTCTATTATTTCCCAAACAACACTGTCGACCCCCCTTCCCCTCTCCTCTTGCGCAACAAATTAATATATATATAACAATCAAAATCATGAGTCCTAGTGTTAATAAAATGCTCTCTCTTTATGAATTGAATGAAACAAGAATCAGAAAGACATCAACTGCATAAAAGTTTAGAATTTAGCTGACTCACTATTCCATCCTTCAGGTTTTCCAGCTAAGTCTTTCGAAACAGCTCTCAGAGAGTAAATTTCAACTCTGCATATACAAAACCCACCTCAATTACTACCGCAAACAAAACTCTTAGCACCACAATCACAAAACCAGAAAAAAAATAAAAGAGAGAGAGAGAGAGATACATACATCCCAGATGAAGCTTGAGGCCTATCAACATTTGTAGCATCAAGAAACTTGAGGGCATCCCAAACCTCTTTGTAAGACAGTGACTGATGCTTGGAGATAACAGAATGAAGTTTCTTTTTCAGTGCTTTCCCTTCTAATCCCTTCACACTAGCATAGTAACTGCTAACATCGTCACATCCATACGAAGAAGTGGATAAAGATGGATAATCTTGAGCCAGTGCTACAAGATTGAGGCAACACAACAAGTAAATGGAGATGACTTTAGACACCCCCAATCTCCATAATAAACCTCTGGCACAAGTACTGGTGCTGTTGCTTCTTTGAATATGGCCAAGTTTGAGGGAAGCGTGTGCCCTTAGTGAGGAAGACTTGTGCTTGAGTGTGAAAGAGGGGTTGGCTGTGAGGTTGTATCTCCCGTCAGCTACTAGAAGATTGGAGCAGCAACCAGTAAACAGAAGCCCTTGAAACTGCATGTTTGGACTTCGTTCCTTATCGATGGAAACAAGATAAAATACTATTGAGTAAATTATTTTTCGGTCACTATTCTCTAAACTATGTTATAATTTAGTACTTATTTTTTAAAAACTTATATCTTAGTCCCTTGACTCTTATTAACCATTGTCTTATTATAACATCTTAAAGTCTAAGAGAAAATCATTTCCTTTTTTTCATTTCTATTTTCCTTTCCTATCCTTTTCCAATTTTTGTTTTAAATTGAAAAGTTAAATTTTTTTTTTCATTTTTTAGAATGTAAAATGCTTTTTACCAGAAGAATAAAAAGTATATGACAAGATTACATTTTTTCCATAAGAAAATAAAATTGAAATCATAATTTATAACGTTCATTTAATATTTTATATTTGTGATATTTTAATTATAAAATATCAATATTAGTTTATCCAAGTTAAGAATTATTATGAAAAAATTATACTCGTTAACTTAAAATAACATCTTCTATATAAGTTTTATAATAAAACATAGGTAAATTTATAGCACTTAATAAATATAAAAAAACAAAATTAATATTTTCTATAGTTAAAAAAACCTTGTTATAAAATAAAATATTATATTACTCAATGAAAAACTTGAAAAACTGAAAAAACTTGTGATGGAAAACTGAAAATCATTTTTAAAAAAAATCAGTATACATTTAAGGAACTTATTTCAAATAAAAAACAAATATTATAAATGAATAGAAAGTTCCAATATTTCTTAATGACATATATGATATTTAGAAAAATACCAACAAATGTGTTGATAAATCAATTGTCAATCGGAGTTAAGGGACTAATTGTAATATAACCTTGATAAATTAATAACTTTAATAAAATAATATTTTTGTTTCTTTTTTACTTGAATTTAAAATTTACATAATTTCTCGATTAATTATCAAATTTTCATGGTCTCTAAATTAATAAATTTAATAAAATAATATTTTTGTTTGGTCTTGATTTAAATTTTAAATTTAAATAATATTTGGATTAATTATTAAATTTGCATAGTCTTAGGGTAATAATTTATAGAAATTTAATTGCAATAAGTTTTCCAACATTTAGATACTAACTTATAATTGCATTAAATGTTAGGGACTAAAAAAGAATTTACTCAATAACTTATCTTGTTATGGGAGTGATTATCTTGAGTTTTGTTTTACTCAACATTTAGCTAATGGCAGTTTAGTAACTTGCTTGAAATTATATTTTTCAAAAATTTAATTTTTTTAATCAAAAATATTTTTTTATGATTTTTTAAACGCGTTTGGGCCTTTAATTTCCATCAAAATCCATGGAGAAAGAAAATGATCCAAGATTGTCAAGGGAACAAATCCCAGAACCTTAATCCATCACACGGTTGTGAACCCTTAAAAAGTCAGCTCCATTGGTCCACCCAGAATACAATAGACAACGCCTATCGTAGCACTGAAAGCCATGAAGATTAGGTAGGGTAACGTGGATTGAATTTGTTTATATTTATATTTTATTTATTATTTATTAAATAAAAAATTTAAATAACTATAAATCAGCTTAAGTTCGAGCAAATTTTGGATAAGTTTGATGGTATTTCTATCATACTTATTATTATTTATCGAGTTCAAAAAATATTCACTCATTTAGCTTGGTTCAGAATCCGTCAAATTCAAATTAAATTATCATCCATAATGAAAATATTAAGAATGGGTTTGTTAAATAAAAAATTATTTTCTAAACTTTATTATGTTTATTTATCATTAGAAAAATTGGTCAAGAGAAAACATTTTCCGATCAACGAAAAATACTTTCCTGTCAAAGAAAAATTTGACTTGATTTCCAGGAAAGTGTTTTCCTTTCAATTTGAGCGGAAAACACTTTCTAAAAATAATGAAAAAATTTTAAAATATCATATTATTTGCTGATTATGTCAAATTTGATTCTCAAGATTTTTATTGCTATATAGTTTGTTTGAATCTTTTTTTTAAAAAAAAAAATTTATCCCTTAAAATTTGATTTAATTTGATTTTTATATTAACTTTGGTCTTATTTTTATGATTGTTATTTACTTTTCTTTTATTATTTTTAAAATTGAAATTTTTTATCTATCAAATTTGATCCTTATTTTTTTATTATTACTTATTTTATTTAAAATAATTTATGAAATTGTAATTATTATTATTTTAATTTGATCATCTTTCAATTTTTTTCCTGTTAGATTTGACCTCTATTATTTTGATTATTATTTATTTTATTTAAGATAATTTATGAAATTAGATTTTTTTTTTCAATTCCACTCTCATTCAACTTTTTAATTTGTAAGATTTGTTCCTTATTATTTTAATAAACTTGAAAAAAACATCATTAATATGTTATTTTCTAGCTTATTTTCCATAACATAATTAAGTGCTAGAAAATGTTTTCCAACTTACTTTCCATGATACTATGAAATATCAAAAACTAATTTACTTTTCCAGAATTTACTTCCCAAAAAAACTATTTTCCAAAAAAAAACTATTTTCCTGTAAACAAACAAGGCTTAAACAATGCCTTTCACGAGAGATATTAAACAATGCCTAGGATACATATTATTATTCATTATAATAGTATAATTACTATATTACTTCTTATTAATTTTATATATTATCTTTACTATGGGGTAAGATAATATTTTTACCATAACATAAATGTTTTTAAAAAATTATACGAGGTTATTTTAGTAATTTTATTTTTTAATGCACATTAAAACTATTAATATAACCCTTAAATATAATAATCGAATACTTTCTGTACAAAGGCATTTTTATATTTTTCATATTTGATGGAACAATAAAATTATTATATTACCCTAATCATTTCATTTTTTAGCCTTGATTTCACAAGCTTAGTTGTAATTTCATCATAGTTTGTTTATTATTATTGTTTAGTACTAATGGTATTTTCGGTTTCATATAAATAAAAAAAATACATTAAAAAGTTGTTGACGTGTGCCTCACATGTGCCACCTGTTCCGCTGCCTTCTGGTAGAGTGTATGGTTGGCTTCAATGATTGTAACTGTAATTTTATCATATCATTTGATTTGTTTCGATGTCCTTTCCTCTCTATATGCTAGGGTGTATAGTGGTTAGGCATAATTTGACCAAAAAATGATTTTCTTTTCTTTCTTTCTTGGATTGTGTGCTAGCTATGTAAAAAATCATATAGACCCTTCAATTTATTTTTTCTTTTAATTAAGTCCCTCTTCTTTTATTTGTAATTATTTTATGTGCATTGATTATTTCTAATTAAATTTTATTTTTGAATTCATACCCGGTCATTTGATCTTTTTAATTTGTTTTTAAATTTAATCATCATTCCATTAATTACTATTTGTTTTGAATCATTTTCTTGATTGATTTGATTTTTTTTTCAATTTCATTGTTTTGTATTTATTTTCATTTAATTTTTATATCAAATTTGGTTCTAATTTTTTTAATTGCTATTTTTTAAATCATTTTCTTAATGATTTTTTTTTTTACAATTTCATCCCTAAATATTTTATTTTATTTTCCCTAAAAATTTAATTTCATGAATTTAGTCCTAATTTTTTAATTACTTTTTTTTTTTTGCATTGTTATTTTGATTGATCCCCCCAATTTCATCCCTTAATATTTGTTTGATTGAGAATGTTACTTATTTGTTTTTTAGGATTTGCCTTTAATGGGATCACACCACCTGGGTTATAGATCTGAAAAATTAGTCCGAGTTGACTTCCACCTTTTTCTTAAATTATTTTGTTATGTTATTTTCCCGCTTTTCTATTTATAGAATCATCCCAATTTCATGTCCTAAGTCATATGTTTGATTTATTGACTCGAGTTGGCTATTAGGTTTGCTTGATGTTTTTTTTTGTTATATTTTTTTTCCTTTACAAGTTTTTAAATTTTAAATTGGCTTATAATAAACTTCTTAATATGATCCATATTTAAATTTCATAGGTTGCGAGCTTTTTAAGATTTGATCATATTCAAGATGTTTCCCAGGGTGTACTTAGATTTTACAAATATTTTTAATTTCACCTCTATTGATTTTCTTAATCTTTATTCTTTTAATTGATATTTATTTTATTTAGGATTAATTTTTATGTTTTTCATTAAATTGCATCCTCCTTTTGTTTTTTCAATCAAAATTTATCCTTATTTTTTTGTTGCCTTTGCATATTTCTTTATTAATATTTTTCTACCGATTTCATCCTTTAAAATTAAATTGGTTAAGAATTACACTTCTTTATTGAATTTGGATAAAATTTTTTTACAAGATATAACATTTAGATATTAGATAAGGTTTAAGAGGTTTGCTGGGATTGCCTTTTTTTTTTTTTTAATTGATGTTTTATTATTTTTTATCCTTTTTTTTAACGTATGTTTTAACATTTTTTTTTATATTTCATCCTTTATCATTTTTTAATTTATAAATAATCTATCATATTATAAATGATTTTTCATGACTACCCCTCTAATTTAATCTATCAAGTTTGATCCTAATTCTTTTAATTGCATTTAATTATATTTTATTTGTTTGGGATAAATTGTTTTTTTAGATTTTATTTTCATTGAGTTTTTTCCTATTAGATTTTAGCTTCATTCTTTTTTAGTTGTTCCTTTTATTTTGCAAATTTTTTTATCATAGTTTTTTTAATAAATTATTCTTCAAAATTAAATTAAATTAAAAAACATTTAATCTTCTTCATTGAACTTTAACAAGTTAACTTTAAAAAGTTACAAATTTTTAAACAAGGTTAAACTTACAAAATTCACCTAGATTTACTTATTTTTCCCTTATTTTATACTGATGTTTCTTATTATTATTTTTTAAACTTATGTTTTTTATTTTAGTTTGATTTTTTTTTCTAGTTTTCTTTCAATTAGCTGTTTGATAATTCAAATAGGGTTGGACGTAGTTTTTTTTTATCAATTTTTTTTATTTTTATATTATTTAAATTATCACTTTTAACCAATAACTTGAGACATAAATTTTTTTGACCTGTCAATTTCTATAAATTAAAAAAATTTGTTTGGCCGCGCAAAGGAAGGACAACATATCTAGTTTGATACTAACCAGTCGAGGATCTAAGATGGTTTATCAGCAATATAGCTTGATAAATGGCTCTGATGGATGGGGGTGAAGGGATGGAGGAAACACCAAAATTCGGGTCCAGAAAATTCAAAAGCCTTGAATGTTACAAGCTCAATCTTACTAATAATTTTTTACTTCTATGGCCAAATCTATCTCCCAAGACTCAAGAACAACCAAATCCCTTCTCCTCCCTCCTCAGTAGAACGAGAGATTTCACCACCTGTTATTTGGTGGCTTGACCTTGTAAATACGAACAATCCAATTAGATGTCGTAAATGCCTCTTCCAAGTGTTCAAGTTTAATGTCCTTGTTTCCAATTTCGACCCCCCTTGCTCGATCATACCTACCAAAGCACAGATCAAATACAAAAAAACAAGAAAAACAATTACAAAAAAACAAGAAAAACTAGGGAATGATCGACTTCACAGAACGAAAGAGAGTCCGAACAGTAATCAAGAGGCAGTCACTTCCAGAAATACTCCAACCAACCACACCCAGTGCATGTAAATTCTAAACAAATTGAGAAAGAAGGCAAGGGATGTTGAGCTTACCCTGGAGGTTTCCCATATTCTGTCACCAGCTCTCCAAATCGATAGTAGGATAGCTTGTACCTATTCACCAACAAAACATGGTATAACTTCTCTAAAGAACAGCTGGGTAACACGTGATCAATATACGATCATAATTCACTGAGGCTAGACTTTTCTCAATGTTGGAACTCAAATTTTCCTTGGTTCACAATAATGTTAAAGGTCAAAATAGCAGATCAACTGAAGTGGCGCAATAGAATTATCACGAAAGACATAGTTACAGCCAAAGGTATTAGATGTAACAAAGGCATGGAATTTTAGAGGAAAATGAAAATATAAAGATTCAAAACCAAAATATTGGGAGCGAATTTGACAAAAAAAAAGAAGAAGAATATACCGTATTTCAGTTAATCAAGGGGGGGGGGAGAATAAATATCAAATAGTAAAACATAAAACAAGACTAATCAAGCAAATTTGAAACACGAATATGAAACAGCAACTTACATGAGACAGTTCAACATCTTGGGAGCTGCACCTTTGTCAACACGATACTCTCCATTGACAAGATAGTCGGGTTCCTTAATTACAGGGAATACTCCGCCTCCAATTCTCACCATCCATAAAAACCTGGTGCAAATGAATAACTTTGTTAGATACATGAAAAACTACACTACCCACAAACATAAAGAAGATCGGTGTTATCAAAGTTGTTGCCCAGAGAAGTTCACAAACCAGAAATGAGAATAGCAGTACAGACCATAATTGAAAGCTTCAGCAATCAGTCCAGCATAAGAAATGTTCCACACAGTCTAAGGTTTAACATGGGAGGGAAAATGAATTTAAGATGGGATCAACTTCTGAATTTAAGATTACATAAAGCCACTACCGCCTGAACCAATTAGAATATGGTTAAAGGGTCAGGTAATGTCAATGGCATATGCTAAACTTTTCAAATTCAAATTATTTAGAAGAACGCAAACTATGGACTGTAAACTGATTCAGGATCTTATAAAATGCATATCATGTTCAATTAGAAACGTTGGAGCCTTACTTGTTGATATCATCAGAAGAATAGCCTGTAACACCCCCAAAGACAACTAGCACATAATCCACATCAAGTGATTTCATTATCTCATACGCCTCATCTTCATAAGATGACATTGCACGGCCAACAGTGGCAATGTGTGTATTGTTCCAGGTATTATTGTCAACAATAACTGTTCTGTTTCCCATGGCAGTGATCTGATACCCATAATCCCACCATGACATCACCTTAGCATCTGGAGGAGTATTCTGTCGAAGCCAAAAGTAAGCCTCACGGTAATCATCAAAGATCACCCTGTTACCATGGGCACCCCTTGCGGCCAAGACAATTGAAGGAGACGAGTAGGCCTCTGATGTAACCCAGGTACAATGTATGGCATACCTACTGAGCGAGTAAAATACAACCAAAAGCAATGCAATAGCACCATTTCTTTGAAAAGGTGGAGACTGATCAAGCAAAGCCTGCTCACACATCAAATACAACCAGCACTATATAAAATAATAACCAGAATAAAGCAAAAGGAAACCTCCCACCAATACAATAGCATTCAATAGGAGTATTATTCAAAAAGTTGTATTGGTCCAAATGTACTGGAGAGGGTAATGACCATGACCAAATAATGGCAGCATTACTGAAGTCAAAGCTTCATAATTTATTCAACACAATAAAGTAGCGCATCAAAAATCACTTTCTTGCCAATTCCCAGTGAAAGAGAGGCCAATAACATTGACACCATCATATAAATGCAACTCCAAACTCTTAAACACAAGGCAATTAACATTATCAAGACTACGAGACAGGAACAGCAATGCAAATCGATAGCTTCATTAGAAAACACCATCAGCAAAAACTCTTTGACTAAAAGGATGGGTTGTCTTGAGATCAGCAGCAAGTCCTAGCATAAGTAAAATATATAAAAAGGAAGTCACTAATACTGCTGACTCTTAAAGCAGAGTTGAGCATGGCTGAACAATAATAAAAGGCGTCCTAAAACCAACTTTAGACATTATCCCACAAGCGATGCAGAATAGCAACATTATATAGATAAGTTGGTTTTCCAATATAGATAACAAGCTCATTGGCAAACAGATTCTGTCAAGCATCTAATTTATTAAGGACAGTTGATATTCATTTCAGCAACAATACAACCAGTCATCTTCACAACCAATCAAAAGAATGGAGGGGCAAAAAAACTCAAATCAAGTGTAAAGAACTCACCTTAGAAGAAGCCTTTCCACCACCTGTTCCCTTAGTAGAACCACTTTGGGAGACCTTGCTCTTAGTCCTTAACAACATAGTCAAATTCTTTATAGTGGCAGAAACAGCAATGGCACCAATTAAGCATACCGCAGGTGTAGCAACAAGAATTAACCGAACCATGACACCAGCAAAATACATGCTTGTTAGGCCATACATAACAATGAATATTGTGGCATCTGACAGCCGCTGGAAACAGAAATACAGACCAGCAGGGAAAAGGAAAAGGAGGATGTGGAAATCAAACATGAAAGATGACCAAGCTGTTGGCTGATGCTCAGAGACAGATGCAATGATGGGGATGTGATCCTTAGCATATGTTGGATCCAACAGAGAGTAAAATCTGCCAGTCCACGGTGAAATATAACCAGATGCTGTGCCAACTCCAAGAGCAATAGCACCTACACCCACTGCACAGGTCACAGTAATCCTCAAGAAGGCTTCAAACAACTTTTTATCATTTAGCAGATACTTAACCCATTCTAAGAAATAAAACACCTGAAAAAGTAGTTCAGTGTTAGTGCATATCCAAAGAAAATTAGCGTTTTTGCTCTGACTAACATAGTTAAAGCCTATAATGACAATATAAGCTACACAAATATCATATAAAGTTACATAAATCTAAGAAATAGAGTTGCAGACTCCACAAGCATCAAACTTCACATTTTTGTGAGTATCCGGAAAAATAAAGCAAATGGATTAGATTGAGAGACTAAAGCAAAACAAATGACATGTTTAAACTGTGAAGAAATCAAAACAAAAAACAACTTCGAATTTCAGTAGTTTAACACTAGTAACAAAATCTCATTCAGCTCAAGATAACAACAAAATCAATTCAAGGACTGTCAATTCATAGTACTGCATTTAGAAAAACCTTCTGTTACTTGGCCTCATCCTCATCTCCAAGAAACCCAACATAATACAAGCAATTAAGGCAAACTACACAAATCCACTTAAAATCATTACAGCAAGTAGTAAGTAGTAAAAGAAAAGATTTAAGCATCAAACCTGCATCAGGAAGAACACACCCATAGCTGCCATGTGCTCACCGGACTGCACATGTTGAAACCCCACAAACCGAATCTGCATAGCAAGCAACATTCCCAACACATACATACAGTTATAGGCCACATACAACCTCATCGAATACCTCCCGGTAATCAGCAACACCAGCACATAGAGCGGTATCAAATTAATAATAAAAACATAACCTCCCCAAGCAGAAACCATATAAAAATACCCAAAAGCCGACGCCAATCCCCACGCTGAAGACCCCGTATTCACTGCCTTAACAAACAAATAAAAAGTCAGCAACAGTGCGAAAATCGCAACCCCTTCATTATCATAAGACCCTGCAACAGATCGCGATATATAACCAGGACAAATCGAAATCAGAACAGCAGCAACCAACCCAGCACCAGTGTCCCATATCTCTTTGCCGAAAAAATACGCAACAAGGGTAGTATTCGACGCAAAAAACGGTGCTGTCAACACACAAACTTCGCGAATATGAACAGCAAAACGTAAGAATCGTAAACCCCAGTACATAATGGCCGCAGTAACCATCAATCCAGGATAAAGGGTTCCTCCAATGATACGTCCAAGAGGGTACCAACTCTCGGAATCGAACCAATTCCAGAATTCATAAAAACCCTTTTCAGTTAAGAAAAGGGTAGTTCGATAATTGAAGTAAGGATCGAATTCATGGATCATTGACTCATAACGTAAGACACTAAACAAACGAGTGATAAAAGCTAAAACATAGACTAAACAGAGTATTGAGACACGGATCAGGAGTTCTTGTTGTTTGGTCTTGAGTTTCAGTGATTTGAGCGATAGTGTTGACAGCAGATCCGATTTAAGAGACATTGATGGTGGTGGTGCTGATGATTTTGTTGTGCTGCCGTTTATGGGTTCTGTTTTGGTGACTGCCATGGTTTGTTTCTGGAGAGAAATTGAAGAGGGGCTTGGTGATTCTTACGGTTTTGGCATTTTTAAGGTTTCATGATGGTCTGTGGAGCTTGAGCTTTGGGGTTTTAAGGAGAAGTGATGTGATGTGATGTTATGTTTTTTTTTTTTTTTTTTTTGTAGTAAAGCCCTGATACCTAGTAGGGAGTGTGATTAGAGTAGGGGCTAATTAAGGTTTGTTTGAGGAAGTGAGGGTTAAATGAAGTTTAATGATAATCCAAGTGGATTAGAGATGGGATGGATGATTTGTCAATTTATGATTAGCATATTCTAGGATAAAGGAAGGAGACCAAGACTTTTTTTATTTGGGATCTTATTGGCTAGAAAAAATAAATAAATAAGGGGGAGAAAATTAGAAAAGAAAAAAAAAAAAAAAAAAGATAAATAACATCTCTCTCTCTCTCTCTCTCTCTCTCTCTCTCTCGCTCTCTCCTATGAACACCCGGCACCGCCTACCATAGTGACCGCCTATCCATCTCCTCCCGTCGACAAATGGCTGCCCAGTACCCCCCTTTATTTTCCGACGGACGAGTAGCCCCCTCTCCTCTATTTCTTGGCCAAAACATCTTATCCGCCACCAAAACCGACCATCAAGCATCACCAACCACTGTGACCCACCTTTTTCTCTCCATCAAAACACGTCTAGCCCAAAAATAAACAACAGTGGAGAGAGAGAAAGGATATATGATAGAAATCGACTCCGATCTCCCTCCTAGAGTGATGGTGGTCTTAATCGCTGGCATAGGAGTGACAAGGAGTGGGAGACATTCACTGGCCAACATGTAATCAGAAATGTCCTCATGAGAGATTGAATTGTAGAGGGGCAGACGCGACATGAGACGTGCTTTGTTTATCTTGCTTGCTTGTTTCCCTCTCGAGTCTAGAGCATTGTCCTCATGAGAAGAATCAAATCAAGTAAGTGATATCTTCTACATAAAAACTATGGCCATAAGCTCTCGAGTTATGGATGATTGTCTCTCAAAGCAATTGTGAAAACTGAATTGTCAAAGAAAACAAAGTCAGGAAGCTGAAGCACACAGAACGATGACATTCACTGGCCAACATGTAAATGCAGCACTTGTCACTCGAACTCGGTCACCGGAACATTGTAGAGGTAATGAAAACTGCCTAAACTGCTCACTTTCAAAATAAAAAACACATATAAACCCATATGGGCCTAAACAGTAGTGAACTGAATGCAAAGATCCATGCAAAAAGGCACCACCATATCTATCCAGCCGACAAACCTTGCTAGGAGCATTTCCAACGCTTCTCCGCTGTCCCGTGTCGATTGTGTATGTTTCTGCACTACAACACTTGTAATTTTTTCCATAACAGAAGAGTTGAATTACTTTGTACTGTTTGCTCAAAGCACTGATTCCGAAACCCAGATTTATGCTGTGCCTTTCTTTCTTGGACGTTATTGGAATGGTGATATACCCGTCTAGAAATGGATTGCATACGCAAACACTTTTATAGCCTGTATGTTGAGTGATTTCTAAGCAAAACAACCCAGTGAAAGAACCGATAGCATCGGAATTATAGCCAGCAAACCTGCATTTATTAACCGCGGTGTGCCGGTGTTGGAATCAGATTCTTTAAATAACAATAAGCGATATGGTTTATTAAATCAAAACTGGAAGGAAAAAAAAAAAAAAAGGCTTGATGGGTGAAAGAGTAACTTGATGCAGTCCCTAACCAAGAGAAATTGGCGTTATACAATAAATTAAAATACTAACTCAGCACATCAAAATCAATGTTTTTTCATGCTACCTCATGTTCTCAATTTCAAGCTTTATAATTATTTATATAATAACTACTGAAAATTTAAATAATTGTTAATTTTAAAATCTATGAAATTAATCAAAATACACATAAGCTCGTCCGGACACCCACATTAATTAAAAAAAAAATTATTCAATGTTTTTTCATGCTAAATAGACTTTTAAAACTCATCTCAACGTCAACTTGGATCTTATATATTATTAATCCTCAACTATAATCCTCGGAGGAGTAAATTTCTGATATGCATAGGATACCGATTCCTGGCACTAATTGCTCGAGCAGTAGAATAATTTTTGGTGTCTCCTAAAAAGTAGTGAAGGAAAATATAAAACATGTAGGAAAACAACGATTACTATGATAATTGATGGGTACATTGTTGCTTTAGAAGGGTCTTAAACCCTAAAGCAAATATTTGGGCAATAACTTTCGATTTGGAGAGACAATAGATGATGAAATATGTCAGAGACGGTTCTGCAAATTAGGGACAAAACTTTTGCAGATTTCTATGGAAAATAAAAAAATAAAAATAAATAAAATAAAGAGTTTCATCAATGATGGAAGCAATAACATACAATTATCTTTTGATATTAATCCATGTCGAACCTTCTGTCCCACTGCAAATTTCTCAAAGCGCAGAACAAAAATCTTCTTTTATTCGTAAGAAACGCATCACTGTCACATGCTTGGCTGTGAGGAAGATGGAAACCACCAAAACTATCAAGATTTTTCTTTTTTTGGGTTACACCAAATTATCAAGAATTTGACTAGCGCATTCGCTTCTTCAAGAATAGACGACAAACTTAACTTGCCTAAATTAATCTGCGAGACCCCTCTGCTTAAAAACATCAAGCATAGCAACACCAATTTTTGCAGGAGACTCCACCACAGTAACTCCAGCTTCCCTTAGGGTCTTGATTTTGTCTTGTGCTGTACCTTTTCCACCTGAGACAATAGCTGCACAGAGACCAAAAATAAAGATGTCAAGGCCAATAGGGTACCGAGCGAACTTGGCATCCAGAAAATGACAAGTTAAAATTTACAATCAAATAGAAATCTATCATTCAGGCTAGCATCATCACCGATAGGTTAATAAAGACCTCAATTCAAGATAGCGACATATAATGCCAGAAATACTCTGAAGTTAATTAAAGTAAGCAGAATAATGGTTACTCATTTTTTAAGATTTCTTTGCAATAAAACAGTAACCTCAAAGGACTCCATGTGTAGAATTATCTTCATCCCCCAAATGTTCAAGTTGCCATTAGAATGTTATAGTTGCACATAAGTTTAAATTTCCACAATTTTGCAAAGTCTAGGGTTTTAACTCTCTTCTTGTTAATCCCACCATCTATTGGGGTTAAGACCCATTACAGTGCCATGCTGCACCATTTCAAAAAGTTGGAGCTAATTATCATAGAAAAACCTGCAATCTTTTACTTAAAAAAAAAATTATAAGATCAGGACCTCTACTGACAGCTTGTACATAGGATTATTATTTTGTTGTACAAAAGCTTCAGCACCTTTTGGGAAACACAAATTTAAGAATACTGAACCACAATGAATTCAACCCCTCTAAACCTCCCAGCAAGACGCTCCATTCATCTTGGAATTTTTTAGCTGCCCTGCTCCTACTTCAATCTCTATGAATGTAAACCCACATAGATGTGCACACAAAATGCAAGCATAAAATTAATATAAAGTGCAAGACCAAGAACATTATACCTCCAGCATGTCCCATACGACGGCCTGGTGGCGCTGTTTGTCCAGCAATGAAGGCCACAACAGGCTTCTCAGTTCCACTTTCCTGTTAGAATGAATTCAATTTGATCACATATAAACAGACAGCAAAACGAGATCCAGTAGCAATAATGCAGCTAGAATCTCCTAAGATACAATCTACCAAGAAATAAGTTATATACCCTACAATTTCTAATAAAACATTGACTTATCTAATGTCCACAATAATTTATTTTTTCTCCGATAATGAAGCATGCCCATGAGATTTTCTATAAAAAAAATAGTAGTCAAAAACTTTAAAGACTCGACACAAACACATTTGAACAGAAACCGAGACTGTTGACTATATAACCTTGATCAAAGATTTATATACTCACATCACTAGCACTCTCTAAAACACATTATCAACAACCCCAATTCAATTCTCACAAGTAAAATCAAACTGAAAGGAAACATGGACGAGCAATAATTGAATCATCAATCAAAGAATGATGACTGAAAGGATATCTCAGTCATTAGATCTGTTCAACCTCAGTTCTTTCAAAAACAAAGAGGCATATGGAATTTGCCTCTCCTCCCCCTTAACAGAGGTTTTGCTTTAGTAATAAAAATAAAAATAAACATTTCTTTATTTAAAGGACAATAGACACAATCGAACTAATAAATCTGAAAACCTGTAGATATATATAATTTAAGTCAACTACAGAAGATCTCATAGCATTTCATGACCCAATAGATTCTATATTCCCATCAATTTTTTACAAAAATATAAGATAATTAATTTACAGGGACTTGTTGTAATCTAGTTACAAAACTGATTATATATACAAAATCCGAGTTCAAACTGAAACCACCAATGAATGGATGGCCATTACCTTTATTAATGCAGCAGCATCCTCTTCTGCAGTCCCACCTATCTCTCCTATAAGAATGATGCCTGAAATGCATAACACAATTCTAGTTCACATGTATATCCTGTTTGTTCACTATCTACTACAATTCTTTCTGACACATCTACGGAGTAACATAAATAAAGGAAAAAAAGAGTAATACAATGAAAAACTTAAAAAGAAGTGGAGAAAATAACCAGTAACGACCCCCACACAAAAAAAGCAAAGAAATGGAAAATCAAGAACATAGAAACTGAAAGGTGGTTTTGGAGAAACTCATTCTCCAAAGAAAACAAATACAAAATACAGATACCATATAACTTTACCCTAACACTTTATCTAAGAATTTGAGGCCGCAAACAGAGACTGACAACATGGACATTTCAAAGCATCTAAGTAATAAAACAGCAAGGTTAATCATGAGACTAAATTGTTACACTTTCAGACAATGTGCTTCAGGTCTCTGCACACAAACAGCTCCTACAGACATGGGTAATGAGCAAAAACCTCAAACAAACAGAGGAGAAAGAATAAAAAAAAAATGTATGTATCTTCAGCTCCTAAACTGCCAGGTCTAAATCATCAACAGTAAAGCGCTCAATGACACAGTTGATATCAACATAAATGAGTTTGTGTCTGTTTATGTGTGTGAAAGTTCCTAGCAACAAATTCTGCCACATTCTTCATTTGGAAATAGTTAAAGCAAGCAAAAAATATTTCTGAGAACAATTTACCTTCTGTTTGAGAATCTGCAAGGAACTTCTCTATACAATCAACAAAGTTTGTTCCATTGAAAGGATCTCCTCCTATACCAACACAAGTGGATTGTCCAAGGCCAACAGCAGTTGTTTGGAAAACCTAAAAAGGTAAACATAAAAAATTGCACCCATAAGGTCGTAAACAAATAAAATAACAAGTAGCTTAGGACAAAAAGAAACTACTGAAGTCACAAAGCCTCGATGATATTGATTAAAAATCGAAGCAGATGGACATATAAAACTCTCATTTTATATTCAAGGAAGCAATTTGTGTATTTGAAGGTGTACTTGGGAAAAACACACAAACTTTTTTTTATAGGAAAACAATGTCTTGCTCTCCAAACAATCAATCGAAAGAGCAAACCAAACTAACATCTTATCAACATATCATCATCACATCAAATCAGGCCTTACCGCTTCATAGGTCAAAGTACCGGATCGAGAAACAATTCCAATACGACCAGGTTTATGGATGTAACCAGGCATTATACCTATTTTACATTCTCCTGGTTTAATAATACCAGGGCAGTTTGGCCCAATCAACCGAGTTTTAGATTGCCTGTTCAGAGCAGCCTTCACACGAACCTGAAATTTGTCGACATTATCTCAAAATCACTTCCAGAAGAACAAAGAAAAAACAAAAACAAACCTAAAATCCAAGCCAGTAATCAACTACACGTAGATCCAAAATCCAACCACGAATCAGTATATTTACCACATTTAATTTATCCAGAAACCATTAATAAAACTAACAATTAAATAGTTCAAGTTAAACAAATTTGAACACAGCCAACCAAATTATCAAACTTCCAAATGATAAATCACCATATCACTGAACTAATGGAATTTCATTTCCAAGATTAAGAAAAAAAATCAAGTTTACCATATCATGCTGAGGGATTCCTTCAGTAATGCACACAACAAGATCCAATTCAGCTTCCATTGCCTCCAAAATTGCGGCCGCAGCAAATGGCGGAGGAACATAAATGACAGAAGCATTAGCCTTGGTTTCCGCCTTTGCTTCCGCCACTGTGTTGAAAACCGGAAGCCCTAAGTGTTCCGTTCCTCCCTTCTTTGGCGTGACACCTCCTACCTACCTCACCAAACAATCAAACAAACCGCACTTTAAGATTTGCTCACCGCCACGTCTCTCTTCTATGTAACAATTTTCCGAATATCAAATATAAAATTATCAAAAATAATAAAAATTAAATTTGAATTATACTTATAAAAATAAGAAATGCGTAAGAAATTTTCTGTACCATTTTAGTGCCGTACTCGATGGCTTGTTCGGTGTGGAAAGTGCCGTTTTTGCCAGTGATGCCTTGGCAAATCACGCGAGTGTTTTTGTCGACGAAAACCGCAGGAGGTGGTGGTGGAGGTGCCGCATAATTGCGAGTCTGCGACCGTGAGAGGTTGAAGAGAGAAGGGGTGGAGGAAGGCTTGCGTGACGCGATCGAGCCGAGTAGTTTCGTGACGCGATCGAGCCGAGTAGTTTCGCGACGGCTTGACGAGTCATCGGATTTTGGAGAAAAAGGTTCTGCTCACTGACTTGGAGAGCAAAAAAGTTGGTAATTAAATTATAACTAAATTTAAAAAATTAAAAAATCAATGTTTTACCGTACATTGCCCGGGGTTTTTTTTTTTCAATTCCCCATATGCTTTTTTTTAATTATTTTTTTCCTCAAAATTATTTTCTTCTTTCTTATTTTTATAATTTTTTAAAAATATTATCTTTATCTATTTTTATTTTTTATTATTAAATTAATGGAGAATTTAGTTTTATAAATTTTTTTTTTAAATATTATCGTTTACTACAATATTTTTCCACATGTTTTTTTCTAAAATTATATTTATTGAATTTATTATTTTAATATTGAGATAATTAAGAATTTAATTTTATAGTTTTTTTAAAAAAAATAATTTGGATTGCTACAATTTTCCCCACATAGTTTTTATGTTTTTGTTTATGATTTTTTTTAAAATTATCTTTGTTAATTTTATTTTTTTAATATTAAGTTAGTTGAAAATTACAACTGTAGTTTTCCTCACAAAACATTATGGATTGCTATAATATTTCTCTATATGAGTCTTTTTTTTTCTTTTTTTTATGATTTTTTTTTAAATTATCTTTGTTGCTTATATTTTTTTTTAATATTAAACTGGTTGAGAATTTTGCATAGTCATTTCCCATTTTTTTTTTTGTTATTAATTTTTTAAAAATTATTTTTGTTGATTTTATTTTTTTAATATTGAGCTAATTAAAAATTATAATTATATATTTTTTCATGAAACATTATAAAATACTGCAGTATTTTCCTATATAGTTTATTTTCCTTTCGTTTTTTTTATATTTTTTTCTAAAATTATTTTTATATATTGTTTTAAACACAACAATCTTTCTCCATATATTTTTTTTTGCATAAATCCACGATAATATACAAATATACCACAAACCCACGGCAGTACATCAGCATAGCATCAGTTAATATCTATAAGATGTTGGAACACGTAAAATGTCGAATAAATTTAATCCGATACTTACTAAAACCTTAGCCACCGTTCTTCTTCTTCATTTTAATCCATTTCCCTAAAGATAAAGATCATATCTAATTCAACAAATAATTTCTCAACAAGCTCAAGGACGGTAAACCCTTACTTCGTTAGAAAAATGAAGCTACGTGTAAATAATAATTAAAAAAAATTACTATGTAAGCATCCAATGCAGCCAATTCACTCCCAACGTTGAATCTATCTTGTTTGCCACTCTTATGTAAAAGTCATTGCCACCCTAACCATTTACAATCTTGCTGGTCTTCTCCGTTAGTTGAAGTTGAAGATGGAGAAGATACGTGTCAGCAGGTCAATGGAAGTCATCACTTGCTAGCTAGTAATTTCCACGACTCAAGGTATCATCATGTTGTTTGAATATCACCTTGGCAGAACCTCCATGATCCATCATCTTGCCTTTTTAGAACATAAAGAATCTTGTAGGTGCTGCAATGGATATCATGCACAAAAATACAAGGAAAGTATTAGAACATTACACTTCGGAATTCAGGCTTCAGAGTAATATTGAGACTTCACTGTTAACAGATTTGGTTAAGAAGTTTAAAAAGGATAAAGGGAAAGGCGAATTATGCAGAAACACTACTAGGCATACCAAGATTCGTTTATGACTGATTCTTGAATACATTTTCGTTTTTTATTGTTCTTTATGAGGAAGAGGCAAGAGAACTCTACATGTTCATTGATGTCGAGACTCACGAGTATTTCAGAACTGATGTGCGACGTGGATATACTGACCTGTAATAGTTTGGGTTCTTCTGCAGAGATTCATCAATCAGCTCTGCTGCTTCCTCGAGGAGAGCTTCTATTTTTGCAATCTCAACACCATATCCATCTGAGAAAATATGAGCTTGCAGAATGGACAGTTGCAGCAAAACAAATCTCCAATAAGAGGACTGGGCTTTTGCTGCATCAGCTAAAGCTTGCCACTGTGGATCAAAAACCCAGACAAAGCAAGCAATTTCTCAACAGTTTGAACCTCAAGGAAAGAAACAGGAAGTGAGAATTTATGGTTACTCTGGCAATGTATTTCCTTACTACATCATGCACAAAAATACAGAGGAGCTGTATCTACGCAGCTTGACAATCAAACAAAATATTAGTCTACTTAATTATTGGCAATTTAATATTTTCTCAAACTCGGTATTAGATTGTTCTGCAAATGATATCCCTAGAATGTAGACTAAATTTCGATAATATTCATTCTTGACTGAAATTAATATTGAAACCACAATTGAAATCTTTGGTTTGGACCACAAGAACACAACAAATTATCTATACTGCATTCAACTACAACAATGAATAACCTGATTGATTAGCTGTTATAGAACAAGGAAAGTGAATTACGTTTTTGCTATTTGAAATGTCACTGAGCTGGGCAAGTTACTGTAATCAGATGAACCAAAAACTGAATTGCATCTTCAAAGCCACTTGTTCAGCTTAACAATATTAGAGAGGCAGGTTAATGATTGGATATCTTATCACAACAAATATGTTTTACCTGGGCAAGCATGGACTCATCAAGGACTTCAGAGAGGCTGTGAACTTGGTGGCCAGGACCCAGAGCTTCGGCTTTAATTGCTTGCCAATGCTTAACAAGAGCTTCAGCTTCTTCAACAGGCATTTGCTTCCTAGATATTGTTGCAATAGAAGATGATATACTAGCAGCAAGCCTTGAACCTTGCAATCTTTTAGTATATGATCGGTTTCCAAACTGCACTTTAATCATGGACAACAGATTTCTCAATCTGCCAAAAATACCACTTTGACTAATATAAACAGGGTGAACATTGCGATCAAGAGAAGAATCTGCTGTCCAGGCAAGGGTACTTGTGCCCATACTAGTTCTATCAGAGGTTAATCTAGATGCAATTCTCATCCTTCCCACATTCATGCCTGACAGTTTAAAGGTAATAAACACAATACACCCTAATACTCCAACAAAACTTATCTTTCCAACCAGATCTCCACGTTCTAACCAACTTTCCCAAGTTCCTCTATTGTAAACACCAAGATCTCTCTTCAATTGAACTGACGGTTCATTCACATTGCTTCCACTGGCATTCTTGGTCAATATCAATGAGCTTTGCAGATCAGTTGGAGCTAATTGCTTGACAGCAGACCTAAAGTGTTGAGAAGAGTTCATATATGGAATTGTTTCCCCACCATCCATTCGTTTCATTGCAATGTCAGACAGTGGTCGATGGGATACAGGAGCAGTGGCTTGTGCAGCTATTCTACTTTTCTTGCTTGCAATAGCTCTCCTTTCACCGCCAAAAAAGCTCACCTGTTGAAAAGTATAGTTGTAACAACAGTTCCCACCAATGCAAGAGATTACATTCATTTTGTGTTTCATAGATATGATTCTTACCAAAGAAGGAGTGCAGTATCTAGTATCTGAAAAGATAGCAAGCGCAGAATCCTTCAGCCATGTTTCCTGGTAAAGTTCAGCAGGCATTCTGACATGAGAAAGCATCAACATTCGGGAATCATGATGATCAGAAGAATCACCTAGTGCACAACCTTATTTAATCATATCACGGGTCCTGAAACTGTGAAGGGGAAAGACTAAAGAAAATGAACATGCAAGACAGATCTCCAATAGTTGGGATTTTCTATAGTGAAATTAAACAGTTGGAGATAGCATGGCCCACTAATAGGATTTTAATGTACCAACAGGGTCCTTTTCTTACACCCTATGTAACTAGTCCTCTGACACCCCCGTCTAAGCACAAGTCCAACAACAATATACTAAATTGACCACTGAGCAGCCCAAATAACCAAAAGAAGGCCTGCATGTAGAATCTGAGGCACAACCAAAGTGGTTCTAATACCATCCAGCCTAAAAGCTTATACTGGCAGATGCAAAGGGACATCTTAAATTGGTAGATGTATAAGGACATTACATAAGGCCAATAACAGATTATTCAACAGCCTCCTGAATGTAAACAGCATGAATGCAGAAAATTAGAAGACAGTGATAATCTAAAAGAATACCACGTAGGGAAACAATAACAAAAAATGCAGAACATAATGGGCAAGCTGAGATACCACGTTAAAGACTCCAACAAAATGTATATGATATTGGGTTGGATGTAGTCAATAGCTGATATAACATATAGGCAAGCCCCTTGTGAATATGGAGCTCGAATTCCCTCATATCCCCTCTAACATTGACAGAAGGTAAAATATACCATACCATATTAACATCAGCTAAATTAATTTGACAGAAGGTAAGACCATTGTAGAAAAAAAAATGACAACACCTATGTCTAGAGTTCACTAGGGCCTTCCTAATTGTGCTCTCCACCTGATGCTTCAAATGCATGCATGTGGCAATGTACAGCTCACAAGGCCAGAGTAAAAGACATACCAATGATGGTTTTGCACCAGAGACATCTTTAATCTCCTTTCCTGGGACCAGACTCCTTGTAGCAGGATTTGAATTTGATTCTATCTGCCGAAGCTTTTCAACTGCCTGATCTTGATTGCCCTGAAAGTTAAAAGACAAAAAACTTCTGTGGTGTTATAAAAGAGCTGTGCCATTAATGAAGGGCAGAGGGCTGGGGAGAAAAAGAGGAGGATGCATATGAATGATTGACCGGCAAAATCCACAATAAGCAATCCAAAATATGCTAATGAAACTGCATGCTAATACGAAGGGAGCTCAAAATATACCTGACCGAGCAGAAACAAGCAGAAAGCTTCTTCAAATTTTAGATCAATACTCTCTGATGCCATCAAACACTCACATATAGTTTTTGCTTTGTTGACCTAGCAAACAGAAAGCAATCGAGATAGGCAAGACAGGAAACTGTCTGAACAGAATAAAAGGCGTAATCGAGGATTTATACCAATTCTGTTTGCTTGCTAGAAAAACCAAGAGCAATATGAGCTAAAATCGCCATGTAGAAACAATTGAAATCGATCACAGCCCTTTGATTCTGTGACTCAAGTGATTTCTTATTCTTGCGCACAAGGGCTAAATCATCCCAAGGAAGGAGATCAACTATTTCTGTAGCCATGAGTCTGTCAAGTGCTTGGCTCAGAAAACATGGCCAATCTTGGACTCTGCATGATGTTTCCACATCAAGGCCCTGCCTCAGCAATTCACGCAGGGCAGCTATCGCTCCTCGTCTCCGTTCTGCATTTTCAGGAGAGTGCAGCATGCCTAATAATTCCAATGTGCAGGCAGGTGCAAGCTCCTCCAGAGATTCTTCTATCTACACACAAAACCCAACAAATTTACATCGGACAGTGGATAATGAAAAATACTCCACAGCATGAGACAAGTGGGACATAAAATTTGTTGTCTGGAGCACTTTGTAAAAATTCTAGCACTGTCAAGTGCGATAACAATGTGTCCTAAAGCTTCTATTAATCATGGATTATTTATTTGCTCCGCTTCATGACCAATGAGAAAATTCAGATTGACTCGATCACAAGCACCATCTTGGGCACAAGCAAAAAGAGATACCATAATAAAATGAATTGAGCAAGCATCAGACAGATCCTTAAATGAAGGGGAGAAAGTCACAGAATCATAATGACCTGAGATAGTAATGCCATCTTGCCAAGTGAGATTTTACACCTAAGAAGACACTGCGCACGAGCAAGAGCTTCAAATCCGAGGGACACTTTGTTCCTCTCAAAACCAATCTTCGCAAGTGCACACTTCAAGAAAGCACCTATGATAAGAAAAGGGGGCATAACAACGCTGCTACTTGAAAATCACAACAATTTGACCTCCTAAATGATTTCTCTTACCTCTGCCAATGCCATGGATAGAAGCACATCATGAGAATATGGCTTAGCATCTGGATGCTGGAGAGCTGCTCGACCAATATCCAGCACCAGCTTTTCTTCCCCAACCTGTATCATAGAAATAAAGATCCTACCATGTTATGTTAATACCAAATCCTGCTGCTAGGAAAGACAGTGCTTAATACTAGTAAGAAAATGTCCATATTGGAACAATGCCAACAAAAAGGATAGTGATCATTCAGTAAAGCAATTTTTCAGAGGAAGATGCACAGCAGAAACCATGAACAGTAACAAATGCAACTATTAGCGAGCTGAAAGTCTATGCAAAACAGCAATCTGGTCTCTTCTAAAAGACAATCCTCACTTACAAACTGTGAAACCGTTTCCAGAATATTTGATAAGACATCACAGAATTGTACCTCTTGAAGCAGGCAAAGGGCACCAGACAACCAGGCCCATGGGATTCGCAGAGAGGATTTAGGTGGGATCTTCTCCCTCACATTCCCAGCATATTCTGGTTCAAAAAGAAGCTTATCCCTTACATCCATTAGAAGATCCTGATATCGAAACAGCAAGTAAGAAATCACAAAATCCAAAATTTCCTTCACATGTCAACAATTTTTTTTGCAAATCAGAAAAACCACAAGTTCCAATCTCGATGCCACACCTGCCGAGACATAACAGCATCCATGGTATAACCCTCTTCCACTTGAGCATTTTTCAATTGCATCACCGACTTAACAATCTCATCCTTCTCTGCCTTATCAGGAACACCAACAACCTGCCAATTCATTCAACTGCAGACCGTGACTAAATAAAACAAACAAAAACCCTACAAACAAGAAGAGCGAAACACAATCTAAACCCTTGAAATGGAACTAAAAAAATCTGTTCCAGATAAACAACTTTCACTTCTCTGTCATTTTTAAGATCTAAAAGCTCATCAAAACAAAAACACTAACTAAAGAGAGCTTTACTGTGTTCGTCTAACCTGATAACAAGTGACAGGGATTTCAACAGTGGCTGTAGCAGCGGCAATGTCAAAAATGCGAGTATCAGTAGTGGCATTCAAAATCCACTTGCTGTTGTTGGATTCGAAATCACTCTTTCTCGAAACCCTATAAACAGATACTCCAATTCCAAAGGAGGAGGAGGAAGCAACTTTTTTAACAAAACCTGAACAAAGCAGAGAGCGTTTTGGACAATCCCTTTTTCTGTTAAAACCGACTTCGGGATTTCGATATAAATAACAGTAACAGCAACGAGAAGAAGAAAAGGAAGAAAGAATCGTCGGAGTCAGGCTCAAATCAGACACTGCCATTTTTCCTTCTTGCTAAACCATGAAAAGCTGCAGCTGCTAGTAGTGGCTTAGTGCAGCAGCTGCTGCTACATTGGAGATGATGGTAAAAACGCTTGAAATTTTGGAGGAAGGAGGGGAGAGATTATGGGCTTTGATTTTGTCAATTAAATTGAGATTTGTTCGTTAAATATGAGAGAAATGGATTAGACTAGTGAGGTAGTGAGATCTAGAGAACCGTTGCTTTGTTAAGTTTTTGCAGCTTTTTGTGCAATTTTGTCCTCTTTTTGTGAATCTTAATCCATACAGGTCCTTGGTGGTGTTTTCCTTTTCTGGTTTATGTGGGTCCAGGCTGCTTCGTGGCCCAAATTTGTTGGGCTGAAGGGAAAGCATTTTGAAACTATAATCGTTGGGCTGAAGGGAAGGCGTGGAAAGTCGAGTCTTTAGAATTCAGCCCAGCCTAACAAGTCCATCCAATAACCGATTGACCCAATGCATGACCCAAGTTGAGTTTTTGATGGTGTCTAGTGCAAATTTAAATTCTTAAAATTAATAATTTATAATAAAAAAAATAAAGATATCATTCCATAAATATATTAGTTTTAGAACTTAATTAATCAATCAAAATAAATTATTTAAATTTAAATTAAAGCAAATCAGATACACTAAATATACTAGCTTAACCGAAGCAACTAGTAAGTAATTAAAAAGTTTATTTTATTTTATAATCTAAATTAACTAGAAATAAAAACTAAATAGATAAATTTTGATCAATTTTTTTATATACATGCATTTGCGGTTCAGGGGCTTTTTGAGTTTTACATATATTATTTTGTCAATTATTTAAATGACTAAAAACTTATCTCTGTTAGCAATGGAGGTAGGGGCACTTTTGGTTTTTTTCTGGTTGCTTTTTTTTTTGTAACTCACATTAATTAAGAGTGAGTGGGTAATTTTATAAATGTAAATTAATATTTTATTCAATAGGTGAATGGGGCATGCTCTGCACGTGCCAACAAGTAGGAGTCGTTCCCGCCCTTAATGTGGTGCGTGCACCACCCCAACATCGCATGATAATTATTTGTTTGCTAAGTAAAATTGGACCATTTTTATCTTGATCGCAATATATTTGGTCTTTAATTATTTTGTTCCTAACACTTATTTTTATAGTAGATTTGGTTATCATTATTTTAATTGCAACGTGTTTAGTCTTCAATTATTTATTAGGTTAATATTTTTTTTATTTTATCTTTTTACAATTAATTTTTTAGTGTGTTTGGGAACGCGGTTTGGCAAAATGGGGTCCAAACCGCGTCCCTAAAATTTTGAATTTTTTTTTTGCTTAAGATAAATTTTTTTTAATGTTTTTCAGATCGTTTTGATGCGTTGATGTCAAACATATTTAAAACAAAATAAAAAAAACTTCATCTTGATTTATTTCTAAGCGAAAAGCACTTTGAACCGTCATCGCTGCCACAATCCCAAACAAGCCCTTTATATTAGATTCAGTCCTCGTTTTTTTATTTGTAATGTACTTGGTCTTGAATTATTTATTCAATTAATTTATCTTTGAATTTCATCCATTGACATTTTATTTTTATATCAAATATGCTCCACGTTCTTTTAATTGTTATTTTTAATTGTTCTTATCTTTTTCTTTATTGAAATTGTTTTTCAATTGCATAGCTTATGATTTGGTTTTATTTTATTTTATTTTTGTGTCAAATTTGACACTCTTTCATTTTAAATCTACATTTTTTAATTTTTTTTTATTTTTTTTTCAAGTTTATCCCTAATGTTTTTTGTTGGTTGGAAAATTTACATTACTGTTTTTTGGGGTTTGCCTTTTATGTTGTGGTCTAGTTTTATGATCCATGTCATAGGTTTTAAAGATTGGACCAGGTTGACTCTAATTTGTTTTTTTAAAAAAAAAACTTTTATCCATTATCATTGAGTTCGTTACAAATTGGTATTCTTTGTTATTTTTTTAGATTCTTTTGTGAAATTGATTTTTCTTTATAATTTTCCCTTTAATTTAGTATTTGGTGATATTTAAGGTTTAACTATCAATGTTTTGATTTTTTATTTGATTCTTAGTGTTTTTACCATATTTTAAATTGTTTTCGATTTCATTCTTATATCTAATCTTTATTTAAAATAATAATAATAATCCTCATTCTCGTGGTTTTTATTTTTTTTATCTTGGATTCATTTGTTAATTTTATCTTTTTTTAGTTTTTCCCTTCAATTTAAAATTTTAGTTTGTCCTCTCAATTTTTTTTTGAATGAGGTTTGTATTCTCTTAATTATGATTTTTTATCATTTGTTTTTTTTTATTTCATCATGGAACATTTTATTTATTAGGATCTGGTCTCTTTGATTTTTCTCATTGTTTATAAGCCTTACTCGGGAGTCAATCCAGGACAATTATCAGATTACATGTCAAGTGGGTTAATTTGAGTTAATCCAGGTCAAACAAATCTTTTTGTTTTATAAAAAGATCAAAATGATACAATTTTGGAGAGAAAAAATAGTCAGCGGGTTTTGACTTGATTTTTCCTGGTTTAACCGAAACATGGGTTAACCGGGTTTTGACCGTCTTATACTAGATCAATTATTCTTCAATTTCTTTTAAAGTTGCTTTGTTTTTTATCATTTTTTATCTTGTCATTTGAAGTTTGAATTTTTTAAAAAATTAAAATTAAACTTCATTTTTTTTTTCTGTTCTACTTTCTATTAGATTATCCTATCCGCTTGACTCTACTCGCAGGTTTTGATAGCCTCACATAGTTTTGCTGGTGCTTTGTTTTTTAATATTTTTTTTATTGATTTATTTTTTAATTTCATCATTCTACATTTTAATTCACGAGGATTGACGATCATTGTTTTTTTAAGTTTTCTTTCTATGATGTCGAGTTGTGAATTTTTTTCTTTGTTTTTTTAAATACAATCAAAACGAGCATTATTTTTTTAAGTTGTAAAGAAATTGATCTGACTCGCAGTGAAGTATGGCCATCTATCTAATATTATCTCAGCCATATCAACAAACACACATATAACTGTTAAGAAAAATGCAACCAAAGAGTTCAAATGAATTATTGTTTATGATTATTAAACACAGTCCAACAAATTTATCTTAGAAACCCATAAACTGAAGCCCGCCCCACTAGAGTTGAGGTTTACATTAAATTAAAAATAATATTGACTGAATAATACCTAATTGAATAGCTTTGGATTTTAATGATTTGGTTAACTTGATCAAGTTAATTGTGTTAACCTTAATAAAAAAAAATATTATTTTGATAAAAATAATTAACTTGAATTAATTTTTTTACATGCAAATTAATTTAATAACTCAATTATCCATATTTTTTTTCTAGGCTAGCCCCGAAGAAGTTGCTACACCTCTGTCTTTGACTTTGTGTAAAATCCATGACTTTCATCGGACTCAAAACCGGAGCGTCACAAAATAACTCTTAAAATATTTTTTTATTGTATTTTTAGTTATATATTCAATTATTTTTTGAAAATATTTTTTATTTAAAAATATATTAAAATAATATTTTTTATTTTTTAAAAAATTATTTTTAATATTAACATATTAAAATATTTTAAAAATACATAAAAATTATTTTAAAATAAAAATGAAATAATTTTTTTTTAAGTACATAAAAACAAAAGTACAAAAGTTTTTGTGACAGCGAAGGAGAGGTCCTCAATCGAACGCGACTCTCCCCGCTGGACACACGTGCCACCTTCATGACCATCAAATTTCAAGGTATGTGGAGCCCCAACCACCATGATAAACCTACATCTCTTGCTCCTCCGTCTGTCTTCCGATAGTCTGAGCAAACACAATTAAAGATTATTAAATACGGTCCAACAAGTTTATCTTAAAAATTAAAACTGAATTATTGTTCATGGTTATTAAATACGGTCCAACAAGTTTATCTTAGAAACCCATAACTTGAAGCATGACTAGAATTGAGGTTTACATTAAATTAAAAATTCATCGTGTTAACATTAATGATTTTTCTAAAAAAATAAAATAATATTATTCTAATAAAAAAATTAAGTTAATTTCTTCACATGCAAATTAATTTAATAACTCCATGATCCATATTTTTTTCTAGGCCAGCCCCAAGTAGTCGCGTTACCTTTGTCTTTGATTTTTTGTAAAGTCCATGACTTTTATCGGACTGACGCCTAGAGTATCTTAAAATAACTTATAAATATTTTTTATTGTGATTTTAGTTATATATTTAGTTATTTTTTAAAATATTTTATATTTAAAAATATATTAAAATAATAATTTTTAATTTTAAAAATTATTTTTGATATTAACATATCAAAATAATTTTAAAATACATAAAAATTATTTTAAAATAAAAATAAAATAAAATTTAAATTTTTTAAAAACATAAAAAATATATAATTTTTTTTTATTAATATGGATATATGAATGAACTTATCCACATCTAACTAATTTCATAAATCTTAAAACTAATAATCATATAAATTTTTAATAATTGTTATATAACAATTATAAAATATATCTTTTAACCTCGTATTCCTAACAATCGACACGAAAACCAACATAAAAATCGCAAGACAGAACCATTTAGGTGGTGGTCTAGTGGTAAAAGCTTGGGACCAAGATGTTTGCTTCCTTTGTGGTCTCAGGTTCGAACCCTAGGTCGCTTATATGATGATCACTGGAGGCTTACAAGGTCGTTAACTTCGGGGTCTGTGGGATTAGTCGAGGTACGCGCAAATTAACGCGGACACCCACATTAATCTTAAAAAAAAAAAATCGCAACACAGAGGCAGTAAAATGGAGCTATCCGACAAAGAGGACCGCTCCTAGATGGATAAGTACAAAGTTTTTGTGACAGCGAACGAGAGGGCCTCTTCATCAACTTGACTCTCCCCGCTGGACACACATGCCATCTTCATGACCATCAAATTTCAAGGTATAAGTGGAGCCCCCACCACCATGATAAAGTGATAAACCTACATCTCTTGCTCCTCCGTCTGTCTTCCGATAGTCTGAGCAAACACAAAGAAGTCTGCGCATAATGGAGGGCACGGTTGTTTTGTACCCATCACAGGGCCATTTGTCCTCCATGTTGGAGTTGGGCAAGCTAATACTCAAACACCGTCCTTCATTCTCAGTCACCTTCGTAATGTCAAACCCTTCAACTGAACTAATCTCCGCCAATCCTTTCATTACTTTTATTCCCCTTCCCGAGGTTTCTCTTCCAACTCCGATCACATCATTTTTAGATTTAGTAGCCTCATTCTTTGAGATCCCTAAACTCAACAACCCAGACCTCCACCACACCCTTTCAATTCTTTCTGCTTCCTCCAACATAAAAGCCTTGATCATAGATTTCTTTTGCAGCCCAGCATTCGAGTTTCTCTCCTCCAGGCTCGACATCCCAATTTACTATTTCAACTCTTCTGGTGCATGTGGCTTGTCCATGTTTCTTTACATGCCTACCTTAGATAAGAACACCACTGAGAGCTTGAAAGACCTGGACATCCTTGTTGAGGTCCCAGGGGCACCACCAGTTCCATCAAAAGACATCCCGCCAGTTCTTTGTGACCGATCTCATAGAGTTTACCAGTACTTCGTCGATACTGGAAAGCAGATGTTCAAGTCTGCAGGAGTTGTTGTAAACACGTTCGAGTCACTAGAGCCAAACGCATGTAAGGCAATACAAGAAAGAAAGTGCTTCCCAAATGGGCCCCTTCCACCAATATTTTGTGTCGGTCCACTTGCAATCACCGGTGAAAGCAGAAAGGAAAATGAGTGTCTAACTTGGCTGGATTCACAACCGAGTCGCAGTGTTTTATATCTCTGTTTTGGCAGCATGGGAGTCTTTAGTTCAAATCAGTTGAAGGAAATGGCGATTGGGTTGGAAAAAAGTGGTGTTAGATTCTTGTGGGCAGTGCGTGCTCCAAAAGAAGATGGCCAGACCCAAGCTAGAAAGACAGGTTGTATCGCAGCTGAACCATGTCTGGAGTCGATATTTCCAGAAGGGTTCTTGGATAGAACCAGAGACAGGGGATTTATAGTGAAGTCATGGGCACCACAGCTTGCAATACTTAACCATGGCTCGGTTGGTGGTTTTGTGACTCACTGTGGATGGAAGTCGATACTTGAAGCTGTGTGTGCAGGGGTGCCGATGTTGGGTTGGCCTCTGTATGCAGAGCAAAAGATGAATAGTGTTTTCTTGGTTGAGGAAATGAAGGTGGGTCTAGCGGTGAAATTGGCGGATGAAGATGATTTTGTCAGCGCGGCTGAGCTGGAGGAGCGTGTGACTGAGTTGATGAACTCAAAGAAAGGTGAAGCTGTTCGGGAACGAGTTAAGGCTTTAAGAGAGGCTGCGGTGGTCGCTAAAAGTGAAGGAGGTTCTACTTATGTTGCTATGGAGAGGCTGGTGGAATCATTCAAGTAACTGCTAAATAGCTGGAGCTTAAAATTAAGTCTTCTATCAATTCCCCAAGAATAAACCATTGCTCAGCAGTGATTTGTGTCGGTTTTTATTTTTATTATGAATTTGCAATGTGTGATTTGAATAATTAAGGGACTTAGATGATTTACTATATCAGTTCTTTTTTAAAAAAAAAATATTTATGAAAACTTATCAAAGTTTTCTGGTAATTTTAATTAAAAAATAAAAAATAATTTAGTTTAGTTTTAGATTAGAAACAAAAATAATAAATTAAACCAAACGAAACCAAAAAAAATATTATTATAAACTAAAAACTACTATAAATTTATTAAATCAAAGCTTATAAATATAGCCGAAATAAATATTTATAAATTTAATTTATTCAATTTTAACGAATATAAAACCAAACTTAATTAAGATTCAGTCATACACCTAGATTATTTGGAAATATATTAACATTAAAAATAAATTTTAAAAATATATTATTTTAATAAATATTTTCAAATAAAAATAAATCCCAACCACATATGGTAATCATCATACAAAATGTTGGGCTATTTCAAATATGTTTGGTATTGTGGTAGCTATTATAGTTTTAATTTGAAAAACATTGTTTTATAAAAAGTATTTTTGGTTGAGATTGATCTGGTATTTATATATGTTTGGTTAAAATTATAGTTAAAATTGTAGTATGTTTGGCTATTTCAAGTATGTTTGGTATTGTGGTAGCTATTGTAGTTTTAGTTTGAAAAACATTGTTTTATAAAAAGTACTTTTGGTTGAGATTAATCTGGTATTTATATATGTTTGGTTAAAATTATGGTTAAAATTGAGGCTGAACAAAAAGTAGTTTAATGTATTTAGTTAATAATGCTTTTGAAATTAAGATTATAAAATAATTTTAAATATATATATATATATATTAATATTAACAGTTTTTAATTTAAATATTATAAATTTAACTATTGTTATTACATCATAAAATAAATAATATTTTATATAAAATACTTTTCATTGTTCCATCCACAATTCCATCACATATGAAATACATCCGATAATGAGTTTTTTTTTTTGTTTTTTAAGCGCAACAACATCATGTAAAATATAATCAAGAACAAAATTGGGATTGCGATCAAAATTTACAAATGCTACGTCATCAAGCGATCTATCTTTAATTTATGCAGTGTCATTAAATAATATTAAACACTATTTTTTCGAATAAAACACAATTAAAAATTAAAAAATAATTTTTATTTTTTATTTGACTGGATCGGACTCGGTTCAATGCATTTTAAGCTTTAAACCAGAACCGATCCAGTGAAAAGTGTAAAATGCAATTACTGCTTCTTTTGCACTGTTCATAGAATTAATTAGCATGGACAGTGTAGAAAATGTTCAGTTTGACATTGCGTTTCATAAATATTTTTGAAAAAAATTGAATTTTTTTTATTTTTTTCTTTGATTCAAATCAATATTTTTTTTTATTTTTTCAGATTATTTAGATATATTATATTAAAAATAATTTTTTTAAATAAAAAAATATTATATTAATATATTTTAAAATAAAAAATATTATAAAAAACAATAGAATGCGCACCTAGAAATACACTCTTAACTCTTTTCCACTCTTAACTCTTTTCCGGAAGCGAGCAACAGCCCAGAAAAAAAGGCATTATAAAAGCTGTGATTGAGAGTGAAACGTCACATGTGAGGGCTCCACCGTCTTAAACTGTGCCCAACCAGAACAAGGGCTTCTTTTCGTGCGTTCCCTGCAAGACAATAATTGATGGGTCCTTTATTATTTCCCTGCAAGACAATGCAGCTGTCTCTACTGGACGAGTCGCTACGACATAAATGTTTTTTTTTTTTTAATTTACAGGTAAAATTTTAATTATAAAATTAAAATTTAAGGTGCAGAAGTATTTTTTTAATTATTAATATGAATATATTTTTTTTCAACTGGATTTAATTATAGTTATTTTATCAAACATGTAACTTAAATCATTATCTAAATGGTTTCAATAACATTATTTTTATTTAATTATATGATTAAAAATATGTCATCAGGAAAGCATTTGAATAAAGTATAAAATAAATAAATAAGGATAGGATGTAAAAGTATTTGGTGATATTATAAAAAAGACTGTTATCCTCTTATTTGAAAATAAAATAAAAATTGAATATTATTTAATTAAATAATATATAAAATACATTCTTAATTAATTTAAAAATTCAATTAATTAATAAAATAATAATATTTTAAAGTAATTATTTTAAAAAAATTTAAATTAAATTTTAAAAAAATGCCTTATGTTGGCATGACCTCAGTTAAAAAGCTCAGTCACACGCTTGAGATTTTGTTTTCTTGTGGCCTCAGGAATAGAAAACACATCGTTCGCTCTTTATCTTATTTTTTTAATTGTGTGACAACTCACCTGCAGTGGCGGGTGGATTGTTTCTTGTTAGGCTGTTACTCGAAATTCAAACACTATTGTGGTAGTTGAAAAATTAGAGGGGGTGGCTCTAAAATTTCTCCTTTTTTTCAATTTATTTACACTTTAAAACACTTCAAAAACTATAAAACCGATATAAACTATCCAACAACCCTAAAACACTAAAAGATTGCTCCAAAAAAAAATAAAAATCAACTAAATCCAAACCAAACATGTTTTTCATTCCCGTCATATTTAGAGGAAAAACCATCTTTAATGAACTTCTAGAGCCCATGGACACAAAAATTCCTCCTTTTTTTTATTTATTAACGTGGATGTCCGGGCCAGCTTGCGCGCCCCACGACTAATCCCACGGCTCACTGAACATCCTGCAAGCCCAATGAACAGGTAAGGCATCGCGGGGATGACAGGCATACCACACAGAGAGGACCCAATAGAGACAAGAAGGGAACAAACTCTCCAGCCCCACTCCCACTGGGACTCGAATCAAAGTTTGAAGGAAGGAGAGTTGCCCCAACAACCACTGAGCCACAACCTTGTTGGTACAAAAATTCCCTTTTTTTTTTTTTTTTTGGATAACCGGGGTGTCCGGGCCAGCTTGCGCGCACCACAATTAATCCCCGGGCTCACTGAACATCCTGCAAGCCCAATGAGCATGTAAGGCACCGCGGGGGTGACAGGCGTACACATAGAGAGTCGAACCCGGGATGGGGGCGGAACAAGTCACACGATTGACCACAGCAGCTGGACCCTCAAGTGTGCAAAAAATTCCCCTTTTGTTTGGTCATGTTGTAGCCAATCAACAATTTTGTCGTTTTCTAGCTACTCTCTCCTCTCTTTAATCCAATGATTGAAAAATAAACAAAATAAATTATATCAAAATAAAATTTTTTAAAACTTTGAGATTGATGATGTATTTTTTCCATATTTTACATTTCAATCATCTCACTTTTAATTTATTATTCTACCCCAATTTCAAAACATTATCTTATCTAATTACACTATAAAAGGATTCAATAAGAAGAAATAAAAATTGAAGACAAAAATTTAAAAAGAGAATGAAAGCAAAAGGGAAAGAGAAGCTTCATTATTTATACAAACATGAAGCACCGTTTGAAAGTCCAAAAATTTTATTAACTGGGATTTAGTGTTTTAGTTAATGGTAACTGCAATTTTGGACGGTGGAATTGCGATGAGCGCCCATCAAGCCCAGAATATGTTCCCTGAAAAACTCATTGCTCTCTAGCTGGGTTTGTTCTGGCTTAGGTGAAGTTGGGCTGCATCTAAAGCTAGGCTGGGCTTGCTATGGTTTACGTTGGGTTGGGCCACATGTAATATATTCCGGCCCTCTATGGCTAAGCTCGTGACATGACATGTGGTTATAAGTGATTCTTTAGCGGCTCGCGGTTCAGTCTGTTTATGAATGTTAAATTTTTTAATTTAAATTTTTTAATTGTAATTATATTAAAAATAAATTTTAAAAATAAAAAACACTTCGAAAAGTAACTATATTCCAAACAAATTATATATATATATAATTTACTACATTTAAAAATATTTAAATATACATCTAATATAAATTGTGCATTTTTTTTTTAAGATTAACTTGATTAGCTTTATTTAATAAATATAAAGTATATTTTTTCATGGCCCGTTTACTTAATAAATATAGATCATGAAAGAAATCATGTGAACTTCCAATGAAGGTCCGTCTCCGATGAAGATGGGTATGTAAAATTGAAAAATGCCTGCGTGGTATAAATGAAAACGAACATGGAGAATAGAAGGCCTCTGGGAAAACCGAAGCAGAGGATCCATCGATCTCCATTGCCATCCCTAAGATAGAGGAGATCCCACCATTGTTGGAAGTTCTCAAAGCTTAGATGTAGCTCGTGGTTTTTCACGGTAAGAAAATATTTTTATTGGATTTGGATCGAAATAAATAGTTTGACCAAAAACTTGGTCATTTGACCATCTAACTAGTCTGGGCTGGCAACTACAAAACCCAGTAAAGCTCGATTAAATCAGGCCAGTTCATCGGATGGGTCAAGAAGTGATTAAAAAAATAATCATGATCACTCTTTGCGCTCTATTCTAATTGTTAAAAAGGTAACCCTAAATGACATATATTTTGGTGTTTGTCTTTTTTTTTTAATTCTTTTAAAAATATTTTTATTTATAAAAAAAATTATCTTAAAAAGGAGGATATAAATTAGGGGGAGACCAATAAGATGCAATTTGTTTTACCACCTCCAAGTGATTTAAAAGTAAGTTAATGAGTGCAAATTAATTCAAATGACTTGACCATAGAGCCCCATTGAAAAGAATATAATTTGGTATATCATGGACTCTCATTTTGCATCAAAGAGAACTAAACCTATTTTATGCCTAACTTAGGCCCATTCGTGATTTTATGTGTGTAGAAAATTAACTAATTTTATTGACCCCCCAGATTCTTTTTTAGAGTAATGCTAGACGTACTTAATCTATTTTAATGAAATTATTTTAAAATTAGTATAAGCTCCAAGTTAATTACCCTCGAATTTCCTACAATCGAGAGAAGGAGTTGTTTAATTGGCATTTATGACAGTGCTGTAGTGAAGGGACATACGGCACAATTTTAATAACTTATAATTATTTTTTAAATAATTTTTTGTGTTAAAATATATATTAACAATATTTTTTATAGCATTCCATTAAAATAATTTAAAAATTGTAATTAATAAAAAAAAATTAATTTTTTTTTAATTTTTTTTTAAACATAAAAATAAACAGTATTCATTGAATTTTTTTCGATAATATCAATGTAGCTGCATGAGACAAGACACAGTGGAGTCTAGCTCTGACTGTGGCCAAGCTACGTCTGTAATCAAATCACATCAAATACAAAGAACCATTCAAATTAGCTGAAAAGTGCATCTCTTATAATAATTAAACAAAACTCTAAAACACTTGGTTAATTTATATTTGTGCTTCTCGATAGAAAACTGGAGAGACTAGGATCGGGGTATTTTGATATTTTTTTTTTATGTTTATTGATTATTAAAAAATTAAACATGAATATTATTATATTTTAAGATTATTTTATATAATAAAAAGGTTATAATATACTCAAGGTCAATGGGTTAAACTTGCTCATTAAAAGTTTTTTATTTTTTTTACTTTGAAGGAACTTTTAAATAAATAAAATATTTCTTTACCTTGAGATAAGATAAAATAATTTCTATGCATTCAAGAGTTTTTTTGGTATTTTTACTTTGGTTTTTTTTTTTTTTCAAGGTTACGAGTAGCTTTTTATTACTATAACATTTAATTTTTATATTAAATTCTAAAAAGTTGTTGATGCGTGATTTTTACGTACTAGTATGTTGGTGGCATCCATCCTTTTTAAACAATGTTTGCGACACCATTTTTTGTTTGAAAATGACATTTTCAACATGTCACTTGCTTTTTTTCCTAGTGTGGAGCGTGTTAATGGTGGTCCGATGGTCGTTTTTTTTTTTCCCTACTTTTCTCTCTTTTCCGGTTAAAGTATACCCCTGCCCCCCTTTCTTTTTATTTTTAATTTCATCCTTGACCCTTTTAAAAAAGTTTTTTAAGCTTTCAATTCAATCCTTAAATTACAATTTGTCATATATTTCATCAATTTGACAAAATAAAGCCCTTGTGCGAGGGCTTTATTTTAAATTTTATTTTTTTAGTTTTTAAGTTGTTTGTCCTTATTTAAAAAAAAAACTAATTGAACAACATGTCATCTGTTTGTCTAAATTTCGAGCAACATAATGGTGGTCAGAATATTGAGATCGTCTAATTTTCCCCTAAAAACCTAGTTTGTAAGCCATTCTAACAAACAAAAATATCCTAAAAAATATCATAAAAGTACTAATTGAAGTTTTGTACCCTATTTTTAGCCTCTTTTCTATAGTTGTCATCTTTCTTTCAATTTAATCCCCAACTATCAAATATAAAACAATTGGCTATCAACTTTGCAATTAAAGGACTCAATTGATGAAAACGGACAAATAGAAAAAAAAACAGCACTCCGATCCACAGTGCGTGTGATGTGAGTATATATGAACCGTGTTTAGCAGTGTTCAACACCGCTGTTTCGTTTTAGTTTAATTCTTATATTAATTAAAGATACCTCCTCTTATATATATATATATATATATATATATATATATATGTTACATCTGAACCAAACCAATTCCTAAGAAAATCGTGGCATTCTTTATGTTGAAAATAAAAATTATAGCCACACAGGGTTATTGTTCGTACGTGTACAGTTTCTAAACCACGACTTTCAATAACACGTTTCTAAGCAACATAATCATAGTACGAAGTTTCAAGAGTTTATTCTCTATCATGTGGAGGGTCCGATTTCCACCAACGTTTTTAAATTCATTGAGTCAACTCATGATTAAATAATTTTTTTATATATATTATTTTTTAATTTTTAATTATTTTTTTATATATTTAAACGATTTTGATATTAAAACTAATTTTTTAAAAATAAAAAAAATATTATTTTAATACATTTTCAAATTAAAAAACACTTTAAATTATAACAATTACTACGGTCTTAAAAACTCCCATAATTTCTTAAGCATTACTGAGTTCCAATTTAAAAAGGCTGTGTTGTTTTATCATGTTCTTCGTAAGATTCAAGTAAATTGTCCCCATGATTACTAACATCCAATGAACTTATATCTTCAATGAGTGTGCTTCATAATTAGGGTTTCAGTTTCTCTAACGAGAAAGATAAAATTGGGAGATGGGCTCACATGATGCCCACCCTCTATACCATCTTCATAAAAATGCCACCAAACTGCATCTGACACAAGCTCAACAAGGGGAGTTAAACATGGCGAATCTATGATCCTCCGATGAAGATATGGTGCTGCCCTGCCTGGTCTCTTGTTTATGTAGCTAGAGTCTCTTGGTGCACCGTATACAGCCCCCACTCTACTGGATCCATGAATTGAAACCTCAAAAACTTGAACACCTTTATTTACTCGAGCCATCTTCGATCGATGGTTTTCTGCTCAGTGGTTAGTGCGTTGAACTATGCTTTTAGCATCCTTGTCTCAAAGTTGTCGAGCCACTTCCTAGGTCACTTGTGAGCGGCGGAGGATAACGACCTGTTTATTTTTGTATTTTAAGAGTTTTTTTAAAAGGAATTTGAAATTTTTTTATTTTTTATTAACTTTAAATTAATATGTTTTTAGTATTTTCAAATTATTTTAATATATTGATGTTAAAAATAATTTATAAAAAATAAAAAAAATATTATTGATATATATTTTAACACGAAAAATTATTTAGAAAATAACTGTAAATATTGTGTAAAATAAATTCTGTAGAGCAGTAAACATCTGTCTGATTTATTTGTCCTCCAAAACACATCTTGAAAAGCTCGGGCCGCAACAAATATCTTTGTAAGGATGCATTTGTCAAATTATTTAGACAAGGTTATGTTTGTTTTTGCTTTCGCAATCTTGTTTTTTAAGATTTTGAGTTTTTAAAAAAATTAATTTCGTGGTGTTTTTAAATTATTTAATATATTAATGTAAAAAATAATTTTAAAAAATAAAATAAAATAAATATTATTTTAATATATTTTAAAAATATAATATTTTGAATAATAATATAAATCGCGATTACAGGCATTGTCATCGAGGCTAATTACATCTTATTTTCTAATCTTTTTCATTCCATATATATTTGATTTTTTTTTAGATATATGCGTAGTTTAAGTTTAATTCACTTGAAACAATATCAGATATATTACATTAATCATAAGAGTTTAACTTATTAAACTATGTTAAAAAGTTACTTTCAAATGATGACTGGTCGCCATTTTTATAGACAATTTGTGCATGCACAAGTTACCCCCTGCCTAGAAACTAGATAATCTGAGGACGTGAAATTGGCCCGGCAAACATACAAAGTCCCCGTTTGTCATTAAATCGAATAAATTTCAATTGTTTTTGTTGATGCAAATTAAATTTTTAATATTTTATATCGTTTTTTAATGTATTAAAATCAAAATTAAATTCTAAAAAAAAAAAAAAACTGTACATTTCAAAAAAGAACAAAAAACGTTTAAAAAACAACACAATCACGAACACCTCGTAATGCAGGCGGTCAATTCAATTGATCCCTTTTTTTCAAAACCATTTGAGTGCTGCATACGGCGAATAGGGACCAAATCACCAAACAGCCCCACCGAGTCTTAATGGAAGGGGCCAAGCTTGCGGTGGTTCAGGGAGTAGACTGAAATGGGAAGGTGGGGCTATGTTTTCTGGTCACTCGGCATTTCTTGTCACCATGATTTGCTTTGGAAATTTGACGCCTCTTCCTTCCAGTGAGATTGCAGGGCCTCTACTTCTCCTCTCTCTCTCTCTCTCTCTCTCTCTCTCTCTCTCCTTGATATGGAATTTCCTGCTCTCCATCTTTCTAATGTCTCCAATTCATGATGTTTTGCTCTTTGAATTTGAACTCTTTAAGATTGTAGCCATGGATTTTTGTGCTCGTTTCGTGTCTTTGTGTGCCAAAGCAAAGGGAAAATGAAAATATGACATAACATGTTGCCTGTCATTTTCCAGCGAACTCTAGTCACAATAACTTGATTTGTACAGCTTCCGAACATTTTATTAACAAGTTGTTTTTTTAAATATATTTTATATATAATTATTTAAAAATTATTAATTTTAAAAAATAAAAATTATCAAAAACTGCTTGCTTTTATGTTTTAAAAATATTTTTTAAAAAATTTAAAAATATTTTTTTTATTTTAATTTAATATTTTTATATTATTTTAATGTGTTGATTTTAAAAAATAAAAAATTATTTTAATATATTTTTAAATAAAAAATATTTTAAAAATTAAACGCAACCCATTCTAAATAATAGTTCAAAATAATAACATTGTATAGAAAGTAAGCAGATTTGTTTATTGCATTATCATCCAAGGTTAGAAATGATGTGTTTAGGATTTGATCACGGTGTTCGAGGGCCAGCCACTTATAGCATAAAAGTTTTTTAAAAAAATTAAAAGGATTTTTTTTTAATATTTAAAGATATTATCGAACAACATAAAACGTACTCTGTTATCTCTCTCTCTCTCTCTCTCTAAACTCGATCCTTAAAATATTTTAATGGGGGCGACCGTTGGTGTTATTTATAAAAGCATCCCTCTATCTTTCTCCTTTAATTGCCTTTCTTTTCCTTTAGCTTTCTCTTTTAGTCAAAAGTGTATTCTATCCAGCTCCTTTTCGATTCATTTTATTTCTAAATCTTAGATTTAGATTGTTTTTGTGAGTTTAATCCTTTGATATTCATATATATTAAAAAAAAATTAATGAATTTAAATATAAAAAATACTTTAAAAAATAATCATTACTATTCTAGATTGTTTTTGTGAGTTTACTACTACTTTAAATACATAAATTCTTAGCATCAAAGCTTCAATAACTTTTTACCTTTTCTCATGTGATTTTACATCGTATTGTCTTTTTAATCCTATTTCATACTATAATACACTAGGTTATACAAGGTATTGTTTAATTACTATATCAAAATAATAAAAAAAAAAAGATAAAGATAGGAAAAACAAAATAGAATAAAAATAAAGATAATTGTGTTTGATAATTATATACAAGATAGAGTGATTGCTTTAATACCGTGTTTAGTTGTTGATGGACAAGAAAAAATAACATATAAAAAGATATATTTTACTTTTAAAATATATTAATGTCAAACTTACATATTTAAAAATAATAATTGGATATTGTTTTTTATTTAATTTACATTGAGTGCTAAAGTTAATAATAGTGTAATAACCATGGCTATAAAACTCAGATTAGCCCAATAAGTTGCCTTGAGATCTGAATAATCTTTATTTAAAAAAAAAAATAGGAAAAATTGATTCGGCTTGACTCAGTAAAAAACACGAAGGGACCTATGACCTAGTTAAAACTTGAGTAAAAAACCTATTGATTTTTAAAAAGAAACTCAGTCAAGCAAATATTATTTTGATTCCTTTTCAATAAAAAAAAATGAGGTATTTTAAAATTATGATAATAAATATTTATATCATTGCATGTCTTAGTTAGACAAATTTAAAATTAAAAGTTTTTTATATAAATATTTTAAGGATAAAAAATAATAATAATTATTTCTAAATACATGAATGATTCGTATCTCATAATTTAAAAGTATAAGAATTAATTTTAAAATTATTTTTATTCTATCTATCTCTTCAATAAAAATATATTTTTATTATCCTGACTTTTTCAATCTTAACAATATAAATAAACGCTGGTCAAGTGTATTGTTTGGTCCTCGTAGCATTCAATACTGTTTGAATTTAATTAATAATATGATATTATCTTATTTTAAAAGAAGAAAGTAATCTTCAACGAAGGTGGGCTTTTACGCTGGCAGTTTCCTGGCTGCACCCAACAGACAATTTGAATCTTCAACTCACAGATTGTCAGCAAAAAACAGGTACAGGATAGGTGGTCACTGGTCAGAGGGAGACTCACAGTCACAGAGGGCATCAACCACGATGAATATCCTTTCTCAGTTTTTTCTGATTTGAACAAAATTAGACTAATAAATTACGCAAATAAAATACTCTCAGACTGTTCATAAGTGCTTTTCAGAGAGCATTATCGTTGCCCTGCCATGATGATGAAATTGCTTTGGATCTCCTGCAAGGTAATACGGCCCCCCAACTCACTGTTTCCTTGCACTCGTTAGAGCAAACAAGACAAGAATCTTTGGTACTGTCATCATTCTTAAACACCCAATTTAGTTAATCAGATAGTTCTGGGACCTCTCTAGTTAAAAAGCATCTTGGTAATGGTGATCAATCAATTATCTACAAGTTGCCCACATCAATGATCAACCACCAAACAAGCTGTTGCCCCACAAAGAAATTTTGAACTTGATTGAGAGAATCCCCAGCTTAATCAATGATCCCATGAATTACTGCTGGGATGATTTGGTTTTGGGACATTTAAAGTATTCATCAAAGCAAATTAGATGCTAAAACAACTTTCTATATGAATCAGACGGGTAGTTTTTTCTGGGAAAATTAGCAAGGAACAATGCTCGAGTATTTTCATCTCGTTCTGTTATCCAAAGTGGAAATCACTCCAACAAGTTATGGAAGAAAAATAAATTTTCTTGCAAACCAATCAAGTCATTCCAGTTATCAAATCCAGATATGATTACATTTTTGACATGGAGGACTAGCTAGCACAATGCATTGAGGTATCAAAATAAGATTAGATACAACAAAGGATCCCAGTTTCAGACTTTTTTCAAGTTTTCCCATGATGAACCATTACTTTACAGACAACAACATCAACAGCAGCTGGAATAATAAAAACCCTATTAACAAAAGCTACCAGCTCTCTCTAATTCTTTCCATTTCTTTTCCTTTACATGATAAAACATGAAAAAAACCCTATAAAATTTCTTTTCTTTGTATATTTCCCGCTTGTGCTCTATTGAATTCCAAGAAACAGAGCTTAATTTCATTCCATTCTATTCACTTGATGAAATCCTTGGTGAAGACATTGATTTCTCGGGCGAAGGGTCACTTACGAGTCTTGACATTAAAGAAGAATCTGAAAAAATAACGTATAAGAAGTTATATTTTGATCATAATTTTAAAAACAAAAAATCAAAGAGCACAAATGAACGAAAGGGCTATATTAGTTTATTACCTTTCGAAGAATTGAAAGATTTCTTGCAATGCAGGATGGCACTTTGAATCCCATCATGTTGTAGCAGCAGAGAATCATCTCTCCTACTCACAACTGGAGGAGAAACTCCTGTGGTCGCTGAAGCTGATTTGCTTTTTCCAAGATGCCTAGAAACCACTCTAATCCCAGCCGGAAAACTCCCCTGTTTCTCCTTCGCCGGCACCGTTGCCGGAGAAGATGACGGAGACCCGGCTGATAACTCACTGGAGAATTTCATCTTGTTACTATGCTTCTTGGAAACCTTGATGTATAACGGTTTGATTAGCTTCAAGTACTTCTGTATCATTTCCTTTGAAAATCGCTTTGATGTATCATTGTCATCGGATTCATGAGGGATCTGCTTTCTCAAGCTGCTCTGTTTGGTGAAGAAAGAAATATTAGTGACCTCTTCAAGCTTGAACTTGACAGTGAAAAGCTTGTTGCTTTCATGCTTCTTGTTATTTGCTTTCAAGTACTCTGTCGCCCCTGTTTTCTCTGATGCCATTGACTTCGATTTCTTGAACATGAGGATCTTAAACCTCGGAGATGATTTGAGCAGGGAGATTGGAGACTGAGGTTTGAATGAAACGGGTTCAATAGGGAGGATTTTTCTCTTCGAAAGGAGATGATCAGTTGAAAGAGATGGTGGATGAAATATATGCTGCGGGGAGCTGCTCTCTTTGTGGTCTAAATTGTGGGGAGGTGCTTGTTTAGAGTCAAAGATGTTGCTTTCCTTGTCTAGTGGGAGGTAGTTTTTTATGGTGGTGTTGCAGCTGCTGCTTTTACTGGTGTCAAAATCAGGAACAGTAAGTTCCAATTCAAAGAACGAGTCTTCTCCCTCCTCAAATTCACAATCTGTGAATGGGATCTCGGTGGTGTCATCGCCGCTTCCACTAGAGGGCCGGTTTTCTTCGTGGGAGGTGGTGGTGGATCTCCAGAACCTGAGGAAGTAGAGAGCTTCCATGGTTGAAAGAAAATGAAAAGATGGGCGAGCTTTGAGAGGGGTTTGTTTGATGCTGGTTTATTTTAGGGTTTAGAGGCGGGGTTTTATAGGAGGTTAGAGAGGGAGAGACGGAACGTGGGGGGTTTTGGCCGTGAGATAAAAAACAGCGAGCTTTTGCACTTCGTTTTAGGATTTTGTTGTTTGTTATCGCAGCAAGAGAATGGCATTGCAGAGGGTAAAGCAGAGAGCGGGCAAGTGAGGTGAAGTTAATTTTGCTTTTCTTTTTTCCTGCTTTTACAAGAGAGATTGGTCATAAGTCAGGTTGCTTTTGGAATTTGGACCATAATGTTTGTACGTTTGGTTGTTTTTATTTACGTGAAAGCTTTTTAACATCAACCATGACCTCTCATGCAAAAGACTCTGATTTTTCAGGGCAGAGAGCCTGCAACTTCAAGGTGTTATAATATTTTGGAGCTGTAATTTTGATTATTTTTTAAAAATTATTTTTAATATTAATATATCAAAATAATCTAAAAACACTAAAAATTTATTGATTTAAAATAAAAAAAATATTTTTTAAAAAAATATTTTTAAAACAAAAAAATATTTATGATAAATCTAACTGTTTTTTTTTTTATTATTATTTTTATTTTGGTGCAGCCATAATTCTTCCACTAACTATTTATGCAATTAATGTGGGTGGTTATCATCAGTCAATTACGAATCTGTAGTCTCCATTAGGCCACGTGAATAGTTTTGTACGAAAATTTGTGTGCCTATGGATAGAGCTAAGCTCTCACAAAATCTTGATGGCGCAAATAGATCGATGTGAAAATTACGAATCTGCATCAAATTAATGCTATTGTTAGTTTTTTTTTATATAATTTTAAGGTGTTTTTATTAAAATTTAAAAAAATACTCTACATCGTAAAATTACATGATAACAAAGAATTTTCTCTTTAATTAAAATCGAGGATAATAAACTTCACCCTTTTATCCCTACACAATATACAATAAAATTTTCAATCTTGTTTTTGAAAATTAATTGGCTATAATTAATTATATTACATTTGGGGCTTTGGGGCGAATGATTATTTTTTTTATATTGTAAAGTCTAAGCATGTCTCATTGAACATGTTGCTCTCGTCAAAATTCCACCTTAGATGACACACATTAGAAAGTTTCGTATATCCAATAAAATATACGAGGTGAGGTGATTAAATAAATTAGGTTCAAGCCTTATCGACCCTTTTTTTTTCACAAAATAATTATATTTTAATTACCATATTTTTCAATATTTAACCCATGATGCCGGACTTTCCAGTCAACTACAAGTTTTGGAAATAAAATATCAGGTTGCAAATATTTTTATAATAAGGAACCAGCAAAACAGTGATTTATTTGTTTAAAAATATTATTGTAATTAACCACCATGCCAATTATATATATATATATATATATATATATATATAGGTCTCTTTTCCTCGGCGAGGGATCATGTTCATGGCTACAAAAGAGGAGGAGGAGGGTGATGGGAAACTTCCAAAAAGAGAAGGGAAAGCAAAATGAAAGAGAGAAAGGCCAAAAAGAAAAGACCCCGAAAAGAAGAGGAAAGCGTAGGGTCAAGTTACATTTGGTAAAACATCACAGAAGACTACTTTACTTTTGCAGAGAGGGAGCCTCAAAAGATCTGCTACCTCAGAAAAATTGCTTCTTTTTACTAGGTAAAGTCATTCTTTTAGTTTTTTAAAAAAATATATAAATTGATATATTTTTAATATTTATAAATGAGGTTAAAGTTAAAAATAAATAAAAATTCAATCTTTGCACCTCTTTTGGTTGATTCACTGTTTGGGAATGTGTTCTTTTAAATTAAATTTTTTTTTTGTATAAAATTAATTTTTTAATATTTTTATATTGTTTTAATATACTAGTGTTGAAAAAATTTTAATTTAATATATTTTTAAATAAAAAATTATTTAAACTATAATCAGCGTTCAATCTTTTAAAAAAAAAAAAACCCCTTAGTTATGCAAAACAAAATAGCTCAAGCTCAGGAGAAATCAATGTGATTTTGATTGGATTGCGCGCAGTTATAAACGATGTTTTATAAAAATTAAATTGTTTTTATATTTTTAAATTGTTTTGATTTGTTAATATTATATTATTTATAAAAAATAAAAAATATTGAGTAATGACAAAAGCCAAGAAATCATGTGGTGAATAGGTGCAAGTAATTACAGACCGTGATTTTTAGCTGTTGTTGATACTGTAATGATGGCTGGATCTCTGGGGAAAATGAATTCATCTGTTCCTGGCAGAAGGTGAAGTCATTGTTGTAATATCAGACCGGTCATCGGTTCCAATTTTCTGATTCAATGATTCAGAGTCTAGCAGGGGCTACGGCTTTTAAAACAATTATTTTTTATTAAAATAATATGATTTTAAAATCAAATATTATTTTAATCTGAATCAATTCCTAACCGCGACCAGTGTCTTGGACTGGTAAATTTTCGAGTTGGATTTTAGTCCATCAAAATAGTTCTTAAATTAAAATAAAATAAAAGCTTAAGGAAAAGAGAAGAGATAAAAAAATAGATGGTGTTTTTTATAGAAGAAAAAAAAAAGCATGTTTGTTATGAAATGAGAGATTTTGGTATTTTAATTGGGATGTTTTATTAATGGATAGTTAAATATTAATTTATTTTAATTATTTTATCCGTGATTTTATCAATAATATTTAATTTAAAATTTTAATTTAATAAAATAATTTCAGAAACCTCTCAAATATTACCAATGAATTTTTAATTTGTTGGTGATTCCATCAATAATATTTAATTTTAATTTTTAATTTAATAAAAACTTTTAGAAATCCCTAAAATATCTTAACGACTTTTCAATTCATCGATGATTTTGTTTATAATATTTAATTTAATCAAGAAATTTTAGAAATCTCTCCAAATATCACCAACAACTTTTCAACCCGTTGGTGATTTCATGTATACAGAATAGTAATTAATAGTACAATTGAAATATACCGACATAATTAATTTGTCGGTGATACCTTCTATAATTAACACAATGAACAGTGCCAACGAGAACATAACAACTTACCGACAAGTTTAAGAACAGATTTTACAAATGATATTAACATGTCAATAATGTTGTCTATATAAATGGCACGTCATTATACTTTTTATTTTTTTTAATCATTTTTTTCACTATAATTTTCTCAGTATATACCGAGAAAATATTTTAGTTGGTGTTTGTCAATTAATACAGTGAGGAAATATTATATCGGTCAAACTCTCTACAATATACCAATAATAACATTCTATCGGTGTTTTTATTTGTATTTATTAATTTTTTGGTAATGTATCTTATTTAAAAGCACATGTAAATTAAGGTACTGTCGTTGAATTCTTGGGAATCTTATTTCACATATTATTTGAACCAAGAGATGAGTATCTGTGGGTGTTTACAAGTTTACTGTATGTTTATAGTTTCACCATGTATAAACTCTAGATTTTCTTTGAAATATTTTTATGTTTAACCTTCCGTTCTTTTATTGAACTACTACATATAGAGATTCAAGATTGAACTTTGATATGTGTTTAAAACTTCAGTTTGGAGTGTAATTGAAAATAAAAGGGACATTTGAAGTGTTATAAACATAATTTTATAGATAAAAATAATAATTTAGACGATCTGAATGTTCAAAATAGATTAATCAGAATACTCATAACGTTCAAAATAACAATTCTATAGTTGCATAATAAAGTGTTTTTTTTCTCTCCATTTCCATCTCAGTTTTGTTCGAGCAAGAGACATCTTAATGCTCACAAACGCTGGAGTTTGAATGGAGAGAAGTCTCGACTTCCTGATGCAGAAACAGGCACCGAAACACTTTCGAAAGCCCAGGGGACATGAACCGTGGATTATTTTTGTCCAAAACTCCGTGACTCTCTGACCGAATCAATGAACTTCTGGCAAGCAAGGTGCTAGCCCTAACTCCAAGTCATGGAGGTTCATGTGATCCTCGAACTTCGCTCTGTCTCCTCCAAAAACTGTAGCCTGGGAATTGAAAGAGATGAGATATTATTGCTTGCTGTGAATTTTGCATGATCTTGTGAATCTTGCAGCTTCGCTCTGTCTCCTCCAACCCTAATGATCATCACAACTCTCGTAAGAAAAGACCTGTGCTTTTAATTATGACATTTTTTATATTTGTTTGTGGCATGCACGTCTTTACTTTAGCTTGTTTGGGGTTGCGTTTGTATCTATTTTTTGATAAATTTTGATTTTTTTTTGGTTAAAATTGAATGCGATTTATACTTTTTGGATCGTTTTGATGTGCTGGTATCAAAAATGATTTTTAAAAAATAAAAAAGCATTATTGATATGTTTTTCGGCACGAAAAGCTATTTGAAAAGCAATCACTACCACACTCCCAAACACCATTTTAAGCTGAAGTTCTTTGAACTCATGAGCTGACACTGTTGTCCCATATATAATTTTATTAATTAGAGTAGCTTACAGATGCATTTGCAATTTTGTAGAAAACCCATGTGAAACCATGTGTTACGAGTGTGGTTGTGTTTGCTTTTTAAATGATTTAAAATGATTTGAAATGATTTGAAAACATAAAAAATATATTAATATTAATATGAGACAATAGTGTATTAAATTAACATATTAAAATGATTTGAAAATATATTAATTAAAAGCAAAAATAAAAATTCAAAATTTTTTAAAAATACTTTTAAAACGCATTGCTAAAGATGCACTATAGAAATTGAATCTAATTAGAACATTCAATTTTCTTTTACAAATCATATTCAACAAAAAAAAAACATTTTTACCATAATAATTATCTACGAGGAATAATTGTCATATTACCTTTACAAAAAAAATTAAAACTAAAACAACCTTGAAATTGAATCTAATTACCACCTCAACATCAAAGTTTATATTATCTGGATTATAGATTGACCCGTATCAATTCAAAACGATATTATTTTAAGATTTTTATATAAAATAAGTTAAAATAACTTAATTTTTTTTAAAAAAAACTTTTTTAAAATTTAACTATATCAATTAAATCGTAGTCGATTCATTAAATCAATTATATTTAATTTAGCCTAATTGGATCTGTTATTGTTCAATTTAATTTAAAATATGGTATTTAACAAATGCAACAGCATGAATGCTATAAATTATTATAGGTCCTTAGGGCCTGTTTATTTATGTATTTTAAAAGTGTTTTTAAAAAAAATTGAATTTTTTTATTTTTTTATTAAATTCAAATTAATATGTTTTTAGTATTTTTAAATCATTTTGATATGTAAATGTTAAAAATATTATTAACATATATTTTAATATGAAAAATTATTACAAAAAAAAAAAAACTAAAACCACATTTTAAAATCATGGTGATGGCTCAAAACTTGGGGATTTCTTTTCTGCAAACCACTTTTTTTTTTTCTTGTAGTCATCTCAGCTGGAAGCTGCTATTTCTCATCTGGAATCCATTTTCCACTCAGTAGCACACTGTGACTTTTTGTACTTATTTCTTACCTTATACTCTCATGCTTCCTGTAGTTGTATGCGGGTCTCTGTCGCCCTGATTTTTTTTATTCGCTGGTCAAATTATTCCTCAAAGAATTTTGGTGATGGTGGGGTCTCTGTGTTTTAGCTTGAAAGGACGCATGATTAATAAACATTTTTTAATTATATTGCAATAAATTTTAATGGCTAGAAAATCAGGTTTTAGGATATTTGGACCTAAACCTCATTTTAGCTCATTTTCATTAAAAAAATAAAATCCTAGTAAACAACATATTTACAATGACAAAACAAGTTTTAATCAATTTAAAAACTAAAAATAAAGTTGAATTCAAAAAGATTTTCCAAGCTTCGTTTTTTTTTTTCTAACTTGATTATATATCCAAACTATCTTAATTTAATACACCTCTTCAAGATATGTCTATAAATACTAGGATTGATGTTGTTTGTCACTAGAACATGGCAGTTTAAAAACGCTTTATCTTCATATATTTTCTAGTGATTTTCTCTCTATTATCAACATTTAAAAACTAAAAATATTATAAAAATAAAATTTAATATCAAAATATAAATACTTAAAACAACACAAACCAAATAATGCAAGAAATAAAAAAATTTAAAGACCAGGATATAATTCAATAGCAATTCATATTTCACAATTCAAACAAACATGGTAGAAAGCCTGGTAACTTGAAAGAGCATATATACTCTTTTAGTTTATTTTTATAATTATAATTTGCAATTGTAATTTTATCTCGAATGGAAGACTATCAAGAGAGGGAATCTAGGGCATGATTAACTGAGAGGAAGCTTCATTGAATGCCATGTTCCTTCACGAGAGACCACTTAAATCGAATTATTGAGCAGTTTATTGACTTCAAATAAGAAAAGCTAATTCAATAGTTGATTTGAGAACGAATTGGTATTTGAAACAAAATAATAAATGTTTTTTTAAAATTTTTCTTATGAAAAATCCAAAAGTTCCTTAAAAGTATGTCTTTGTCAATGAATATTTTTATTTGACACATTATACTGATGTATTTGACACGTTATATTTTGAATACAAATCCTAGAAATAAATAATATTTTATGTGGTGGGGCCCAAGTCTCCTGAGGGGCATTTGCTCTCTCTACCACCGACAGTTGAAGCATAGTTAATTTGGGCTCAGTCGGTGAATCGTTCATTCCTATGATTGGAAAGGCTATCTGCGCAAAGCCCAAGTTTACTTAAGAAAGAACCTTTTTTTTTTCTTAAGAAGCAATTGATTTTTTTCATTCAATTTAAAGTAATTTGTCTTGAAAAAAAATCTCATTTTAAAAAAAAACTCAATTCGCTACTCGTTTTAGTTATTTTAGTGTTAAGTTTTACTTTGTATTGTAAATTAGCACAGTGGTATTTTTCTCATGCTAATAGAACCGTACTTTTTTTTTTGCTGACACTTGACAGCAACATATGAGGGCATTGTTGGTGGCCAGTGTGTATAGAGAGAGAGACAGAGAGAGAGGGGGGGGTGATTAAAAATAAATAAAAAAGATTTTATGTAAGATTGATTGGTAATTAATTAAGAAAACATTAAAAACACACAAAAAAAAAAACCCATTCGAAAGACATGTGAACATGATAGTTATATTACAATATTATTATATGTAAATTAAGCTACAAAAAAAAAAGACATTAATAATGAACTTAAAAAAAAGTTTTTGGACAATATAGCTCCAGTAATGGAGGAACATGTGTTGCGTGGAAAGCGTTTTTTTCCCTGACATGCATGGTGGATCCCATGACAAGTCGGTAGCAGGATAATTAAAATCATAGTTTTGTTTGGTGATTTGGCCATTCAACACTCGGGTTTTAAGTTTTGATGTTAATTATTATTTTTTAAAAAAATAAAATAATATTGTTTTATTAAAATAAAAAAATAAAAATCAATAAGTTAAAATTAAATTTTTAATCTTAAAATTATGATTCAAAAGACATGTCACCTTCTATGCATATAGAACTTATTACTGGCCATTTCTCCATTAAAAAAAAAACAATAACAAAAAAAATATATATATATATCATCAAATCAATCTTGTAAAAAATACCATGAAAATTTCTTAGGAATATTTATACCATGCACTTTATATAATACAGGTATACATTATTAGTGGGCTATATAAGGTATATGCGTTGAATTGACAATTGACCGAGTTTAAAAAATTTAACCCCCCACTCGATTCATAATTTTTTAAAAAACAATTCTATGACTCGTTATTATCTATGATATTTATATTATTTAATTTTAATAAATTACGTCATTAGATAATATAAATATTACATATAGACCATTTTTCAAACACCCCTACTAACCATCCTTCCTCGATCCCCACGTCAATTAAAAGTAAAAAGTCCAATACACTCTAATTACAACTTTATTTTTATTTTTATTATATTAAAATATATAGATCATATTTCCTCATATTTTTATTTTTATTTTCCAACTAACAACCATGTCTTTTATATCAAAAGCAATGTGTTTTTTTCATCATATTCTAGGAACTGTAGATCTCACCAATAGTCACCAGTCACCACTATGATTTTTCATTGCATATAAATGCATCTTTAATATTGTTTATAAATTATACTTTTTCCTCTTTTTTTTTTTTTAAGAATCACATAGGCTATTAATTGTATCTCTTTATATTTTTATATTCTCTTATGAATAATCATATCTCTTGCATTAAAAGGCAATGTATTTTTCACTATAATTATTATTAATTTAAAAAATTACAATCATTGTTAAATATCACAACTCTACCCTACCAATAATTACCACAATGATTTCTTATAGCACGTTTACAGAAATATATATATCTTTTAGCAGCATCTTTTAAATTAACTCCTCATAAATCATGTACATTCATTATTATTTTTTTAGTGTTGTTGAAATTATCTACTAGATATTTTTTAACGATGTTATTGTTGAAATTTTGATGTGGTTTTAATTTTTTCTTTTTTTTTCTTTTCTTTTCTTTTCTCTCCTTTTTTATTGTATTAAATTTTACAATTAAAAAAATCGACTCACGGAATATATGCAACTCTCTAAAACTATATTTTATTTTTCTAGATATATTTTACACTGGATTATTTTATCAATTTTATTTTAGCATGCTAGAGTTCAAAAATACTGAGTCTGGAGCATGCAACGTGGACACAATGACAGCCTATTGCTGCCACTGGCATCACAGCCCAATTGGCGAATTTGATCAATTAATTTAAATCAAGGTAATATATTAAAAGTTCAAATATTATTTCGCAGGCATTTTTTTAAAAATTTCTTACGTGTTCATTTCACAGTGTTGCATAATCTGCCTTATAAGTTTAATAATATACAGGCATCCAACAACAACAAAAAAGAGGAAATAATGTGTTAGAAACTTAGATTACTAATATAATGGAACTTTATGTTTTACAAAAAAATACAATCTAGTTTTTCATAATATTAAGAAAATAAAAATATTTTTATTTCCTTTATATTAATGGAAATTATGTTTTACAAATAAATATAATCTAGTTTTTTTATATATATAATATTAAGAAAAAAAATATTTTTATTTCCTTTAAATTCTTTTGTATCTTCCATTATTGTTGCTAGAAAATGAAACTTATGTTATATTTTTAGAAGAAGGTTCAAATGCTAAAGATTTAAAGCTATAAAGATATATATATATGTTATTACCCAGATATCTTTACATTCTTTTAAATGATAAAATTAGTCCCGTTTAGGGTTCGTGGCTGCTCCTTATAATAAGTACGCTTCTTAAAGATCGAACTTATATTTTTATCCTTATAGGAATATAACAATACCTTAATCGCTAAACCAACACTTCATTATTAAAACTATAATGATATATATGTGCATATCATAAATTCCTCTAAATAATTGTTTTATATATATATAGTCGTTTTTTAGAGTATATATAAAGGGATGTTGACCTTATATTAAAATGAATGTATTCTTATATAAAGATGGAAGAATCATCCCTATTTCTCAAAATCTCTTCTGTCTTCTTTGCTGAATTGCTAATCGAGATGGAAGGATGAAAATAATATAATTTTTTTATTGATACAATTGAAAACAAGACAACCTTAAAAACATCTCATAGTCATAAATATGTTTCATTTGTCAACTTTTTTTTTCCCTAGCGTATTTGGCAATGTAATTATGGTTATTATTGCTTTTTAAAGTAGTTTTTATTAAAAAATACATTAAAATAATATTTTTTATTTTTATTTTTTAAAATTATTTTTGACATCAATATGTCAAAATGATATGAAAATATAAAAAATTATTAATTTAAAGTAAATAAAAAAAATAAAAAAATTTAAATTTTTTCAAAAGCGCTTTTGAAACGTAAAAATAAATAGGGCTTCATTTTCCTATTCACCCTAGATAAATATTATGGAATGTCTCTAAAAAATAAAATATTTATATCACCATAGTTATTAAATTTTACCAGCTTCAATAAGATGATTCAAAAAATACAAAATTTAATGCTAAATTTTGAATTGAGTTAAAAAATAAATTTACTTGTAAAACTAGGAGTTTGATTTTATCAGATTAATTTTTAATAACTTGACTAAACTTGATTTATTAATGCTAATTTAGTTTTTAAAATAACAATTAAATAATTGATTAAGGTAATAAACCTGAATTGATATCATGATCTGTAAATTAATTAAATAATTCAATAACCTTTTCTAAATCGGTTTCTGAACCGAAACTGAAAGCTGTGATTATTGCATCAAACAGGGAAATAACATGCAGAACATTTCCCCACGTGACACTTCCAAATTTCTCTCCGTTTCCGTTATTTTCCAAATCAAACAGGTTGACTTCCCACACCTCTCAACGGCCCAGATTCCATCTCTCCATCCATAACTCACACACAAAAAAAGTATGTGGCTCAGATCTCACTCTCATAATAAAACTCAAAAACTTGGAAAACATTGTGCGTGTGTGTGTATATATATATATATATATATATATATATAATAATAATCACATGCAAAAAAACGAGCACACACATTCACTCAAAGATCCATCCATGGCGGAGCACGAAGGGCAGCGTGAATCAGCGGCTGAATCACTGGTGGATAAGATAACAGAGAAGATCAGCGGTCATGATTCATCTTCGTCGTCTGATTCCGACAACGAAAAGTTTGATGCTGTTAAATCGAAAATCTTTCGGCTTTTTGGTAGAGAGAAACCCGTCCACAAAGTATTAGGCGGTGGAAAACGTAAACAAACACTGACATTCTCTCTTTCATTTATTTATTTTATGGAATATATTATAAAAAATACTTGTGTTTTTAATTCTTTGATTCAAAGTTTAAATATCGCTGCTTTCTTAGTAGAAATTGGCATTAAATGGCATTTTTTTCTTGGGTTTGTTTCAAAGATTTGATTTACGAAAACATGGAATATATATTTAGAGAAAATGGGAGAGAACCCTTCTTTGTTCTTTGTTTCTGTTATCTGATAGAGATATCTGTTTGTTGCTTGAAGATGGTAGCATTGGATCACTGGATTCTGTATCTTTTTTTTAATTATTTGTTATTCGAAAATAGAGAAGAAGAAATTTCTGCATTTCCACCTTTATATGATTGAGCATTGTATTGTATTGGTGAGTAGGGAAGCAAATTTGGGATACATTTGTTTTTGTTAGATGGGACATGGAAATGCAGAAGAATGATTGATTAATTTCTGTTCTTGAAACTGTTTGTTTTTCCCTAACAGAAGGTTTTTTTTTTGGTTTCTTGCAGCTGCTGACGTTTTCCTGTGGAGGAACACGAAAATCTCTGCTGGGGTGCTTGGTGGTGCAACTACAGTCTGGGTTCTATTTGAATTGCTTGGATATCATTTAATAACTTTAGTTTGCTATTTATCAATATTTTCTCTGGCTGTTCTTTTCCTGTGGTCCAATACATCCAATTTCTTGAACAAGTAAGGATTTTTAGATATACTCTTTATGTCACTTCGGATTTGGTGATGTGTTATTCTTCTTATGGTGTTGATTTTCATTTTTTTTTATGTATTAGACCCCCTCCTAAAATCCCTGAAGTTGTGCTTCCTGAGCAATGTGTTCGTGAAGTTGCCTCCGTGCTGAGAATTGAAATCAACCGAGGATTTGCTGTCCTGCGTGATATTGCATCTGGGAGAGATTTGAAGAAGGTTCTTGCTGTAAGTGATCTCTTCCTATCGTTGGTATATCGTTTGATCTTTGGCTGGGGAATACCGTCTTTTATTGATTGTATTTGTTAGCTCCTTGGTGATTTCAACTGTTTCATTGGCATTTTAATGCATCAAAGTTGCAATGATGCATCCTTATATGGTTTATAGCCCTAATTATCAGTTGTTGCTCATTTGGCTGTCAGGTAATTGCTGGCTTGTGGGTTCTGTCACTTATTGGGAGTTGCATTAACATCCTGACCTTGCTCTACATATGTAAGAGATTCAGATATCCATTACTTTCTATGAAGATGCTAGATGGATTTTTATTGACAGACTGATTTTTACTTGATTTCTTCGAAACAGCCTTTGTTTTGCTGCACACCGTGCCAGTGCTGTATGAGAAGCACGAGGACCAGGTTGACGCATATTCTGAAAAGGCATGGATTGAGATCAAGAAGCAGTATGCAGTGTTTGATGAAAAATATTTAAGCAAAATTCCAAGGGGGGCATTGAAGGGAGAGAAGAAGGATTAGAGAGAGAGACCAGCTCTAGTGTTCACTAGGTTGAATTTTGACTCTCATAAATTCTGTTTCATCAAGCTGCTGTTGTGGCTTTGAATATTTTTGAAAAGCTCACCCTCTGCTTTATGTTTATGGGGTGCTTATAAAATTAATTAATACTCTTGCTCGTAATAATAAGTCGATATATTGGTTTCCAGGAAAATTCCCCATCTTGTGATGATACCGATGGGTCTTCTGCTGTTGGCATGCATGTGTTCAAGTTATTGGCCTGTGGGCTTAGAGGGGCATTATTTATTGATAATGTATTTGAGAATGTGATTATTATTGTTTTTTAAAATATTTTTTATTTAGAAAAGTATGTTAGTAATATTTTTTTATTTTTTTAAAATTATTTTTGAGATTAACATATTAAAATGATTAGAAAAAAATAAAAACCATATTAATTCAAAAAAAAAATTTAAAACTTTTTAAAAATATTTTTAAAATACATTGACAAATTGCAGACTGGCCTCTTTTTTCTTTCCCAAAATGTTTTGTTTTTTTAAAGGGCTATAAATGGTCAATTCCATTCTTCCATGGTTAGGTTTTGAGGGGTTACAAGTTATGAGTCTAGACTTATCATCAGCCAACCCTTGTTGTCAATTCTGTTAATGTTCAATATCATCAGTATTGTCGATTTTGACATTTTTTACTATATCATTCCAGTAGTGTTTTCCATCAGCATATTCTTGTTAGATTTTAAGAGGATGTTTGAAAGTGTGATTGTCGTTATTTTTCAAAATACGTTTCACTTAAAAAAGCATGTTAATAATATTTTTTTTATTTTTTAAAAATTATTTTTGAGATCAGCACATCAAAATAATTTAAAAACATCAAAAATATACTAATTCAAAATAAAAATAAAAATTTAAAATTTTTAAAAAATATCTTTTTACCGCATTACCAAACTGCGTCTATCTCTACTACAAACTATTTTACATTCTTTTTTGGAGAAGGAAAAAAATAAAGCGATTCCTGCTTTTGAAAAGATAGATAAGGATGTTGATATTTAATAAGTTATTAAATATAAAGTTATTATATTTAATAATTTTATTTAATGGAATTAATGTATTATTTAATAAAATGATAATAAAACAAACACACATAGAAAATTAATTGAATAAAATGAAAAGAGAAAAAAAAGTTAAGTAGAGCTGAATAATGCCTTCTAACATTAAAAAAGAAATTTTAAAAGATAAAATAAAAATAAATAAATAAAAAGATAAAAAATAAACAAAAAACAGCCCATGCATGTGGGTCTTTCAACCATAGGCTGACTTTTTTTTAAGGGGTGGATGTAATTTTATGAAAATAGATAAGTAGATAATGTATCCCCTACTAGCCTTGTTTCAGCCGATCGAAGGGTCATTGAAATTCGATCCATGAGTTTTTTTTATAAAAAATTCTTAATTTTTAATTTGTTAAAACACTTTAAAAAAAACATTTTATACACGTTACGAAACCCATTCATGATTTCAAATAACCTAAAAAACCAAAATCAACCTGAAATAAAAAAAAATTTCTCAAACTTAAATCTATCAATTCAAACAATAAAAAGAAAAAAAAACACCTAGGTAAAATTTTTTTTATCGAATAAAACCCATTAATATCAAAATTAATTTTTTTTGTGGCCATAATCAATACTAGCCAAAGACACTCTACCTATCAAAATCTGACCATCACTTTCTCTACTTTCTCAAATCATAATCTGAAAATAATAATAATAATAATAATAAAGTTTTACATCACAATTTAATTTTTTAAATATTAAAAGGCTGAAAAATTATCATTTAAAAGGTCAGAGGACACAAGTGATCTTCTCGCTACATTCTTGAAATTGTCACCTGTTTTCTCCTTTTTTGAGGACCCAAGTGAACTTCTCGCTCCATTCTTGAAATTGTCACCTGTTTTCTCCTTTTTTGAGGACCCAAGTGAACTTCTCGCTCCATTCTTGAAATTGTCACCTGTTTTCTACCTTTCTTTTCTATACCATAGTCAACTTTGTTTTATACTATGGTTCCCTTTGTTTTAATTTTGTTTCTCCCTAATAGTTTTTAATAAATTAATCATAAATTTGAACATGGAATCTTAAGAGAAAACAAGATTTGAGAACTAAATTGAAAAAAAGCATTGTAAAAACCCCAGACGGTGTAGAGTTTTCTATAATGCATGAATACAAATAAAATTGCTTCTCCTTGTGTACTTCTCATTATTAATTGCATGGTAGGATTTTTGTAACCAGGCAAAAAACATCTTCCCAGTCTTCGAAAGCAGTAACTCGTAATCCTATTTCGTTTCATGAGCAAGACGCAACTTCACATTCAGATTTGCTCCATTCAGCTGCAATGATTCTCGCGTGTATATCACAAAAAAATGAGACCATTCCCATTACGAGGCGTTAAATTCCACAACAAACATATATATACATACAATCTACGAGTTATCTCCTTCGGTGTTCTCATGATACAGACATTCAATGGATAGATAACGATCTTGTAAGACATTCTACAAGTAATAAATGATTCTGAGTCCCTGCTGAAAGGGGTGAAACAATCCATGCTTTGTTCCTAAGTAAGTTTTTATCCTGGCCTGTACTGATTCAGTGGGTGTGCCCATAACTTGGGAATGTACCATTCATCAAAGCAATCATCCAAGTCACTATCACTGTCCGAGGACATCATAGATGAAGAGCCATCTAATAGATACTCAACAACCTAAAAATCATGAGCGCATAGGAGAATGTTAGTCAAAAAGTACAAAATTTTAGGGAAGTGCTTCAGTCAGGTTGGGGACAAAACAAGGTTTGCGATGAAAATTGAATCTACAGAACCCTCCGACCATCCCCACAACCTAAAAGAACACAAGCATCCACATAAAGACTATACCTGCTCAGATGATTTGGGAACAATTGGCTGCATTTTAGGCTGTGGTCCGCATTTTCCACTACCACATTTCAGGCCATCAAGCCACACTATCATATCACAGTACAAACAGTAGCCTCTACTAGTTGTTAGTCTCTTCGATGAATTGTCTGAAATACAGACAACAATATTAATGAGAAATGAATCTTTGGGAGAAACTAGCAGAAACAATTATATTCAGTAGATAAGCATACCTGTATATGCTCTTTTAAAGGCCTCTCTCCAATCAACACTGTTGTTCTCCTTATTATCCTCACCTCGCCTGCCATTCAGCAAATCCTTGGCATTCGAGGAATTATGGTCACTTGCAAAAATAGTGGCATATAGGGATTGCCACAGATGGTTATTACAAGCTGCAGCATTCCATGATCTTCACAAAAAGCATTAAGAAACATTAAAACTCAAACGAAGATAATCTGTTATGCACTAGAGCAATCAGGAGAGCAACTAAAAACTAGATGATTTGGTTTGTAATTTCAGTACCGGGAGACTAGTGAGGCAGAAACCAATGACCGTGTGTCGAGCAAACTGAAGATGTCTACAAGAACATCCTGTGTCAATTCAGTATGACCTGAAATTACCAATAAAACCATAGTCATAAATTACAAGGTACATCAAACGTTCTAACATAAGACTATAAATTCTTTAAATTATAGTAGTACTACTAACATTCTTGCATCCGACACGCTTTGCCACGCCTTTTAGAAGCAACCATCGCTTGTTTGAATTCTTTTGTAGCAACATTCTTCTTCTGCTTGGGCAATGTAGCCTCAGCACTCTGAACTAGGAGATGCGCCGCTGAAACAGCATTGTCTGTCCACATTCTAAGATTAAAAAAACCAACAAAACAATCATGAGAGGTTTGACAAGAACAATAATCCATAGTAATTAGTGCAAGGAACCCAAATTGTCTCATTGGCCATATATCAAAAGCCGTGAAATTGGGTAATTGCTTTCATTCAATTATCACCAACGCAATCAACTGTTCAACAATACCATCCAATTCCAATTACAGAAATGAATGCTTGTACAAACATTAAAATTGGAGCAACAGATTCTTATTCAGTTTCGTTTTCAAAGCCCCAAAAATCAAGATCAATAAAAAACATGTTTCTTTAACCAATTCTTGATTCAATCAAATCCATCAAAATTACAAAAAAGGGTCCTAACAATTCACAAAAACAACAATAAAGATGACAAGCAAACAAGAAATTGAAAGACTTACTGAGGAAGGAGTTTGAAGGAAGAAAGGGTGTCTTGAAAGACGAGGGATTGAAGATTCTTGGGGAGTTTGTTATAAGCTTCTCGTAGAATCAAGCTTAGTTCCTTACAAGCTACAGGGTAATGGTGGGTTCTTGTTAGAGCCTCCTTGTAACCAAGAATTTGGTATCTTTCAACTTGGTCTGACATTTTCGAGATTGTAATGAAAAAAAGTGGGAGCAGAGACCGAATTTTAGGAGGAAGAAGGGATGAGTTAAAGGCAACTAGCAGGCCTGCTGTCGGTTTTGCGGTTTCTCTATTCACCGTACATGACAAGAAAAGTAGTATATTATTAATATTATTATTATAATTATTATTATTTTCTTTCTAAGCAGAAAAAATCTTGTTAAAAATTATAATAGACAAATATGAAAGAGGTATTCTATTGAAAATGGCCTTATCTAAAGTTCAATAGATAACTTAGATACTTTTCATATATTATTGCATTCCAAAATATTAATCTATATTCTTTTCTGAAGATATTTCCAACCTCAACTTTGTGTATTTGATAGTGAATACATATTTGTATATAGCAATTAGATTATTGTTTGAATTGTTTGATATTGTGATGTAAGATATTTTTAAAAAAATATTTATTAACTAAAAATATATTAAAATGATATTTTTTATTTTTTATTTTTTAATATAAACACATTAAAGTTATTGAAAAATAACTATAAAAGTATTAATCTAATATTTTTTTAGACAGAAAATAATTTAAAAAACATTTTGAAAAGTAGAAGTTACTATAGTGTCAAACAAAGATTCCGTTTATTTTTGTGATGTCGAGCTTTTTAAAAAAATTAAAATATTTTTTGTTTTAAATTAAATTTTTTGGTAGTTTTAGATAGTTCTGATGTGTTAATAGAAAATGATTAAAAATTAAAAATATTATTTTAATATATTTCTAAATAAAAAATACTTTAAAAAGTAATTATTATTGTAATATTTAACACTGTTGAATACTAGAACTTGTTTGTTTTTGAGTTTTAACAGTGTTTTTTAAAAAAATTATTTTTTTATTTTTTTACTTCAAATTAATATTTTTTTATATTTTAAATTATTTTGATGTGGTAATGTCAAATATAATTTTTTTTAAAAAAAAAAAATATTATTTTGATGTATTTCTAAACAAAACATACTTTAAAAAATAATAATTTTAAATACCTTAAAAAAACAGAGGAATTAAAAAACTTTCATCTTTTAGATATCATCTATTTCTTCAAAACAAAACTTAAAACCTGAATAGAAACTCAGAAGGTAAATGAGGTTGACTGGCACATCTCCTTATTCTGCGTTCCTTTTGCTACAGTTCATACCTCTGTTTTTGCTTTTTTCTTATAATTATTTTTCTCTTACTCGCATTCAGTTTTGTCACTCTATATGTGTATTTTAGACTTACTCGCATTCAGTTTTGTCACTCTATATCTGTATTTTAGACTTTGATGCCGGTATATCATATAGTTACTATTTGATCAATGTTTTTTTTTAATTAACATAGATATCCGGGCTAATTTACGTATATTTCAACTAATTCTACGGATTCTCAAACTCATAATTATTATAGAGTGAATTCAAGATTTAACTAGATCAGTTACCCAAGATTTTAAAAGAAAGTTTTTAGTAAACCTTATTCAAAACGTTAAGTATTATTAATCAACACTTTTAAATTCATGGTTGGGGCAAAATGATTATTGCATCACACCGCAATCCAGAAATAAACATAATATCCCATTTAAGCTTCAACCAAAGTCTGTTTCATGTTGAAAAAATATCTCTATATCATGCCAAGTCAATATCTCCTGACAACAGGAAAATGCATAGCATGGCATGTTTAGGCTGCTTGTGTTCTAGTTAGAAATGCTTTTATGGCATGTTTCACGCTTTCATTTACATTGTGTGCAGTACAAATTGCAGTAAAGGTGATGCATTTAGTTTTCCTTTCTGGTAAAATGGAATTCTGAATCATCAGTAGCAGCACATGTAAAAAAAATACAGAACAAAGCTATATAGACTACAAACTATCTAACAAACTCAAACTATCCTGTAAAAAAAAATACATAACAAAGCTATATATTAGAAAAAATATATATTATTTTTCACAAAGACTAATTTACAAATTCTATGCTCATAGACTACAAACTATCTAACAAACTCAATATAGCTCCCTCTCAAATTCCACAAACCCATAAGCATTTTCAAGTACCACACAGACATAACATAATTACAATACTACAAATGTGGTGGCAATTGTTTGCAGAATGGCCTAAAAAATTACTGAAAAGTGAGACCCCCCCCCCCCCCCTCTCACTCCATAGAAATGAAAGTATAAACTCCTTTGCCATTTCAACCCTTTTCAATTTCAGGAAATGGTGCCAAGGCATTCTGCATTCCGTTCAAATGCCGCTCCGCTGTATGCTTGTGACAACCATGTTTTACTTGCAGGGAAAAGCTTCCATAACCTCCCACTTTCAAAGATAGGGTGATCGCTTTATGAAATCTAGAGGAAGTAAGTCAACTGTTGCTTCTTCCTTGAACCCCCTTCGCCATACAACTCATTCCATTGCTTCAGCTCATTCATTACCGAACCCTCAGTTGCAAAACTTGCAGCAACCTGCATACATTATTAAGTTAGAAACATCCATACTAAGTTAGAAACATCCCTGGACAGAACACAAGATTCTAGATTTCTTTTACTTCCATGTTGTAGAACCAAATCATCAAGATGGGCGTTGGTTCGAATCACACTACAAAGAAAGCAGGGCTACTTAACTAGTTGAGGATGTCTTTCTTCAATGAAATAGTGCTGCTAACCATAGAATATTAACTCTAGTCTAGTGCCAGCTACTTGCATTTTAAATCATAAGTTATGGACCACAAGTAGATGATGGAATGAGACTCTGGTGACAGAAGAATTTGAATTTGAGAAGACTATTTGCTGATGGATTGAGAGTAAAAGAAGCAATCCAAATCAAAAGGAAATTCATGTAAAGCTTACCTGATTCTTTGCCTGTCTCATATCATCCATGTTTAATGGCCTTAGAATGATTACGCTTTCCTCTTTGCCTTCTTCCTTCGTATCTGCAGCATCTTCAGAGCTTGTGCCTTCTTCCTTCGAATCTGCAGCATCTTCAGAGCTCGTGCCTTCTTCCTTCGTATCTGCAGCATCTTCAGAGCTTTTGCCTTCTTCGGCTTTCTGCTTCTTTTCCTATAGAGAGATTGATGGAAGCAAAAAACCAAGAAAAGTATCAGCAAGGACTACTTTCAATAAGAAAAATGAAAATACACCTATAACATGCAAGAAAGGGCTTACCTTATCCTTCACTCGCTCCTGCTGTAAAAGCTCTCTGACTGGTCTATATGCTGCTGTGACACACAAGTTCTGTTTAAAGGAATCAATATCATGAGCTAATTAGTCCATTGTGAATATCTTTGATGGATGCTATAAATGATCTGGAAAACAGAGAAACAGAAATAACAAACCTTAAGATCACTTCCACTATATCCTTCTGTCATGGTTGCAAGCTCTTTGAAGTCTAAACCTTCTGTTTTTTCTTTTGACAGAAGAGTTTTCAAAATCCTTTCCCTGCTCTCAATAGATGGAAGACCGACCATAATTCTGCCCGACACAAAACACATTGCAGTTAGCAAACACATTATGAAGCATGTCAATAATTTAGTGAGTCTATCCTTGAATGTTTCTCCTCCAGCAAGGTTAAAAAATCTCCAATAAAACCACTCAAGAGGATCAAAATCAAATGAGATCGTCTAGATAGTATATGGTGAATTCATAGGGGGTGGAAATTATTAATGGAGCGGGGACTTTAAAGCTCACAACTGAAAACCATGATGGAAGCAAAAGATACTAGAGAAGGTTTCTTGAAGAGGTCAAGACAGAAGGTAAAAAAGAAGGAAATTGCTTAAGGCTATACTGGGAGCAGAATCACTCAAGAAGAATGTTCAGAAAAGATGATGACAAATTATAGTGGTCAATAAAACAATTGGAGAAAACAGAAGAAATAAAACGCACCTGCGCTCAAACCGCCTGATAATTGCTTCATCAAGGTCAAATGGCCTGTTGGTTGCTGCAAGGACAAGAATACGCTCGCCGGGTTTTGTCATCAGACCATCCCAGTGAGTCATAAACTCGTTCTTAATCTTCCGCATGGCCTCATGCTCACCAACCCTAGTCCGCTGCCCTAGCATGCTATCAACCTCGTCCACAAATATGATAGTTGGGGAAACCTTTGCAGCAAGTGTGAATAGAGCTCGGACATTCTTCTCATCTTCACCAAACCATTTTGAAGTAATGGTAGACATCGAGACATTTATGAAACTTGCTCCAGCTTCTTTGGCTATGGCTTTTGCCAGCATTGTTTTTCCTGTTCCCGGAGGACCAAACAGCAATATACCTCTACAGGGCTTGAGAAGCCCACCGTTGAAGAGATCCGGCCTCCGAAGAGGCAGCATGACAAGCTCCTGGAGTGATTCTTTGGTTTCATCCAAGGCACCAATATCTGCAAATGTTACTCCAATCTCATTTGCGGGGATAACCTCTGGTCTGATTCGTTTCTCAAATTCATTGTCAGGAGGTACTTCCTGCAGGAAATAATGGAAATCCATCAGTAAGACAAACAAGATAACATTGACCGCTCTTATCTAAAATATCAAGGGTCTTGACTTACAGGGGTTTTAGACTGATTCTCGCTGTCCTTCTTGTCACTTTTAATATCATTCTTGGCGCCAACAGCCTCTTCCCCTTCAGTTTCCTACAGTAGACCAAAAATGTCAAAATATGAAAGTTAACAACACAAACCTTACTTCTGTAGTGTGGAGCTTATTGTGTTGTAGACAATTCAGGTACAGAACCAACCTTGCCAGCTTCGGCATTAGTCTCTAGTTTTAAAGTATCTTTCCCATCACTTTTACCTTCTTGGAATATACTCAATCCATGTGACAAACTGCTCCAGAGACAGAATTGTAAGTAAGAGATTGTTTTCTACTATTTTCCCAGAGGATATAACCAAAAAAAAAAAAAAACAGTATCCACCTCGTAGATGATATAACAAGCTTTCCATTTCGGTATTCTGGATCCTTATTATTCATCAGATGATAGGATATTGCTGATACTACAATTTCTTCAATATAATTGCTAAGAACCATTGTGTCTGCATGGCAAACAGAACTCAAATCATCGCATTCGATATCATTTGCTGCAAGCACCTCAGCAATGTGGTTTTTGGTATCTTGAATCTGAATCTTCTTCATGTCCTCTTCCAGTTGGGCTTTCCAGCTGACAAGGTGGGTCTCATCTTCTGGTGGTTTGATCTCAATGTTGTATGGGAATAACAGAGCTAGCTTCTCATCCACTTCTCTGCAATCATCTTCTTGGTCCAACATCCGGGAACCAAGTATCAACACTTTACCTGAGAGCTTCTTCAACATTTTTTCAAACAAGGTGTACATCCTTTGTGATTGAAGAAGAAGCTTCTCGGCATCCCTAAGGTATAAAATGATGGAATTTCTCTCCGATACTGATGCCAATACCTGAGAGAATGACATCTTGACTATTAACAAGATATTAAGAATCATGCAGCAAAATAATGCTCATGCTGAAAATCAAATTTTATTTTACATTTTAATAAATAGCTATATATACAGCAGAAACTCTCAACCAACTGGTAAATAGCAAAGCTGTAGAATTGTCTGCTCTTAAGAAGGAAAAGTAAACTTCAACAAGTAACAGCATCACCAGCTAGGGACTATGATAAATTATTTAATATCAACTACAACAAATTCACGAATACAGGAAGACCAAACAACTTAATGGGGATGATATTATTTTACCTGATAAAGTGATTGCAGAAAGAGTTTCTCATCAAAACACCAAGTGCTGGAGTGCTTGAGAGGAGCTGTAAAACAAAAGAATCCCAAGAAGCAGTGAGTACAATAGCAGATTAAAATATGCAGATTACTACAACCAACCTCACATACATATGAAAACTAGAAGATGATCAATGAGAAAACTACGCGTTATAAATGAATCAGAATTGATTTCTTCATAATTATTAAATATTTAGTCATGTAGGAGCTATGTCAGATAATAACAAATTGCTGCCAATAATAATGCTTGGAATCAAATCAAGAAATGAAGGTAAAGTGTGTGGATTCAAAAATAGGACAAGAAAACCACAAAAAACAGTGCTATGTGCTTGCAAGGCTAACATTTCACGGGATGAAACCCAGTAAATAGGACAAAGCTATTTAACTTTACATTTCTTATCCCCGAAACCAAAAGGAATCGAGGAAAGCACAGTAAGTATTCGAAACAGTAACTTAGTGATAAAGTTTCAGGTGAGAATCTTTTCATTTGATGTGGTCTAATAATTATACTGAGTTTTGTAAATCTGAACATTTCGAGGTAGTGACGGAGAAATATGGATTCATTTCCTACATCACTATCTCTTCGAGGAAGCTCACTTCATTGCAATGAACTTTCTCATAGTCAAACTTCAATAAATTAACTACCAAACATATATATCACAATTGTTATAGTAATCAGTTCAGCTATGTAGATGATTGAATTCTGATGAATAACCTGGATTTGTAGAAGCGGATTGTGAAGCAATACTACTCATATCAGATGCAGTGGAGGCATTTCTGCGAAGTTTGGGAGGATTGTTTGACCCTTCCATACCCCTGCAGTACATGAAGACATGGGGTTAGAACCAAAACAAATTCAATCCCTGTGAGATCTTCAATCTAACCACCACATAAGATTGACTGAACTCGTCCAAGCCTTATGTCTACTGCAAAGGGATAATAAACTGAGAGGAGTGCTTGTGAATACCTTGTTTCTTCCTTTGTAGAAAGGATTGAGAAAGAACCAAACAAAGAGGACATTCGTTCCAAAGTGAACCCGGAAATGGAACTTGTGAAAGACTACAACAAGAAGCAAAAAAGTCAGGATAGTCAACCATATCAGGAAGTGAGGCTATCTGCACTTCCCTAACTGAATAATGAACGAGGCAATTTACATTCAAAGTGCAAGAACAATTAAATCGACTCCACTCATCAAATGTATGTCATTAAACAGGTCTTCGTGCTTAGTGTTCGACCACTTGACTGATATCAAATATGAAATAATGCATTAAATTTCAGATTCAACAGCAACAGAATGCTCAATTCATCAGCACAAGCAAGATAAAGCTTACAGGTTCTTTTTTAATGCATCCATATTTGCTTTGCATCTGCAGTAAAGATAACATGAAGAATATAAGTACTATCCAAAGGCAACATGGAGTGAAGCTTTGAAAATTTTTTTGTTCATAGTCACCTTTATGGAAAAGTCATGAACATCCAACAACAGCAACTTTGATTCAAAGTTATGTGCCAAGGCCTTTGCAAGCATTTGGTGATAAAACTCTTCAAAAAATTAAAATTGCAAGAGATTAGGTCACAATGTGATCTTTAAAACATAATATTCAAGTTAAAATCACAAAACATATTCCTATGGCTTACCAGCAGGTCCTGAGAGCAAAATTGTTCTGCTGCCGGGAGAAAGGTTCCGGGTGTGCTTGGAGAAGTCAGCATGCTTTAAATGAACAAATGCCGCACTTGTTAACAGCATCCGGATTTTCTCACTGTGATTGGCCATAAAAAAAAAGTGAGAACGGAAAAATGGATTGATTATTGAAAATGTTCCACAAGAAAGCATTCCAGAATATATTTTGTAGCACTATCTAAACTAATGCTGTAGAGGGATCACTTCATAGACATGTCAACCCCAACAATCCAAGAAAAGATTCTCAAGCTTAACATAATTGAAATCTTGATCCAACTATATGATTCAAGTCCCATCATCTCCAATAATCCATGAAGAGGGTAGCAATAGCAATTCATCCAGATAAACCTTTCTCAAATTCAACAATTCCCGCTTGAGTATTCCAGAAACAGGACATGGATCCACCGATAATAAGATGATGCCTAACAGCTGCCACAAAGATTTTAAAAAATCCAGCAATACCAGTGAAAAACAGAAGAGAACTGGCAGGCTTGGTATCAATAACCTAGGACATGAAAACTATTGACATGTTGAACTAGAATCATCCTCGTACTTCAATAAAGATTACTGAGATTACATAAATTCCTGACTTTCCATTATGAAATCTATGGACGAGTAAACTTCCCCAATATACAACTGTACATGTTGAACTTGTCCAGAAAGAGGGAAATCAAATTCAGTTGTTGAAGGAGCAGAGATCATTCAAAATCTATATATAGGGTGAGAATCTATCAAAATGACAAGATGTCATTAATCAACTAAAACTCAAAAAAGCAAACAATTTAATAAAATATCCATGATTATCATAATCATGTCCAGGGGATTTTCACCATGTCAGAGGATTCAATTTCCAGATGATGATAATACAAGTACCGAAACCCCATATGTGGTAGATGCACAGAATCAACACAAAAACCCATGTTTTCTGTAGTTTTGGACAAAGAAAAAAAGCAGACTTTCTTTCTCAAGATCTTCAAAATGCCCATATCAGCAGAAATAAAACGGACCATATGATAAAACCAACCACGTGATAAAAGTCATCAAAGTGACCAGAGAATAAAAAAACATTATCTTGCCTGAGATAGTAAGGGAACTCATCAAATGTGACCTCGCCCTCTCTTCCATCAAGAACCTGCCTCATCAACTCTTGCTCAATCTGCTCAACCGTGACACCATCTATTGAACCATTTCCACCAGCCCACCTACTCACTTTTTGTCTAGATGCCAATCCTAGCCCCATACCGACCCCAACACTCAAAGCAGACAACAACATATGCTTCTGTTCCATCTCTCTCTCTCTCTCTCTCTCTCTTTCTTTCAAACTCAAAACTAATAAAACCTTGAACAATACTAAGAAAACTCAAGATTCTAACATGAACATGAACACATGATCATATAGGCACATAAAGTGGTAAGTTCTTGACACCCCACAAGCTAAAATGGTTGTTGCAAAACCATAAAAGATGTGGAGGATCAAGAAAGAGAGAAGGAGAGATTCAAGAAACAAGAATTTAGGAATAAAATGGAATGATAAATAAAATCTTTCTCGAGGAGACAAGGAAATCTGAAAATGTTGAAGGGGTAGTCTAAGAATAGAAGGTTTGTCTACAATCTTTTTGACAGGTATGACTCTGGTGGTTTGTGGTCTGGCCCTCTTCAACCATTTATAGCATGCTCCCTCTAATGAACGTTAAATTCATATATAACCGGGAAAATTTACTCTTTTTTTATTTTTTTAATGTTTCTGGTTTATTTTATTTTGGTTGGTCGGTTTTCTCTTTTTAGCTTTTCTGTTTGGTGGATTTTGGCCTTTTCCTTTTGCTGTGTGTGTGTATATATATATATATTAATTTTTTTTGTCTAATATATATATAAAGTGAATACCTACTTTCTTTCTGTCCTTCCACACCTTTTGCTTATAATGGTGGATGCTTTTGCTAATTTCTTTTATTTTAAGACTGTTATTTAAAAAAAATGATGAAAAAAATACTAATAAAGGATTAAATAAATAAAAAAATACATTCTAGAATAAAAAGAATAAAGAGATATGTCTTCTTTATCTCATCTCAACCGTCTTTGGTTTTTTTTTTTCTAGAGAATAATCAAATACTATATAAGTGACACCCTCGTTTATATTATTTCATTTTAAATTGAAGAATATATGTAATTTCAGTCCTTAATTAATCAAATCTAAAAATTAAAAAACATATTCCACAATGAAAGACAAAACTCATGTAGAACACAGATCTGCATAAAAACAATTAATTTATTTACAAATCTAAATTATATGAATGCATCACATGGTAAAGTGATCTAGCTAAGCTAGCAGTGTCTATAAAATATCACAAGGATTTTCTGAGAGCAAAAATTCCTTGAATTGCAAGTTATTTAAGTGGCTCTGAGTTGTGTTTGATTTGTCACTTAGCCAAATTATTATTCGAATTTTTGGCGTGTGCGTTGTCTTTGGTTTTGTGATAATATTAATTTCCATGCCACAAGCAGAGTAATGATTTTTGTTTTTATATTTTAAAAATATATTTTAAAAAAATTAATTTTTTTATTTTAAATTAATATATTTTTTATGTTTTGAATTATTTTAATACATTAATTTTAAAAATAATTTTTTAAAAATAAAAAATATTATCTTAATATATTTTTAAATTAAAATTATTTATAAAAAAAAACAACTACATTTCAAGTAATGTCATTAAAATCAAGTGTGAAAAAAGCCTTCCCATAGGCGTCGAAAAACTTTTCTTGTTGTCTGCCGGAGGAAATTTTATTTTCTCACGAAAATTCAAAAACGGTATGAATATGAATATTTTATCGGCGAGTAAACATCATTTTATTAATAATTTATATCGCCGACAAATCGAGCACGTTGGTGACAAAGTTTTATCAAGAATTAGCTATCGAAAAATAGAGATGGAATATTATTACTAATTTTTCAACGGTGGCTGATCCTCGAGAAAATTAAGCATGGTAATTGACCCATAGTTGTATAGGGGATTCAATTATATCCACATAAATTATAAATTAGCACCTTCAAATGTATCATAGAATAAAAGTTCGAAAGATCACATAAGAAGCTAGCATTTAGTGATAGTAAAAGAAATATATACTCAATTGTTGAAATAGTATCTCTCTTTAAATAAATATGTTTTTATATTATTAATATTTTGTTATAAATAAATATAATATTAAGGAATTGTTTATATGTAAAATCATAATTCTTAATGGGTCTTTTCCATATAAAAAGAAAATTTTTATAATAAAAGCAGAAATAATGTAGATTATTTAAGAATTATATATATATATATATGTGTGTGTGTGTGTGTAATCTAGCATATGGGTTATTTTATTTTTCTCATTTGATGTGTATCAAATAATTTATATGTGAAAAAAAGTATAGACGTTATTGAAACCATTCTATAAATGCTTCACTTTCACTTCTAAATCAAATAAAGTTATGATTAATTAATGAAAAATAATTACAATTAATTAATATGCCGATTTCTTGACATGTTTACTTTTCTTACTTTTAACATACTAGAACCATAACTTAATATTGGATTATAACATGTGGTTCAATATAAACACTAGATAGTTTTTTAAGATCGATATCGTGAATATATAAAACAAATTAATTTAATCTTTATTATAATCTCCCTCTCTCTCTCTCTCTCTCTCTCTCTATATATATATATATATATATATATCAAGGTGTCGTTTTCTTAAAGAAAATATCTTTAAAACCAATCCTCAACTAGGCAGGCTCTTAATGTGAAAGAGAAGAAGTCATTATAACCTAAACATGAAGCCATCTACAATAATTGTAAGACAGCAAAGTAATAAATTAAACATGTAGCTAGTGATTAATTAATTGCCATGGAAGGTTTATATGGATGAAGTTGCGGACTATTTGGTATTATGATCTAATCATATATATATATATATATATATATGATTAAAAAAAATAAATTAATATATATATATATTAAAATTTAAATTAATATTTTTTAGTATTATTCTTATAGTTTTTATATATTAATATAAAAAATAATATTATTTTAATATATTTTAAAATAAAAATACTTCATAAAATAACTTCAACAACACTTTACCGTCAAATAGACTCTAAATTACTGCTAGAACCTTAGAAGACAGAGAAAATCAGGTAGTTAATTAATTAATATAATCGAGAGAAAACAGTCAAAGGTTATGTATAGAGCAAAGACCATACGTGCTAAAAATCTTAATTATTCCACTAGTTGTTGTATAATTTATTAAAACCTATTAATTATTGTAATAAAATGACCAACATATATAACCCACCACTTTCACAGGTTTCACCGGGAACGTATAATATATCATACACTTATTTTGGTGTTTTAAAGTTTGTTTTATTTTAAAAAATAATAGTTATTGAGTCTTGAAAAATAATATAAAATATTTATATAAAAAATAGTAAATGGACATATAAGATTAAATATGAATATATAAATGGCATATAATAATGAAAAAAGAAAATACCTAATAAATAAAGATAGATGGATCAATCATCCCTTAAAAAATGTGAGGGATTATTCATCCTTTTTCTTAAATATATTCTTGTTTTTATTATTGAAATACTTATAAGCATAGTTTAGAAATCTGGCCTGGTTCAGGATCCGCCCAACACGGGGTTGAAACCAGGCCAGGTTGAATAAGAAACGGGGAAAAAAAAACCTGGAGTGACCTGATTGATTCAACCAGCAAGACTGGTCAAGACTCAGCTACAAACCCATTGATTTTATTTTTTTTACTAAAATAATATCATTTTAATTTTTAAAATAAAAAATTGACTTGGTTAAAGCTCAAAACCAGAAATTTGAACTGGATTGGCTACCGAACCAGATCACAAGATTCTTTAGTTCTTACAACAACTTAGTTAGGAGGTTAAATTATAGAAGTGAAGTCTATTCAGAAACTTTCAATCCACTTTTCAAAGTACATGCCATGGTCGGTCGATACAGGAGTCCTTCTTCTTTGGCAACCACAAGCACGTTTTTACTTTACAGAGCGGCACAAGGACAAAGTCAAAAGAAATTGGTTACCGCTTGCACGTTTTTACTTTTATATAGGAAAAATTGCTTTCCGATAAAAGTTATTTTTAAATTTTTTTTTTATAAAATATATTAGATAATATTTTTAAAATTTTATTTTTAAGATTAGAATATTATAACTATTTAAGCAAAAAAAAAATAAATTTATTAGACAAACAATGTTTTAGCTGGATTATCAAACTTACCCTTAAAACATGTTTGTTTTTTTTAGTAAAAATCATATTTTGTAAAAAAAATAATTTTTTTACTTGAAATTAATTTTATTTTTGATGTGTTTTTTATCATTTTGATATAAAAATAAGTTTAAAAAATAATTAAAAAAAATATTATTTTCATTATTTTTTTAAAAAATAAACTGCCGCTATGATTCCAAGCGCCCCGTTAATGTGCCATCTCCACCAAAACTGGGGGCTACAAGACTACACTGAGGCGGCTACTCCACAAGCCTACCGTTTTCTTGATTTGGGCAATCAAAAGACAAAAACATGCATGTGGCTTCATGCATGCTCCATCATCGTGGTTGAGACCATAGTTTTCAGACTCAATCTAGTAACCAACTTGGTTTAAAATTCAAGTTTTGGATTTTTTTTTAAAATTAAAATTATATTGTTTTAGTAAAAATAAAACAAAAACTAACAAATTATAATCAAATTTTTAACTGGTTACAAGATCACACTAATTTTATTTTTATTTTCTTAATTTAACCTAACCTCAAATCAATCAATTTTTAGATCTATCCGTGAGGTGATATTAAAACTATAAATGAACCCTCTTCTTTTTTCCTAGTTTAGTCATCATAACCCTTTTTTCTTTCTTTAATCTCCGATTTGTAGGTAGTAAAGAAAAAAAAAAACTTCATGCTAGGAGAGAAAGATACTACAGAGACTGACAGTGACATGTATTATCGATCGATCGATCAATCAATCAACAAGATTTTTGCATGGAACGCGAAAGAGATAGGCTGCTATGCAAGTTGTCTCGCAATCCAACAAGATATCCCGCTGTGACAATTACATATGCCATTGAATTCTTAACATTAAAAACTTTGTTTTAACCTTCACCTAGAAATTCTCCCCTCACGGGACTTAAAGTTTATTTAGCAGTATGATTTTAATTGTTTTTTAAATATATTTTTTTTATTAAAATATATATTAATAATATTTTTTTATTTTTAAAAAATTATTTTTAATATCAATACATAAAAATGATTTGAAAATATTAAAAATATATTAATTTAACATTAATAAAAAAATAAAAAAAATTAATTTTTTTTAAAATACTTTTAAAATACATAAAAAAAAATTACTAGAAACTTCACATTGAAAACATGTCAATTTTCCACAAGATTATTGCAATTTGCGTATCCACCATTGTCGTTGCAACTAGCTGCATTTCACGAGCTTCTTTTTGGAAAATGGAGGCTGTAGGCATTTAAAGTCAAAAAAAGCCGGCGACCATGCTACGACTAACAGTTTTGCACGCAACCCTTCAGTTAAGACCTGAGACCCACCAAAACCCAGCAATAATTTGCAAGTTTGCAATGTTTTCTAGCAATCATTGCTGTTCAATCAAAACTAATTAATGGGGATATAGTGATTACCTGGGCCTTGAACACCTATGATTATAGAATTTGGACAGGATAGTTTTTGATATTAAAATATTATTTTAATTTAATAGTTTAAATTATTAGATAAAATTTTAGAATATAATTTATATTATTCTTTAACACATCCTCTTAAATGAAAATTCTTTGAGTTTGAAATTTGAACATGCCTACATTATCCTGTGCTTAATTTTTATCAAATAAATAAAAATTGTAAGATTCGAACTCGTGACCACTTAATCATCAAGGTTCTGATACGATGTCAAAGAATCATCTCAACTCAATAATTTAAGCTATTAGATAAAATCTTAAAATATAATTTATATTATTCTCTAATATTTAAAAGAAAGATAAAGGACTAGATTGGATACAAAATCCATCCTTTTATTTTTCTATGTAGGTTGCTAATTGATCTAAGTGATATTGAGAATGCAAGATTTTTTTTGTTTTTGCGTCTAAATCAAACTATTCTTGAATGTTATATCAAAGCCTCCAAATTGATATCTATATATGAGTTCACATTTTAGACCATCCTTGTTCGTTCACGACTTAATTTTAGCAATAATGTGGTGAATGGACTGATGATTTTTAGCTGAGTGGTCTTGTGATAAATATAATATTATTAGCTTAAACAATAATTAATATCCATCATGACGTCCTTGCGCACTTTTTTGATTTTAAAGAGTCATGGCCTTGCATAATTTGAGAGGGTGAGAGCAACCGATACAAATGTAGTTGAGGAGGAATTATGATAAAAGATACAAAGCAAAATATTTTAAAAACTCCAAATAGTTTAGAAGAAGGATATATGTGATGAATAATTTATTAATTCTTTTTTATTTTAGGAATCTAATTTTTTTTTTTAATTAAGATGGCTAGTAGTATATGATACCTAATATACCAAGATGTCTAGTATTTGTAAAATGCCATTTCTTGTAGATTTGGAACCCTAAGATGCTTAAATAACCCATAGCTCGTTAGATCTGGATTCATCGAATGTAAACATAAAAGTTAAAATATTATGGAATGAAAGATCCATCTTCCTTGACTAAGTTCAGTTTAAGGAAGTGATTTTGTGTTTTCTCTCTCAAAAGGAAGGCTTTTGTTGCAGAGATGAGTTAAAAGGAGAAACTGTATGGGAGTTGTGCAAAAAGTATACGGTGGCATTGCGTGTAACCCACCAATCAAAATGCAGCAAAAATCTTTTTGTCCAAAAACCAGAGCATGTGAGGCTGAGGTGTAAAAGGGCCTCAAACGGACAAGGAAGACGTGTACATGCCCGGAGGAATCTTATTATATTAATAGTTTTTCTTGTATATTTCACCATATATTAATAGTTTTTCTTACCCTTTTGATGATGACTTGATAAGAGCACTCACTACTCACATTCTCAGCAACTTCACGTCTTTTTGGCAAGCTGTAAATGGAACCCGAATGGCCTCAAAGGCGAGACTACAGTTTTAACGTTAGTTTGTTTTGTATTTTAAAAATATTTTTTAACAAATTTTATTTTTTTTTATTTTTTTATTAACTTTAAATTAATATGTTTTTAGTATTTTTAAATCATTTTGATATGCTGATATCAAAAATAATTTTTAAAAAATTTAAAAACATCATTAACATATATTTTAACACAAAAAATTATTTAAAAAATAACCATAACTATAATAAACATGCTATTAATGTAATTTTTCCTTGTCATGGACCCAACAGAATCTCCAATTTCAACGTGTAGGAATGGCAGAGACCCATGGCGTAGACCCCCACTCACACATCAAAGTGAAGAGACTAGAGAATAATAACAAATGGAGACGTGGGGGGGAGAATCCAGTGGAAGAATGGGTTTTTTCTTTGTCGTCACCAACCTTCTTTACAAGACCCATGGCGTAGACCCCAACCCTGTCCACGCACCCTTTTCTTACAGTTCTTGCCTTGTATTGAATCAACTCGACCGTTCATCTCTCCCATTTTGCTTTCCTAAAGGTAATTTGATATGATTTCGTGCATGGCCAGGAATAAAGAAGAAGAATTGAGGGCTTGTCAGCAGCCATGGCTGACTGGACAAGAATTACAGACACAATTTAAAGTAAGCAGATTCCATTGGCTTCACAACTCTTACATAGATCCCACAGCATTGATCTCCACGCAGCTAACAAAAGCAGTTCTGTGCATATACTTTGAAGCTTGTGGTGTCTTGCTACAACCGCAAAAGCAGTTCTCCACGCAGCTAAGGAAGTATTGCTAGCCAAAGGAAAAAGGAGAAAGCAAAAGGTTTCAACTTTGTTAAAAGACACCATCTTACCTCCGAAGCTTTGACTAATGTATTTTTAACTTTTTTTTCCATTTGCAGAAAGTTTTGAATCTTCAAGAAATGTACATTGACCGAGATTCTCCACTAACACCCAATAGGGTTTCAGAGATATTACTCATCTGTGCCAACACGCTAGCTGTTGGTTTGTGGTAGGTCTTATGGCTTCAGAAAGATTTAATTTTTGTAAAGTATATATCATAGATCATAGGAGCTGCTTCGAAGCACGAACTTGTAATTGGTGGTTTGTTTTCCTTGCAACGAAAGGGGATAAAAGTTCTTATTGAAAAATCTTTAAAATAGTTTTTTTTTCAATATTTTTGAAGTAAAAAGTATTTTCAATAATTTTTTAGACTCTCAAGCATACCCTTGTGTTATTTTGTCTTCTTGAGCGTGTTGAAGTTGCTATTTGGATATAACTATAGCTGGAGTAGCCTTTATACTGTGCCACGTTGTTGAGAGATGTGACAACCCTCGAAATGGATGCCAAATCATTCTAAATCAACTTTCTACCATTGTCGTGCTGCCTTTCGTGGAAAGAACCACCTTAAAGCCCAAGTTTGTGTCCACAACTTTACGAATGATCTAATGTCACATAACCTAAGTGTACTCCATGACTTTCCAGGTTGATCTAAGATTAAGAAAAGACAATACCATCTTAATTTCGTTTTTTGATTTTTCACCAAGTTTTTTGTGAAATTATGTCCCAGATTGCATTCAAACAAGGCCAAGATTGTTTCCTGAGACTAAAGAAATCACAAATTAAAGCCAGCCAATGAAAGTTGTGTAGTCCCACAGGCTGTAAAATCAAAATTCCTGGCTCCACTAGAAGCCAAACCAGTGCGGCCAGGTTTGGCCATCAAGGAAATGCCGACGAGCTGTTTTTGGTTGTTTGTGTGGTGGCAAGCTATGCAAATCCACCACAAAATAGCATCACAACTCATGAGTAGGTCAAAGTGGAGAGACAAGATGCAACAGTTTGACAGCTCCACCTTGCTTTACAAGAACAGTGACATTACAGCAACTTCATCAAAAAGAAGGGTTTTTTTTAGCACATGAAGCTTGAAACCCCATCTCTTCTCAGTGTTTTTTTTATCCTGTTTGAACACAGTTGTGAAAACAATGGCCTAACCATTTTTCTCCTCAGTTCATAGCTTTTTTCTGTTTGAACACAGTTGTTTTTGCTTATAGATTATTTCAATGCATCATTTGCTAACAAGGCCGCTTCAAACTCATGATGCATCTGTGTGCAATTCCTGTGGAGCAAACAATCAGCTGAATCCACTGTCAATTGGATATTTTCTTGATTTCAAATTAAACAACAATTTGTAATTAATCCACTTAAAAGCACCTTTTTTCTCTCTCGTGAGAAGCACTCAGAAACACTTTGATACGATGGAATGGTAGAAAATATTTTACAGTAGATGCATATGTATGTAGTGAAACATGTTTCATAATACAAAATCAGCCTGTGGTTCTTAAAAGTTCATCAGTTTTCGAGTTTTTATTTGTTTTTTAAATGAAAAACCAAAACAATCAAGTTTCTTGTTCTTATGATTGTCAATAGAGCGGATGGGAGAAAATCTTTTACATACCTATCTCAGAAAAATCCAAAACCATGGCCACCTTACCTTGGCACCGGTTAGATTGAGCCAAAATAAAACCAGTCACTTTTAATCATACACACAAAGAACATTTCGCATTACAGTACAACTATGTTTTTCAAAAATTCTTACTTTTATTTTTTTGAAAAACTCTTAAATTAATTTTCTTATTTTTTTAATGGTTTTAGGTGTTAGTATCAAAAATGAAAAAAGAAAGATATTTGAAAAAATATATTATTTTAATATATTTTTAAATAAAAAATATTTTAAAAATTAACTTCTACTACACTTTCAAACATGATTTTATAACATTCAACTTGACTTTAAAAATTAACTCGAGAAATTTAAGATTTAAAACTTAATTTAAATTGTCAATTGGACTAGCTCATTATTAAATTTTGATTTGATAAAACTTGTTCATCAGGACTTGTTTTTAGTGATTCGAGTGACCTAATTAAACCTAATCTAATAACAATTTGATTAATTGTAAGTAAAAATAAATTTTTTTAGACATCCAACAACTCAATATGTTCATTCAACCAAATTATAGTATCAAAAAGTGAAGAAACTATTAATTTTTTAATTATGGATTGTGGTGTAATTCAACCAAATAATGTTCATCCGAGTGTTTAAGGAATTTCCATCAAGTCTGAATTAATGCTTAGCCCATTAAATTGATGACCATGAATTCCAAACTTTTGAATTTTTTTTTTTCGCATACTGTTCTTTCCAATCTGAACTGTACTCTTTGACGAAGTTTCTTCAGGTGCTAGTTGTTGAGCCCAATATCAGTTTTGAAGGATACTAAATTGAAACCCAAATTCAGCAGACTACTGGATGGGTTTGGACTTTCTCATAGAGATGGGCTTTACCGGCGAGAACTAACTACTGACCCATTTACTGGATTGATATCGGAAAATCTTAAACGGCCTGAATTTGAGGTCAGAGACAGTCGTTACTGATCCGAAAAAGGATTTGGATCTCTAGATTACTGGGTTGAATTGTTGATTGTTTTTATTAAAATAATTTTTTTATTTTAATATTGATTTAACTGATTAATTGAATTATTAAAAATAAATTAGAATAATTAAATTTTATTACATTAGTATCTTATCTGATTTAACTAAAAAGAGAAGTGGTTTGTAATTTTAATTCATAAAAAGTAAACCCGCCTTAATAATTATTTTCGGCTCCATCAACTTTGAGTCCTTCTTTAAAATCCACAATTTTTAATTTTACCAATTTAGAATCTTAATGTTGTGCATAATATTTTTTAATAAAAAATATATTTAAATAATATATTTAATTTTTTATTTTATTTTAATATAAATACATCAAAACTATCATAAATATCTAAAAAAACCAATTTAAAAAACGTTCTAAAAATAACATATTAACTAGCATTACCAAACACACAAAAAATACAGTTAAATCTTTTTACTTAAACCATACCTTGTAATAAATGTAGGAAGTTCGTAAACAACAATTAAGAGGGTATTTAAAAGTATAGTTATGATTGTTTTTTAAAGTATTTTTTATTTGAAAAAGTATTAAAATAATATTTTTTTAAAATTATTTTTGACATCAACACATCAAAATGATCTAAAAATATCAATTTTTTTTAATTAATTTAAAACAAAAAAAAATTATTTTTTTAAAAAATACTTTTTAAATTCAAAAACATACATGTCCTAGAAACTTCTGGATTGTGAGCCTAAGGAACTCTTGTAGAGGGAAAATTTTCATTTGCAATATTTTAAAGATTGAAAAATGATAGTGTTTAGTTATTTTTTAAAAGTATTTTTTATTTAAAAATAATAATATTTTAATTTTTTTATATTAACATGTCAAAATAATTCAAAAACACTAAAATAAAATTTATTTTTTAAAAAATTCAAATTATTTTAAAAACTTCTTCTGCCTGTGAAAACAAACTAGGTCGTAGTTTGCCAAAAAGTTTAGGCATTATACGTTGATGGCATCATCAACTTCAATCATTCACACACACACACATATGGACTACAATCCCTTAAAAAGAATAATAAACGAAAAGAAAAAACTTTCAGCAGACACCATGATCGCTCTGCATCAGAATCTATGGCTAGGTCATTCTAGGTTTTGGGTTCTGTCCACCTTCTGTCCCTTGCTTGCATCATAACTTTAACACGATAGTTCATGTTGGACTCCGGTTTCCTTCACGCACGCACCATTCTTTTTAAATTCTATTGTATTATATTTTTGTATAATTTTTAATAAAAACAAATATGTTATTATTTGATCATATTCTCCCTTTTCCACATAAAATTATATTTTTCTTCATTTGAAAGTTGTTTTTTATATATACAAGGATATAACAATTAATATAAACCATGCTGTCCTATCTTTGTTTGTCATCTTCTGGTGTCATCATGTGATGTGCTTCTTCGATAAAATGTCTGAAGGACTTAAGTATGGAGTTTGGCATAGGCAGTTAATTTCACTTTGAACTAGTCTAGATGAATATATGTTGTCACTCTGTCTTCAATTTCTCAACCTAAGCAAATCCTAACGATTTCCTCCTGTCCTGTTCTTTTTTCTTACAATTCAAAGTGAACTCAATGGATAATTGGTTGATATTTGGGAATATTTTCTGGTTTCAGAGTCTTCAATGTGAAGGTCTTTGGCTTCAGTATACATTTATATGGTTAATGTAATATTTTGAGTTAAAGGGATTGGAAAATACAATAAGGCCCTTGGAGGCTTAAAAAGAGGGTATAAATGAATGAGGGGTAATGTGGTAATTGACCAATAGTTGATAAATATAAAAAAAAAAAAAAAAAAGAGGGATCTGAAATTTGAAGAACAAACCATGAGAGAGAAGGGAGGAAGAAGAAGAAGAAGAGAAAAGAGAGGAAAATAAGGGAAAAAAGAAGAGAAGTAGATGAAATAAGTAAAAAGATAAGATTTATGGTTTTAAGTGTATAAAGTCACTGCCAGTTCAAAGCCACCTCGCCTTCTAGCCTAAAAGATGCTAAAGTCACTGCACGATGATCCGTGCACCCCATGGCCTCACACCTATGCCACACTGCATCCAAAAATTGTTGTGGGTCCTCAGAGTTATCTACACCCTTAAAGGTAGGAGATGCCAACTTAAGGAACTCTGACAATGGCATTTTCATCCCATTCACAGTATGGGAAGTCGAAGATGCATTCTTATCCTTCTCCTTTTCTCTCTAAGTTAAAATGTCAGCCAGGGTCTGCATGGCCTGTTCAATTTTATCCAAAGCACTATCAGTATAAGACACCCTTTTATCCAAAGCACTATCAGTATAAGACACCCTATCATGGGATACTGCTCCTAGTTCTTACCAACATCCAAACCATAGTCCCCCTCAAATTCAATCTCATCCTGAACTTCTGCTTCCATTGGTTGAGGCGAAGGGTTTCTAACTCTCTTTTTGCGCCTCTCCTTCCTAAGTTGAGCGATGAGAATGTCCTCTTGATCATCGGTATTAATTACATGTTTAGCCCTCGGCATATTTAAAAAAAAAATGCATATTTATCACAAGGAAGAAGACATGCTTGATGAGAATTCAAAATTTCAAAAAAACAACAAACAAAACGATACGGATCCTAATGCTCCACTTATTACGAAATTTTGAATAATAATAAATAAATAAAATAGATTACGAGGTTTTAATAAAACCATGCTCTGATACCACCTTTGTCACGACCTGAATCCCGGATCCGTGACCGGCAACGCAGGAGCGGTGTCCAAAGGACACCTCACCTACGCTAAGCCTCAGAACAAACATATCAAAAGAACAATTTATTCAAAAATACGCAGCGGCTCATAATTCAGAAATATCATATTATTCAAAACTCATAAAACCAAATGATAGTTCAAAATTTCTCATCGGTAATTAAAACAAAAATAATAATTCATAATACTCATTACATTGTCAAAATCCAATTTTAATCAAACCAAGATAACAGTGGAGCGTCTAAGACATCAAGTCAAAACTGAAAGGAAAGCCTCGCGAACAAGCAAGGCATACCGACCAGAACTGAAGAAGCGGAAACACTCAACAAAGTCCCAGAAACTAAGAACCTGAAATAATATTAAAAATGAGAGGTGAGTTCAACCAACTCAGTGAGGGAATAACATTTAATATACATTTCAGATATTTCAGATATTAATAATTTGTAAGATGATTTATCTTAATATACATATACATATACATATACATATACATATACTTACTAAACATATTATTATAACGTAACATATTATCATAACGTAGTGGATTACATGTCAGAGATCAGATGACACCCGAAGGTGACCAGATGACACCCGTAGGTGACCAGATGACACCCGTCGGTGACCACTGTGGGATGATCAATCGTCACAGGCTGATGCCTCTCTCATCAGCTAGGTATACAGAATACTATGTGCACACAGGCTAACTACTCTCCGTTAGCATGGAGTTACTGACAAGTCCCATATCAAAGCATAATAGATATTCACAGAATCATCAAAGAAACGTATATCATATCAAATAGAATTTACTTTATCAGATTGCGAGTGCAAATTCAAGAATAAATGAGTACTCGGAAAATAAAACAACATATATAAATATTCAAGAAATTTACTAGTTGTACTCATCGTATAATCAACATACATATGATATACATATTTCATATTTATTTATATTATATGCATATTAAAGATTATTCCACTCACCCGGAAAATATAGAACTAAAAGGAATGTCGGACGAAAGACCCGAAAATCCTATTAAGGATCGTTAGGAGAACCTACAATAAATATATGAAATATACTCAAAAACAAATCAAACTAAAGATCCCAATGCATAAAATAAAACCGGGCTTAAACTCCTAAGTTTATGGACTAAAACGACAATTTTCCAAAACAGGGACCAAAACGTAATTTTACCAAAATTTGAGGACCGAATTGTAAATATATATCCATACTGAAATTTATCCATAATTCGTCCTTATCTTTGTCCAGAATCTTGAATTATGCCCCAAGGTCCAAAATGTGATTTTATCAAAATATTAGGGGTCAAAACGTAATTTGTCAAATTGGAGGACCAAAATGAAAATATCATATATTCCTAATTATACTGGAATTTTGCCTTTAAATCATCCTCAGTTCTGTTCAGAACCTCAATTTATGCCCCAGGGACCAATCTGTAAAATTCCCAAAGTTCGGGGACTAAACTGCAATTTCCGCAAATTGAGGGACCAAACTGAATTTTCGTCATCTTCAACCTCAAACCCAGAATTTCAACAGATCATCTACTGTTATCTCCTGATTTCTAACACAATTTCACCATTTAAACAAAATCATAACTCAAAATCATTATCCTTCAATTCAATCTCTCAAAATCAACTAATTAATCCTATTAAGATGCTAAAGTTTCTTGATGCTGATCTTCCGACCACCGAGACGCCCCCTAAGGAGCTCCATCCAGTATTCTTTCTGTTTGTTGCAGCTCCAAGTGATGCTTCTATGGCATGGGCAAAAATTCAAGGCTCATTTGATCATGGATCACGGATAGCTTACTTCATTGACTAAATTGCTTTATTTGGCCTGTTAAGATTCATTCCTAAACTATGCTGTCTTGTTTTTTTCGCAATTTTTCAGGCGGTCCGTGCGAATTGTTTCCGAGGATTCAAGTGATCAGTCAATGGTGCATGCATTCGTACTTCGGGACCTCTTCCCTAATGACCTTGTCATCGTTATCAGCAACAGGAAACCAAGACAGCATCATCACAGGAAGTGGTTCCATATACGACGAGGAAGCTCGGATGAAAAAGAGATTGAACATTACTTAAAGTTCAGTAACTCAGATGTCAAGGATATAGAATCTTCTCTAGACCCAACCACTTCCAGCTCATTAAGTTTTAAGTAATGCCCATCACAATGAGGCTTACGCTTCCACATCCTTAGCAGGTCCTAGCCATTTTGTGGATCTTCAGCCCAGTCATGCGAGGAAATCATAACCTAGTAATTATGAAAGTTCCAGTGATCATGGATCAAAAATGGAAATTAAGATTTATTCGGTAAGAGTAGAGTTCTGTGAAAAGAACTAATAAGATGTGTGTTGTATCAGATAAGTACAAGTAATATCTATGCTTTTGCAAGCATTCTTTCTAAGAAAACAAAAACCAGGTAAATCAAAAGAACTTTACTTTTTCCCAAGACCATTTGACAATTCATGATAAGAAAAATGTAGTAGAACAGGAAAACTTGAGACCCTTTTCTGCAACTACCTAAGCAACAAGGAAGACAATTCGGTGGCCTTAGTGATCCATAATCTGCTCTAATTTGTCTTGCCACTTCTTGAAACCTGTCCTCAACAAGAAGATTGTCCCTTATTGAAACTTGTCCTCAACAAGATTTTCTTCTAAATTTCTCTTTTCTTCTTTTCGAGGAGTTATACCATAGGTACATCTGAAATTGTGATGTTGAGGACAGGACCTGCGTGTATCCCCGCACTGCACAAACAAAAAATTATGATCGTACAGAAAAGGGAAGGGAATCAAAGCAGAATAACACAGAATAGCTATATATCTTCCCTCCTTAAACTTTAAAAGTTAATTCAATCTAGGATGTGTTCAAGTCCTAAATGACAAGTGAGAGTGATGAAATGTTCATTGGCTTTAACATTCTTCATAATCTCAGCCTAAACCGTGACTGATTTTTGCTCCAGGTATAAGTTACAGGTCTATGAAGCTATTGAGTTTTATTACAGCTTGCAATTCTATTTTCTCAGCTTGCAATATAAGTTCATAACTCTAGTATTCATGATCTATGTCTGAAATTTGAGGGCCTTATTCCACTTCAAGCCAAGAAACTCATGGGTTGCCCAACAGCATATGATTTCAGCCACGCGCACAACGGATGCCAACTGTTTGGAGAGACAGGAAATTTTTTTGGATCTTTAACAGGACGACATAGAAAACTAGAATATATTGAAAAATCATCTTAATTCAATAATTTAAGTTGTCATGAGTCTCAAAATTAATATAGTTTATATTATTTTATAACACGTAAAAAGTTCTTTGAGTTTAAAACTTGCATAGACTCATATTACTCCGTGTTTAATTTTTATTAAATAAATAAAGATGATGAGATTCGAACTCGTGACCGCTTGGTCATCAAAACTCTGATACCATGTCAAATAACCAATTTAACCCAATAGCTTAAGTTGTGAGGTGAGGTCACAAAATATGATTTATATTATTCTCTAATACACTCCTTCAAGTGAAAGCCTTTCGGGCTTGAAACTTGTACATGTTCACATTACCTTGTGCTTAATTTTTATTAAATAAATAGGGATAGTGAGATTCATACTCGTGACCGCTTGGTCATCAAGGTTCTAATACCATGTTAAAGACCTATCTCAATCCAATAATTTAAGCTAATAGATGAGATTCTAAAATATAATTTATATTATTCTATAACAGAATATATTTTTGTTCATGGTAATAATCAGAAACTCGATTCGGCTACGACATTATGTCTTTCTGTATTATTTGAATTCATCTCCTAAAATTATCGAATACTTAACAACTCGTTGATACTGACCCTGCCTTGATGCAAGTATACATAAGAGTGGTGCAAGGTCTGCGAAGGGAGAAAGTTCCAAGTATCATTCGCTGTCCTGAAACTTGCAACAACGACGTTATTCCGAGTACATCCGACATTAGGCATGGCACAAGGTCTTGTTCTCCTGGTCTACTTGTTTCAATACGCTCCCAAATTCTCCGTAAGAATCCTCAAATCGTGTAGCAATATGACAGTGAACTTACATTTTTGTTCTTGGTATTGGTCGTGATCAATTAAGGTGTTCATTTATGTTGGTTTCTTGTCTAAACATGCTTTAAGCCTGTAAATTTACATGAACGCAGAATGGATTTCATTATGACTGTTTAACACATTTTAACTCTCCATCATGTTCACATTTATACCATCTTCATCATTGTATTGGTACTTGAGTTGCAGCTAGTGCCTATGAAAACATATGATCTTTTAATCTCTTGAAAGGAACCATATTTACCATGAAGATTTTGGCTAAAAATCAAATTTTATCAGAAATATATCTCCAGAATTACTGGCCTGTAAAACTGCTGAGAGTGTAGTTCGTCCACCAGTCTTTGTTGCCCTTAAACAAACACTCCAGCGCAACGAACCGTGTAATTTGTTTGCTGGTCACTTGTCTTGTTTCAGCGACACAAACTGACTCTAAGGTGAGTTTTCACCCAGAATCTCTTGTCCTAAATATTTGAGGACATAAAGCCCCATAACCTCATCTCCGTATCTCTACGCAATTTCTTGGTGAAAGCACTGTTATTATGACATGGGGTGTCTTGTACCAAAGAATTGATAGCAGCGACAAGTAGCATGTATGAGGTCTCGGTCCCCACGCTAGGTCGATGTAGCTACAAGAGAAAAACAAAAGCTATAAAGCTACCCTTGGCTGTGCTGCTTTTGTGGAGAAGCAGAAAATCCAACGAGGAAAACAAGAGGAACTAGATAGGAAGAGAAAAATCGATGTAACCATACTTTGGCACTTCTCCTAGCACATTTTGTCAATGTCTCCCTATCCCTACTTGTTGACATGTGATTGACCTCTCCATCTTTGCCTGTTCTGCTTCAACCCTAATGGCTCATATTTGGCCAGCTATACCAGGTTATGTTACTCTGCAATGGCTTGAAATTTGAGATCTAATGTTGGAAAGAAAGGGCAGTGTTTATGGAGGCCAGGATACATCACACACTGGACCCCATTTCTGAGGGGACCAGAAACTCTCACTTCTCAGCTTTTATCAGATGGAATGGTCCCTAAAGATAGGTCTACTTTGTTAGACTTTCAGGTACTATAGTCAGATAATACTAAAATCTCAATTACCACAAAATTTTCTTGTTGAACTGTTATGGTGTACTAGGAGTGGACTTGGTAACAGTGTATCTGCAAGAAATTTATCAATTGCAGAATCCGTTAACAAATCTGCAGAAAAGACTGTTGTGTGCTTAGATCTAAGACAGACTTGTTCGAACTAAACATTATCAAATGATTTGGCTTAAATTCTTTGACATGGCGGAACTTGACAAGAAGAAAGCAGGCACAAAGAAGGGTCTCAACAGCTAGAGCTTGATTCATATTTTATTATTGAATGTTTCTCTCGAATATAGTTGTGCTTTAAGAAGTTTATAACTTTTTAAATAGGTCGGGTAGGAAAATCAAAACTTTAAATCAAATAGGAAAAAACAATATAAAATTTGAAATTAAATCGGGAATCAAAGAGCATCTTCTTGACTTAATTTATATGTGTTTTCAAAGTCCGTTGGTTATTTATAACTTTTTAAATAGGTCGAGTAGGGAAATCAAAACTCTATATCAAATAGAAAAAAACAATATAAAATCTGAAATTAAACTGGGAATCTAAAAGCATCTTATTAGTCTAATTTATAGATGTTTTTAAAATCTGCTGGTTATAACAAGCTAACTTTCTATAAAATTAGGCTTATAGAACTTCCAAATTGAATTTAAACTCGATTTAATGATAGATTAAAAGTTATAAATTTTTTTGTTTGACTTATAAATTGACAAATTCACAACCAACTATTTAGAACCATCAGATCCTTCAGACCCGCTTACATTACTCTTGCTTACCCTTAGAAATGAGTTAACATTATCTATGATAATTCCCAACCTTGATAATTATGGAACCAAGTTTTTTAATCAGTTGATTTGGTCAAGGAAAACTCTGTCACTGCACAATTATAGAGCAAAGAGAAATGTATGCTACAATACTGCTGCAAAGATATGGCCACAAAAAGAGTCCATAACAATGATTGTGTTAGAACAATCAGTCTGAAGGCACTGCGGAATGGAAGGTTGCCCAAGATTGAAGCAATGTTGCCTTCTCTTGAACTTTCACCTGCGTTGATGTTTGCTTTATTCTTTACTTGATCAGTTGGTACCATACTGCACACAAGAAAAGAATGGAAGTTTACTTCATAGTCGTAAATAAACTATGGTTTCCCGCAGCATATGTTCCGTTCTGTTTCATCATTAGGAGACCTGCTTGCAGGAGGGATTTCTATCGATTATGTTCAAGAATTTCTGATCCAAATTCTTAACTGTCCCAAAATCGATCAACAGGTTGTCTTTTCAGTGGGAATCATAAACTTTCCTAATGATGTCCGAATAACCAGTTGTCGTAGCTTAATCAAACAGTATGATTTTGGCACACCTAACTTAATTATGTTTTCTCAAATTGTGTGACAGTTCATGTCTTTTAAACTTCAGCTTGTAGATTTAAAACTATGATTTCTGCAGGTGTAAGAAAAGAATGGCTACTGGGATAGGACAAGAACAAAAGAAAGAAAGAAAATCTAGCTTCCGAGAAACAGAAACAGAAAATGAAAAATAGTCTGATATCAGTTCTGACAGAGACACAAAGCAGACAAGCATCTGCCTGTAAACTTCAAATTCAGGTTAACCATCAGACATCTAATTTCAAGAAATCTTGCAAGAATTTCCATACAGAGTGAGAGTTAAGCAAGTAACTCATCATCAGAGTTCATATTATATAACAGGCCGACTTATTATTATTATTATTAAATACAGGCATGCCCATATTGTCAAATTGTAATAGATTAACATCTCATGTGATTGAACTCCGTGCCAATTGATCTTTTAAGGCAATTAAAAATCCATTGTATTAAACTAACATTTGGTTCTACAAAGTTTGAGTGCACAAGCTTGAAGTAGTTGAAAGGATCATTTCTACAAGCAAGCACGTGGGAGGAAAAAAACCAGTTTCATTCGGTCATGTAACCAAAGTATCAAGACGGTTCGGTTACGTCAAAGAATCATCTCAACTAAAAAACTTCAAAACCCAGAAATTAACATGGTTAAACTTACAGTAGCATTATTGTTTTTCCTAACAAGCAACAATAGTCAATAAAATCACCATGAGTAAACAGCCCTGCTACTGGGACACTGATAAATCCAAGCTAAACCTGGTGCGCCTCAACTGAGGTAAAAAGATTGAACCTAGGAAGTGCACCTCAACTTCATACCCCTAAGGTTCATCCTTATTCCCCTAGACTAAACCTGGTGGGGCGTACTCGAGCGTCGTTGTCCTGTAAGGTTCAACAACATGGTCCAGTGTAGGCATTAAGGCATCTGAAAATGTTTATCATTCTTAAAGGCAATGATACAAATCTAAAAAGAAAAGGTGTCCCGAAGACAACCTGTGGAGATTGAAACAATAATAGAGTGGAGATGTTATATGAATAGAATAATCCTGATTTCATTAGAAGAAAACTATACAGAAATAAGGGAGAGAATCTTGTAGTAGCTGGTAGCCTAGCTTTTCTCCCATAAAGGAAAAGACAAAAAAAAAACAAAATTTTAATTTTATCCTTAAATTCTTCTTTCTTTTTCTCTCCCTCATGGCCAGATTTCTCATGGCCGACCATCCACACAACTTCTAAACAAAGAAAACAAATTTACATTATCCTCCCAGAAGAATAGAAGAAAAGAACAAGAAACAAGTGGTTGCTGATCTTTCTTTATTCCTATCTCTTTTTCTTTCCCATGTGAATATCAACATTGCTGCTTTCCTTCTCTTCTTTTCAACTCCTTTGTACAATGACCTCAATTTATTTCCCTGAAAATAACATATATGAAAGAATGTCATAAAAACCTGATGATTTTTCTACTGTCATTGTAAAGTAATATTCATAACAGGATAGAGACTATTGAAAGTAGATAATCATAACTTGGTGAGAGGATTGACTTACCATTGGATCTTTTGCAATGGAGTACTGCCTCATAAATAGAGCTCTCAGAATCACAAGACCTTCGCCAGCAATCATCGACAGAATAAGCTACACTGATTCTCGGAGATGTTTCTGCTGAATATACCCAGTTCTTCATTACCTGAACTTTTGAATCAATATTTTCAGCTCTTGAACTTGACCTGTGGCCTCGAATTCTTCGATACAATGGCCTTAGAAAATCCAAGTATTTCTGAACTATTTGCTTTGACAATCTCCTGCACCTTCTTAATGAAGAACAACGTTGAGGTTTACAAGCTGAAACCACAGTTTTTGGTGCATGAGAAGAGGTATGGAGGGCTGAGGTTGAGTCTGAGACATCATAAGCCTCCATCTTTAACGGATCGACAAAGAGAGGCATGACATAGCCATTGGAGAAGAGCTCATCAGCATGGACAAGAGTAAGAGGAGATTGTGAAATGGGGAAGTCAAATTTGAAATCCTGAGAGTTTCTGAAGAATCTTTTTGAAGGTGGCATTCTTGGGTCCATCTCAATGAAGGAAGCTTCATCTGATGCATCTAGTGAGGCCCTGAGAGAATTGTCTAGGCTTTCCAAAGATGGCTTCAGATTAACTAACCAACTGTATGAGAAGCTTTCAATAGAGAGAGGCTGTGAAGTTTCCATTGGTGTTACTCTATGACAAGATATGCAGGAGAAGAGAGCAGATAATATTGCTAGAAATATTACGGGGAAAGAGGGGTAATGTAGGTGTATTAGCAAAGGTCCTCTGCCTATAGAATATATCTCAAGGCACGTATATATATACCACAATATATATCCTCTTTTTAACAATCGGGTATGTGGTTGTCTGACAAGAAACCATGAATATTAATTTTTGAAATAGAGAAAAGGGGAAAGGAAACAGAAATGTGTGCCCCACAGGCACCCATTATGCAGAACTGTTTGCATCACTCCTTTACCCCAGTTTCTCTTTATTCATATTTTCTTTGAACTTCAAAGAGAAGATGGATTCCCTTTACAAATTTCCTTTGTTCATTATTTGGTTAGTAGCTGTCACAAGGCAATAGTACAGATGTGGTCCACTGGGATGAGCTAGTCATATCGGAACTTGATCCTAAAAGGACTAGTTAAAAGTTGTTAAGGCCTGTTGAAGCATCCAAAGCAACATCAATTATGCCATCCAAAAGTTCAAACCATCATGGTTATGTTTTTAGATAGTTCAAACTAAATTCGAGAGGCCTAACAGTAAGTTTTAGTTTTTAGGTTAAATTTCTTAGCAATGAATCCAAGCTATTAGGTAAGGCTTCGAGAATAATTTATGTCATATTTTATAACAAATTAACCGAACCTTTGTTGATTTTGTAGTTCAAAACCAAAGAGACCTAGCAACAAACTAGAAAGGAAGTTGTAAATGAGACTGGTTCGTGCATATACTTCAGCTAACTAAAAAGAGCCATCTAGAATCCTCATGCAAAAAGGCATGAGGAAAAAAGAGAATGTTTGGCTTTAAACATGTTTCTAACAGGTAATTGGTAGGCAATTAGACTTTTTAAGAAGCAGGTTCATGAACACTCTCTATTGTTTATCCAAGCTGCTCCTAAAGCTAGAGCATAAAGGAAGTATAATCATTCTTATGCTTTGAATGTTTCTCACAACTTACTTTCTATACTTTCTTTGTAAACAGGGTCAAATTGCTTAGCCTGCTTTAGTTTTGTCATTTTCCTTAACTGATCCATTATTCTGATTCTCATACACAAGGCTCATATAATAAAGCAAGTCATTGATTATAAGAATCTATTGATATATGCTTGCTAGCTCTGCTCTCAACTCTCTGTTGCGTTACACATGTGAGTAGGCCTTGAGAATCTATGCCCCTAAGCTCCAAATTGATGAGTTTCCCCGACCTTATCAATTCGAAAAAGAGCAATGTCAAACAGCATTATGAACCAGGAAAATTGGCCGGTTGAAATTACTGAGAAGGATCAAGTGCATTTAAAATCCTGGGTTCTGATAAATTTCCATAATCTGCAGATGCATCTGAGATAAAAATGTGTTGACAATATATGCTCATAAGAAAGGTTGTGATATTCCCACAAATCTTGCTTCTGTTGGAGGAAAAAAGAAACAGAAGATTAAGATTTTGAAAAGATTTACCAAGACAGTACAGACCACTATTACTAACAGTGTCCCCTCTCCTCTCAATGACAACAATGTCAGGAAAAAAAATATAATGAGACACTAGACATTAACTCTATGTTCAGTGCATAAAATACACTAAATTAAATGATATCAACACATCACACGTAGCAATGTTTTTGTCCTCGAGTCAGTTGAACAAGATGCATTTGGGAACAGAATTGGGCGAGGAAGAAAATATCACCAAGTTTTTCTTGGTGTAGAAATTTCAGGCTTTTTCATCCACTAACACTCCGAGTGGTAATGACTTCGAATCTTTCTCAAAGAAACTTAAATGCTTGAGAAAGTAGAGTCATTTTCACTCAAAACCATAGCTAATTTTTAGTTACGAACAATCTTATAAAAACAAGGATAACAGACAAGGGTCCCCTTTGGCTGTCGGAGAATGAAATGGACAACGACCAAGGACTGTGGGACAAAAGCCAATTATAGAAAGTGACTTGAAATCAATCGGTCCCCCCTACGACATCCTCTCCAAGGCACTAAGCAATTACTAGATAGACCATTCAAAAAACGAGCAGTTAAATCTCAAACAGAACATACACCACATGCTCGAGGATCATAACCTGTCTGTTGATCTCTAAGGAAGAGCAAGCATCAATATATAATACGTTGAAAGGACAATTACTACAGTAGGATTAAGAAAAACTAAGAACATGAGAATGGAAACAAGGTAAAGTTGGATTTACAGAGAGTTACTTACCATACCACACTCCTTCCCGGCCTAAATTTTCCTCAGGGCTATAATTAGCTTTAAAACATTGTCTCGATCGAGACATCGATGCCCACGATACTGTAATAGGGAGTGCAAACACATGAGAGTGAGAAACACCTGCAGAATTTTGTTTCTGCAAACAAAAAGCAACTGGGGAAAATGAAGTTGTAGCACGTTGTGCACAAAACACTAGAATTAATAAATTGTCTCATGTATCTTGAATCAGCAGAAATGGCTTTTAGGGTTTTTGTTTTTGTTTTTGTTTTTTAAAATATTTGTTGAGGATGCCAATTCTAACTGTCCAAAGCACATGGGAACCTAAAACCAGCACAATCATTGTACTAATGGGATAGGCAATGGTGACTTAAGCTTGATGGCATTCCATCGAAAGCACCAATCTATAAGGACATTGTCGCAAGCTTTATCTTTCTTTCTGTGCCCTGCTATGTGAGCTAATTATTGCAGAAACACCCAGAATACAAAACTATTTCATCATATATTTGCTTCTTTGGATGATCATGCAGACTGGACAGGTCCAAATAAGTTAACGCATAAGCTTTAGGGCAGTGAAACAGGAGGCATGGACTGTTCTTTTTTACCTTTCCGGATGATCAACTGAACCTGTTCTTCCAGAAACTGCCCCTGTCTTAGAACTGAAAGATGTGGACCAAATTGGAGAAATATTTTAAGGAGAAAGTTAGCCTTTGGATTTCTGAAGAATTTGCAGTGCCACAGAAACTGCAATGCTGCAGGAAGTAAAAGGAAAAGCAGGATCCTGCACATGAATCTATCCAGGTTCACTGTCGAATGGAAAGGTTTCAGTTACTTGGAAACTTCACTTTCTTGACTTTTTCAGGCTTACTGCTTACCAATACAGCCTCTGTTAACTCCATGGAGTTGGCCTAGCGGAAAAGAGCTTGGACCTGGCAGTGTTCTCCTGTCCAAGATCCCAGCCTCTGTGAACTCCATTAGTTGACCTAGCAGAGAAGAGCTGGGACTTGGCACAGTGCTCTGTTCAAGATTTTATATTCGATTATTACTAGGTGCAAAGAATTTCATGGAACCATCAGACTTGGGCCCTTGAATTAATCGTGCGGGAAATTCCTTGCAAAGGGCCTATACACATCCGGGATTAGTAGGACTTGGCCCGGATACCTGGTGCTAATAAAAAAAATATATAGCCTCTGCTTCGTGCTCTCTTTTTTTCACAGGAAAAAGTTCTAATAATTTTGAATTAATAAAAGCTAAAATGTGTTGAAAAATACTGGTGTAGCTTAAAATTTAGTATATTTTGAATTAAAATAATGTATTAATAATTTTATTATTTTAAAAAAAAACTTATTAGCTTTGGTCTCAGGAGTAAGACAATTGTTTCATAGAATTCATTAGTTATTATACAGATAATTAGGGGTAATTCAGTTTTTTTATTTTTTTACAGTAAAATGATATTATTATCCTTAAAAGCAAAATTGGAGGTATTTTTTTATTTTTATTTTTTAAAAACATAGTAAAAATTGAATTGGTCTTGAAAGCAAAACTTGGTTACCTGGGTTAACTTTTTAAACCAGGTTAACTCGTCAAAGTCGATATATGTGTCATAAAAGTATGATAATTAAATAGAAAAAAATTTAACATTAACAAACTAAACTAAACGAAAAAAAATAATTAAAAAAAAAAAAGCAAAAACAAATTTTTGGGTTAACTCGTCAAATCTGGTTAACCCATTAAACCCGAGATTAATTTCATGAAAGTCTGATAACTAAATAAAAAAATAACATTAACAAACTAAATTAAATAAAAAAAATTTATTAAAAAAAAATTGACAAGTCAATCCAGAATTAACTAGGCTAACTTGTGAAACCAAGTTTAGTCGTCAAACCTGAAATAAAAGAATAAAGATCAAATTATAAATTAAAACAAACAAAATGACATTTTATATTTTTGAATCGAAGGGATGAAATTGAAAAAAAATTAATTTCACAAAAGTATCATTAACAAAAACAACAATTAAAATAACGAGGGTAATGTTTTTTTAAAAAAGAATAGCTTGCAAGTTTTTAACTGCAGAATAAAATTAAAAACAATTTTAAATTTTAGAAAAGTACCATGAATAAAAATTTAATAAAACAAATTAGAATCAAAATTCAAATGACAATATAATGAGGGGATATCTTTGAAACTTAGAATGGCTAGCATTAATTTCAGGGAAAAGAGATAGAAAGAGGGGGGTGGGGCGGTGTTGACGACACACCATTGAGAATCAGTTTACATGTGCCATCGTATATTGAAGAGCATTCCGCGGCGCATTCATCGCCATCATAGATGGCTGAGTTTGCCCACTGAAAAAAATCCATGAAATTTGTGTAAACACTATTATCATGCATGTTGATGGAGAACAAAACTACACAATAATGTAAATGCAATTTGCTAGAGATTGGTATATGTATAATATCTATCAATAAAGAACACTTTATTACATTGATATTAATCAATTAAATATCATAATTCAAAATCTAATATATTGATTAAGATATATTCTATGTTATTTTTTAACACACTTTAAATTTCTATTTCATTAAATTGTCTTGTGCATAATTTACAGATAAAATGAAGGAAAATAGTTGGATGAATATCATGTCGTTAAAAAAAGGAAGCTATAAAAATTAACACTTCCCAATAGAGTGTTTAATTCATAGGAATTTTACTTTTGTGGACATGACATGAAAAAGGAAGTTTATATTATTCTTTTCTTTTCGTCCCGGGTGTATATATATATAAAATTTGAAAAAGAAAAAACTTAAAATGGACTGGTGGGGTCAACTGGGCCTTAAACACTGGAGCCCGAGTTCGGCTCATGTAAATATAAGGCTATCCGGGCCTATAAGATGGGCCAGTATGTTGAGAATCTGAGTTCGGGCTTTGAAAAAGAAAACATTAAATGTACGGGTCAAGTCTACTGAGCGTAAGCCACATAGGCCTGAGCTAGGATCATGATAATATCGGCCCTGTATGGGCCTTGTGGGATTGGTAAATGGGCTTACAAATCTCAATGCAGGCCCGTCAATATTCCACAGAGCTCGGGCAAATCCATTATGCTACCCAGCCTATCAACAAGTCTAGCGGAAGCGTCGACCAAGTGCACATCATAAATTCTTTTGAGTGTTTGCCAGTCAAAGCCTTGAGAAAAATGGTAGAGAAGGAAATGGGTTTTTGCAAAATAATTCACAATCACTTGATGGATAATGTTAAGCTTGCATGCTTTACGAAGATGAGATTTCCCCAAATACAAAACATTTCCACGTTTGCATGGTACGACAATTTAGAATGTGTTTGATGTAGAGATATTTTATAATTATAATTTTATTAAAAATATATTTAGTTATAATTTTAAAAAATATTTATTTGATTAAAATTGTGTGAGAAGGATTTTTACATGCAATTTTTTTTTAAATCAGGTCTCTAAGAATGAAAACCATGTTATTTGAACTTTTATAAAATTGAGGTTTGAAATATAATTATGTATTAAATTTAATATAAAAAAATAAGTTATTTATCTAACAAAATAATTTAATTTTTTATTTTTGAATTATTATTGCACAAAACAATCTCTTAATTAAGACTTGTTTGTCTTTGCAGCTGTGTTATATTTTTAAAAAATCTTAATTTTTTTTTGGTATTTTTAGATTGATTTGATGTGTTAATATTAAAATTAAATTTTAAAAAATAAAAAAAATATTATTTTAATATAATTATGTATTAAATTTAATATAAAAAAATAAGTTATTTATCTAACAAAATAATTTAATTTTTTATTTTTGAATTATTATTGCGCAAAACAATCTCTTAATTAAGACTTGTTTGTCTTTGCAGCTGTGTTATATTTTTTAAAAAATCTTATTTTTTTTTTGGTATTTTTAGATTGATTTGATGTGTTAATATTAAAATTAAATTTTAAAAAATAAAAAAAATATTATTTTAATATATCTTTAAATAAAAAATAATTTAAAAATATAATTTCAAACAACGTAACGTATTTTTATTGAAGTTCCCGAAAATAGGAAGAACTGTGCTAACTGTAAATGAAACAAAATAATCCTAAGAAGACATATCAAAGCACAGACAGAAAACGGTGGAAGCACGATTCTTCCAGAACTGTGCTAACTCGCACGCCCACAATTCCTTCATGAAAGCCTGCGTAAGTTCCATAGTATTCTAGCAACTTTATCCCCAGATCATATGTAGGCAAGATATGGCAATTTTCCAAAAGAGTCAAAAATGAAGTTTTCACCTTCACGCATTTTGTTCTTGCCTGGACCTGTTACTATTTCAGGATCATGCATGTTCTGAGATTTTGCGACGCCCTTGGTGATAGTGATTAATTATCATAGACCTTGTAGTGAGTTTTTACCTGCAATGTGTCGCAAATGGTTAAGATCGGTGAATTCAGGTAAGACATAAGGCAAGTAGCTGAAATCTGGAACCAAGTTAAGAAGAAATAAAAACTAAAAAACATAATTACTTCATACAAGGAAGATATATGAACTCCATGCTCCTCGGATATGGATGACGATTAACAATTTTCCATGCATGATTTTATTATTTGTGGGATTTATGTTACGTATAAGGATGAAATTTGTAATTTCGGAGGATCAAAGGCATCATTAAAAACCTTCTGCTCCTTTACGCAAACGTCACCACCTCCGGCTTCCATCTGCAGGAAGTATATCCTTGCTGGTTCAATCCATCTGTAGGCTGACGATACCTTTACCTCAACATCACGTCCTGCAATTAATGCATTCGCAACTCTCAGTTAAATAATTGATACATTTTCATTTAGATTTTAAATAGCTTCTGTGGATATATATATATATATATATATATATATATATATATGTATGTAGAAAGTTTTCATCAGAAAATTTGTAGAGAATTATGAGTACTTCAACCTTGTAGTGAATATTAAAGGCATGGTTACCATCCACAACAAACTTAGGGAAATCGTCATTTCCTGATCCATCTGAGGAATCAGAGATGAAAAATTAATCAGAGCCGATTATTAAGAAATATCTTTATAAATATTAGTAATATCTTTACCTGTCCAAATTAGTGTAGGTCAAATCCCACTAATATTGGTTTCGCGACTTCAAAGCCATAGCAGTAGGATTGATAGAGAACTATACTTGTATATATATATATATGTATATATCATGTATTATTGTACTACTTGAGCTTCATCCTGGTACTTGAGAAACCAAAAACATATATGAGATCAAACACATGTGAGATCAAACACAAACCAAAAACAGCAATTCCAAAAATTCAAGTGCCAGCATAAAAAATCCCAGTATGGATTCATCACACCCATATTTTGTTCATCAGTTCTTTACACCAGTCTTATGCTCATTCTAATAAAGTTGAACCACACCAATTACTCATCTTTGAATAAATGCATGATTCATGCTCTCACAGACAATAACAAAGTTGGCTTTGTGAAAGGATCTATTCAACCTCCTCTAGAAACTAAACAACCGATAGAACATGCTTTTTGGAATCAATGCGACAATATGATTTTATCATGGCTTGCTCACTCGGTTGAACCCGATCTGGCAAAAGCAGTTGTTCATGCCAAGACTGTTCATCAAGTGTGGCAAGATTTCAAAGATCAATTCTCATAAAAGAATGCACCAACCATATATCAGATATAGAAATTCATCACCTCTATCTCATCAGGCACCGTGACAGTTTCAGACTACTAAAAAAAACTCAGATCTCTTGGATGAATTAAAAACATATCAAACTCCTCTCATATGTGACGAGATGAATGCACAAAAGGAAGAAGATTGGATGATGCAATTCCTTATGGGCCTTAATAGCAACATCCTCAAGATAATGTCCCCATTGCCTAATGTTCACCAAGCCTATTCAGTGGCCATTCAAGATGAAACAAAGCGACAAATAGCATTAAGGTCAATAGAGAATTTTTCCATTTCCACTGTGATTCGTAGTCGATCAAACAATATCTTGAATAACTCCACAAACAAACACAATAAACACTGTGATAGAAACGATCGATCGATCATACAATTGAAGAATGTCGGAGCACCCTCAAATTTCATTACAAGTATTGTGACAGGAGAGGCCATACTAAGGATAAATGTAAATTTAAAAATAGGACATGGATAGGTTTCCAATGACACTGGAACTCAAGGCACAGTCAATCCAAACAACAAACGTCAAGGGTTTAAAGGGAACACCAATCCGTACGAGTCCTTTCCTGCAACCCACACAGCAAACATAGCTCCAGTGCATGGGGGTCAGTCACATGACTTCTAGCACATGTTCTTTCTATGATAAGTTGAACTCATTCCTCTGGTAATAGAAATGCTTATGCAAATGCTGCAGGTTTGGCTACTTTTTCCGTAGGTGATTATGACCTTGAACATGGGAATAATAGCAATCCATATAAGATAACTTTGGACGAATAAAACTAATGATAATATGCCAACCATACGTAGGATCATTCACACTGAGGAAAGCTTATCTTTTTGTTCTCCACACAAACTTTTCAATGACCAGCGAAGTCGTTGTCTCAGCAATGAAATCATCATACCAACTTTGTCTCCATATCGCAAATTCCAAAGTATATGAATTTTTTAAATATAAAATATAATATAATAATTAAATCTACTCATGTTGTATTTATTAAATGCAAATTAAAAATGATTCTAATAAATACACATCTAACTAAAGTAGTTGAGGGTTCAAATAAATTAAGGATCTTTATTCGGAAATATGATATGAAAACTTTTGTCACTAAGGCACGCCTTGTCGTCCCCAAATACCTCTTGAGACGAGTGCTTTTCGTTGGCTAGTCGCTAAAGGCATTTGATTATGTAAATTGATTTTTGTTGCAAGATGCAATCTTATAGGTACCAAGCCGATGCTTTTGTCCCAAGTGTTATAAGTTCATTGCAAGGATATTGAAGACATATCATTAATTTGGTTGTCAATAATAAAGTAATTTGTTTTTAGTTAGCGTTTGGAAACGTGGTTGTATCCGCGTTTCCAAAAAAATTTAATTTTAATGTTTTTTGCTAAAAATTAAAAAAAATTGATGTTTTGAATCGTCTTGACGCGCTAATTTTAAAAATAAAAAAGCATCATTTTGATGTATTTCGGCATGAAAAGAACTTTGAAAAACAACCGTAACCACACTCCAAATAAATATTTAATGATAGACAGAACTCATTCAGTATTATTATAGTGATTGTTTTTTAAAGTGTTTTTTACTTAAAAATATATTAAAATAATATTTTTAAAATTTTTTAAAATCAGCAAATCAAAATAATCTAAAAATACAAAAAAAATTAATTTGAAGTAAATCAAAAAATTATTTAAAAAATATATTTTTAAAATACAAAAATAGATAGCATCAAAACCCTGTAATATATAACAATTTATATTAATAGCTAGTAGTTAATGAACTTTACTACAAGGGTAATTAAGGAGCTTATTATTAATAAGCAAAAAGCGTATTGTTTTAAAAATAAGAGAAAAGGGTATTTGAGTATTTTAAGATTTGTCAATTCGATAGAAATAAATTGCCTTTAACTAAAATAATGATGTGAGAATAAAAAATGACTACGACTATTTCATGACTCAATGACCTAAGCCTTACCTCAACTGAATTACATCACATATTCTCTAATACACGACAAGTCGTGTGATCACATGCCATATGTAGTTAAAAAATAATAATCTCTATTGCTTTTCAATTTAAAATGAGGTTTAAAGGATCACATGAGCTCCATAATGGGATTAGTTAATTAATTAATAAATAAATTGTATTAATTCGGATTTAAATAATCCTTCATTAAATTAAGCCATCAAATAAATAAACCTCTATTGCTAACATACTATATATTCACATGTTGCTGTGTCAACGATGGCTATCTTATTGTCACTTGCAATAAGGTAAAAAAATAAAAATGTACACGTTTTTTTTTTTATTAATTCTCCGCCACCAGAACATGCATCCTTTGTCGCATTATACTTAGTACCGTGATTCATGTTAAGCCACAAGAAAAAAAATCTTAATATTAAAAAAAATATCAAGAATTGAACTTGAGCATTGCCTATAAAATTAAGGGAACATAACGAGCGTGGAGAAACCAACTGGTTGTCCCTTCGAAATTTGTTTAAAAAAATTGTTTAATTGACATATTTTAGATCAAATTAAAAAAGGAATTTATTTAGCGTTTAGGTTAAAATTAACTTTGTTAATATTTAATCTTCAATAATATAAGCTCTTTAACATAAAATATTAACATGATTTAAATAAATTATGGATAAATAAAAAAATAATCTTAAAAAACTATCGTTTGGTTTGTTTAGGTGAATTTCAAAACTCTTTAATAGAATGTCTCTCTATAACACATATAAAAGAAAAGATTTTTTTAGTGTTTGTAAAATAAAAACTTAAAAACTTAAAATTAGACACAGAGCATATAAATTTTTAGATGAGAGATCTTAGATAAAGTTGACTTTTGACTTAAACCTACACACAAACATGCTCGGGTTGGCTCGAGATGCGCTATCAAGTTTTTAGAGGAAATAGGTCCTAAACAAAGAGAACATTAAGTTTAAACTCATACACAAACATATATGCACTCGACCTTTTAGAGGAAAGGGGTCCTAAGTAAAGTGGATTTAGGGTTTAAACTCATACACATGTGTACACATGCCGGTTCAGGTTTGGGCTTTGGGTTGGTTCTAGGTGTGAATTTGAGTTTATTGTAAAATAATAATTTAAACTCTAAAAAATTATATTTTGCCTATTGAAATTTAGACTTAACCTTGGTCTGCGAAGAATTATTTCTTCCAACTCATTGTTCTATATAGTCCAGCATATGAAGGTTAACAATCTCTTCCAAAAGTTTTTTTTACAAAACTTGACCGGTTTTTTAGCTAAAAAATTTAGATTTATAGCCAAAATATTAGGTTTAATTTTTTTATATATTTATAGTAGCTTATTAAGGATTGATAATGGTGAGAATTAATTCTGATTATTATTAAAATTAAGAATTTAACCTTTTAGCTTCTAAAATTCATTATAAAAATGAGGAGTGTACTATTAACATATCAAATTTTTTCAAAAAAAAAATTCAATATTCGATTAACCTAAGTCTCAAAGATATTCTAATTTCAATTAGATATGCATTTACTGAGGTTCCTGGAGACATAGGTATATATATGAAAAAAAAAAAGCAACTTGCATGTTAGGTAGGTCAAAGGTCAACAGCTTTACAGGCAGGGGCGGAGAAGGGGCAGATAGGGACCCAGTCCTTGCAAGAAAATTATTTTTCCAGCCCCTCCCTTACAAATCTATATAGTTACAGCCATTTTCTTAATTAAAAAACAAAGAGTGAATTAAACTTTGATTATCGCCTATAAATGAAGGGACTATACTGAGAGTGGAGAGACAGGAGAACTCGTACGTACTAGCTTGTACTGAAGAGCACAAGAGAGAAGACAAGGGTCGAGGGAGAATCGGTATAGCATCCAGAAAATCAAGTGCCTCCGCTTCTCAGACCAAGGTACTAGGGTTCTTTGTGCTCTAGCTAGTTTTGTTTCGTTGCTGTTCATGTACCCTTTTCGATTAATTTTGGCCCAAGAACAAAGAAATGATTCCATGCATGATTACATCATTTCCATGAGAGTTTCACAAATCGAACCCCCAAGTTACTGCCATGCTGATTATCAACTTGTTGCTTGTTTGTTTTAGCACCTTCTCCTTCTGCTGCTTAATTTGAAGTTAATCCCATTACTAGTTATTTACAGTTGTTTATTTGTCAAATGATCAGAAAGCTTCAGCAAATGGGAGACATCGGTCAATTAGCAAGCCCTAATTCAAATCGAATCGAAAATTTGTGCCAGGAGGTTTTAATTCAAATTCCAGATGAGTTGGAGAGTAGCTTTCCGTCCGAGCAATGTATCTATAGAGTTCCTGCTGCACTTCGTGGTTTAAATGAAGCTGCCTTCACTCCTCGAGTAATTTCTATTGGCCCTATTCACCATAATAACGCAAAACTGAAGGCTATGGAAGTTCAGAAACGGAGATATCTGAAAGAATTTTTCGAACTGCGAGTGGAAAAAGAGAAAAGAAGAATAATTTTGACTGCACTTTTGAGCACCATTTTAGAAAAAGAAGTTGACATCTGCTGTCGCTATGTAGCTGATACCTCCGAGTTTAACTCGAAGCTTAGCGGCGATCAGTTCGTGAAGATGGTGCTGTTAGACGCTGTATTCATCTTCGAGCTCTTCTTGAGGAATAAAGAGTACCTGTGTGATAACAGCAAATATCAAGACGATTTTATAATAGGTAAACCCTGGTTGAGAGCCGCGATTCGAAGCGACTTGATATTGCTTGAAAATCAGCTGCCATTCTCTACTCTTAATGAATTATATGAGCTTGCGACGAGCACGTCGACCGATTGCATTCCTCTCATGGATCTTTCCTTCCGGTACTTTGAGAAGTACAAAAAGAAATACAAGCCCAGCAAAACAATACTACATTTCACTGATTTGTTGAGATGTTTTCTATCCTTCAAGCACCCGGATTTAAAATTAGGAAATGGAGGGCCGATAAAAACACTTTATAGCGCCACCATGCTGCAGCAGGCCGGAATTAAGTTCAAGGCGTTGCCAGGTGAATCCTTGCTTGACATTAGAGCCTGGAAACCTCTCTCAAAAGAGGAACCGATCGTAGAAAAGAAAGGTGAGTTACATATGCCTCCCCTTGAGATCGACAACAACACCGAATGTCTCCTCCGAAACCTCATGGTGTTCGAGCAGTTACATTATCCAGGAGAAGAGCACATTTGCCGTTACGTTAAGCTACTAGATTCTCTTGTGGACGTCGACAAAGATGTCGATTTGCTCATCGAAAATAAAGTTATTATTAGCAAGCTAGGTGACAGTGATGCTGTGGCGAAGCTTATTAACACGCTTTGCCGAGAAATGGTGGAAATATCTTCCAGTTTCGACTCCCTCTCCAAACTGCTGAATGATTACTATGAGAGCTCCTGGAACAAAAACAAGACCTACTTGCTAAGTGTGTATTTTAAAAATGTTTGGATAGGCACTGGAACTGTTGCTGGATCTCTCTTCCTGGCCATCGCTCTGACACGGTTTATCCTATACTTTGTACGCTAGTCTCTAAGTTCTTAGAAAAGATCGAGAGGCTTGAATCCAAACCTATTAATGCTGTTTGTGCTAGATTCTTATTATTTACTTGCTTTGATGTTGTTTGAAGTTTGTGACATAATTTATTATTGAACTTTGTGGTTAATCAATTATTGTTTTGCATTATTTCTACATCGTGCATCAAAAGTCTCTATGGTGTGACAATATCCATATTTATTTAATAGAAAGGTGATGTGACATGGAAAAAAGAGAAACTCACGTACAATTTCACAAAAATAATAAGAATATTTTAACATATTTAATTTTTTTAATATCATTTCTCTTAATTTTCTATTTTCCTTATATCTATCTCTATTTTATTGAATAAATATTAGTAATAATAACTTAGCATCACAAAATTTCTCAAAAGTTTAAAATAAAAAAATTTATTATTTTTTCTTTTTATGAAGTTAAACATAAAACAAATGGTTCTAATTGTTAACTTGACACCCACAAAAAGAATTAAATCCAGAAATATCAGAGAAATTTTTTTATATCTAAAAATTTGATGGTGTATATAGTAAAACAGTGGCTATTATAAAAAAAATATTTAGAAATTTTTGTAAAAATTTAAGCATAATAAAACAACTAGATAACAAATTATAGTTATTTTGAATTATTATTCCAGTATGATATAATTAAATCATTTTTAATTTTAAATCTATCTTACTTATTCATGAACACATCTATTATATTATTTATATAATTTTTTAAAGTAAATTTTTATTTAGTTATAAGAGACTTGCTTGAATCACTCATTTTCACATCAACAACTACATCATGTATACCTTCACTAGGTCTGCATTTCAGTTAATTGTTTTTTTACAATTTATTTTCTATTTATTTATGACAATGAGCTCAAGGTGGTTTACTTTAATCTACTGTTTTCATACAAAAATGTCTTTTCCTCGTTTCCAAGTCTGTATTTTAAATGGACAAAGCTTGACCCAAAGACTAATTATGGAGGTCACGAGTCAATGCTATAATATATTATTCTCATGGAAAATTCGAGCCACAACTCATCATTTCGATGTGACAATTAAAAACAAACAAACCGGGGCTATTTTATTTTAAGTAATTAAAACATTATATCAATTTAAAAATTTAAATTTTTAAATAAATATTAGGTTATAATTTATATTATTTTTTAATACATTCTTTCAAATAAAAACCTTTTAAATTTGGAAATTATAAAAAATCCATTTTACATTATATTTAATTTTTATTAAATAAATAAAAAATATTAAAATTCGAATTCGTGAAATTTTGATACCACTTAGTCATTAAAATTTTGATATCATATTTAAAAATCATCTCGATTTAAAAATTTAAAATTGTAGATAAATTTTTAAAATATAATTTTTATTATTTTCTAATATAAATTTAATCATGAAATGATTATACAGGATTGCATTTTAAACAAGGAAAACGACATTCAAGATATACATCACAATTGATCCATCTCCTCACACTGCTCCACCTCATCTCAACTCAAAGAATCGTCACTAAACTCGCACTAATTAGACAATAGTGTTTGAAAAGCATCTGCACGTAACAAAAGGTTAATCAAATAATTTCATGCATGAAAATGTTCAAATTAAGATTTCTAGGAGAGACACCTGGAAAAGAAGAAAGCCTAACTATATAATAGCTAAGAAATAATTCGCTGTCATTTTTTTATTTTGTTAAAATAACAAATCCCATATGGAATGAATAAATTTTAAAAGAATAATATATAAAGTTGAGAATATATCACCTAAATTTATATTAAGTATCACATTAAATTATCTAGTAATGAATCGATATGTTATAACCATCTAGTAGGTGGTTTATTGATAAAAACTTAGGATCAAAAAGTTTGTTTTTCCAGTGATTTTAAATTCGAGCTCTGTAGTTACTAATATGATGATCATTGAAGGCTTATATGATTGTTAACTTCAGGACCCGTAAAATTAGTCGAGATACGTACAAACTAGCCAAAACACCCATGTTAATAATAAAAAAATAAATCGATGTGTTATTGTTAATAAAATAACTTACATTACCATTATAATTAAAAGTATAACTTAAATTGAATAATTTTTTAGAAAATTAAATATTTTTTAAGAAACTAAATGAGTTGCTTGAAAAACAAATGTTTTCTTTAAAAATACACAAATATCATAAAAAGTTATTTAAAAACTAAATTAACAATATATATGTCAAAAATATATTTTTGGTTTCAACTTCTTGCTGTGTCGAGAGAGCCTGAAATAATATTCATGTTTTGGTTTTCTTTCGATTTTCCATTTATAAACCATTACGTAAATATTATAAAGAATAAATCTAAAAAGAACAAAAATTCCATACGATTAATTAGCTATGTAAGCTGCTCGAAATGGCCTAGCTAAATCGACAAAACATGCTATTAATTCAGATCTTGAGTTTAAGTCGGGGCGTTTATTTTTTGTAAAAATCTAGGACAGCCGAGGTTTTACTCGTTTATCTAAGTTTATAAAATATATTTTTTCGAATAATAAGATTTTTATCTTATCAAAAAAAAAAATTAAGTAAAAGGCCCCAGCAGCTGCTAAGCGGAAAGTCTTCGTGGTTATCCCTCTTGACAAGACGATTGTGATTTTGGCATTTCCTGTGTTCATGCTGTTGTTTTTCTAATTTCCACCTCTAGCTTTTGAAGGTTGTTGATAAATGGAGGTTAAAATTTATAAAAATTCAATAATTATCTTTACTCAAAAGTCAAAAGTTTAAGTTAGGTAAAGTTTCATGAATAATTTTATATTATAATTAAATATATTCTGTTAAATGAAAGATTTTTTATCTTAAAATATACATAGTTCCATATTAATTATCTTATGTTTAATTTATTAATTTAATTATTTACAGTTAATGAATTCAAACTTATAATCATTTCATCATTAAAATTCAGATATTATATAAGAGGTTGAGATGTGCAGAAAAATTCACTGTCTATTATTCAAACACGAGTGTTTATAGAAAACATATACAAAAGTAATCTTAATAAATGTGTTATAGTTGTATAATTAGTAAGCTCTCTAAAATAAGAAAGTGAGAATATATACAATGGGCTGGAGATATTATATTTCATAGCAGATTTCGTGGCTTGATGTTGCGTTGACTTGGAGAAGCTGTGATCATGGAGGTGTTCGTCTGCAGGAGCTGTAACATGCTTAACACAAAAATTATATGGGTTCATAGCTCTCTCTCTCTCTCTCTCTCTCTCTCTCTATATATATATATATATATATATATATATATATATATATATATATAAAAAAAACCCGATTAAGATTTGAAACTTCAACTAATTGATTCTTTAGGGAGTGGATTTTTTAGGGGTGATTATTTTTTGTTTAGTTTAATTTTTACCTATAAAAATAATCAAATTAAAACTTAAAAAAAGATATAAAAAAAACCAAAATTGATTTAAATAGCCTGGTTTTACTTTTGTTTGGTTAAGTTGTTTTAATTTATAACAAAAACCGAAATCCAACTAACTGATTTTGGTTCAATTCGGTTATTTTATATTAAAAACAAAAAAATATATTTATTTTGGGTTTTTTTTGTAATTTTTAATGGGTTTAGTTTCAATTTAACTTGATTTTTTTGTTTGATTTTTTTTATTAATTTTGGTTCGATTTTTTGGTTTTAGGCTTTTTAAACCAAATGAATATTTTTTTAAAATATTCTCATCTATTTAATCAATTTTTTCATACTTTGATTTTTCAAATTTTTTCTTTTAAATTTTTTCAGTTTAATCAATTTTTTAATTTTTTACTCACCCCTATAATTTCCTATAATCTATACTTCCAAAATCTTCAGCTAGTGGAACTTCTAATTTGGATGCATATCTTGTGACTGAAGCATAAATTTAATTAAATCAAGGCCCATTAGTTCTTTCAATGTAACACCGTATTTCATAACTGTATATAAAATCAAGGCCCATTAGGAAGGAGAATAAAACATTAAAAAAATTTAAAAATAGGTTACTCTTTTCTTTTTTCAACACATGGTTATTTATACATCATAAGAATATAAATGATATAAAATAAGTTTCTTAAATCATCCCTAACCTATATAGTAATTCATTAACACTGTATTTTGTCTATCAAACTTCTAAAAATATTTTAATACATCTAAGTGAAAACATAGCATAAAAGTTTTATTCGTGTCTATATTTTTAATATTCATCTCAAATATGTTGTTTAGAAATCTTTAAATAAAAGAATTTATAATTATAATGCTAATATAATTTATGTATTTTGTTATATTTAGATTTTATTTGAACAAAAGACAGCGATTCACAAATATTGTAATACAATAGCTATTGTGGCTGGAGAATAAAACAGTAATAATTAAGAGCACTCACCCTTACCCACCTCTTCACTGCGAAGCAAACTGACCAGAAGTGTCCATTTCCCTTTCAACCATTAATAGTCGCATCTTCCTCTGAAGTTTCTCCCCCCTCCAATACCATATCAATTTTGTTTGTTTCAAACCAAGCCCTCCTCCATAGCAGATGGCTCTAGTGGTCTCGAAGCTTTGGTTGTTGTTGAAGTTTTGCAGCTGCTCTATGTGCTTTTGCCTTCCTCGATCATTCCCTCAATTCATTCCTGATTGTTAAAGAATAATATAAATTATATTTTAAAATTTTATTTAATAGTTAAGTTATTAAATTGAGATGATTATTGATATAATATCAGAACTTTAATGACCAAGCACTCACGAGTTTAAATCTCACTATCCTTATATATATGATAAAAATTAAGTACAAGATAATGTGAGTTTTTATAAGTTTAAATTTTAAAGAGCTTTTACTTAAAAATTATATTGAATAATAATATAAATTATATTTTGAAATTTTACCTAACATATTCATCATACTCATTATCGCATGTCATCCTCTGATCAGTGTGACTACCTCCCACAAGAGAATCCTTGTAGCTTAAGTTTCCTTTAGTTTCTCTCCCTGCAGCCAAACTATCAGGACTAGTTTCCTCCACTAGGCGGCGTTTTCCGTCGTCCGCCTTTACTTTCTTATTGGAACGTGATAATAAATCTACCTCTTCAGCTGAAATCCCTAACTTTATTTTTGGTCCCCAAAAAAAATAATCAAAAGTTAGTTAAGCGTTGCTTATATCATAGTTAAAATAATTAAAATTATGTCGAAGCATATGACTAATTAAACATGTATAATTATCATACTTGAGGGTCTAGTCCAATGGTCAACTGTAAGGCTTGTTTTTGCGAATGTTCTGGATTCGATCCTCAAGAGTACCAACATGTCACCCCCGCGGTGCCTTACCTGCCTACTGGGCTTGCAGGATGTTCAATAGGCCCTGAGATTAGTTGTGGTGCGCGTAAACTGGCCCGGACACTCAAGGTCATCAAAAAAAAAAACATGTATAATTATCTTACTAATATAAAACTTGTGGTGAAATCACTTCCTTCTTTAATTCAGTTTTTTCCTTCTTTTCTCAATTCTTTAATATTTATTTAATTATTTATTTATCTTTTATGAAGTTACCACAACATTAAGTAAACATCAGGGCATTTGATTTATATTTAATTTTATGAATGTTTTATTTTTTATGATATAATTAAGTAAAAAATAGATTTTAAAAAGTAAAATTCTTAACCTATAAGAATCCATCACCCGAATTGCAGATCTATCACCTGAATCAAGCCGCCTAACTAAGATTAAACTAATATTTTTTCATCTCAATACTAAAAAAAAATATTACCTTGAATATTTTTTTTAAAGTCAAATAATATTTTTTTTTATTAATTTTACAGGTTATTATTGGACCTATTAAATCGAATGAGTGGTATCAAAATAATTTTTATATGATTTAATTTTAAATTTAAACTAAATAAAAATTCATGCCAGGAAAACTTAAAGTTCATCTTTTAGATTAAGTTTAATAATGATATTAATAATTTTTTTAAAAAAGAAAATGTTAAACCTTCCTTTTATTTCGAACGTAGCGTAGCATTGCTCTGTAAACTTGTGCCATTCAAATTAAAGAGGATCATTAATACATGGCCCCTGATGATCATGAAAGTTTTGCACCGCCCACATAATTCAAGAGGTGATTAATTCAACTTGACTGGTCCCTACGTCCAGGTGCGGAGGTTTTGAAAGGGAATTTATATATTTGTTTTTATGTTTTAAAAATTTTAAAAAAATTTTATTAGTTAATTAATTTCAAATTAATATATTTTTAATATTTTCAAATTATTTTAATATACTAATATCAAAAATAATTTTTTAAAAAACAAAACAAACATTATTAAAATATATATTAATACAAAAAATTATTTAAAAAATAATCATAACAATACTTTCAAATAAAAACAAACACCTATAGTCAGCTTCTATCGACATTGGAGACCTTTTTTCCTCGTGTGAGAAATTCAATCTTTCCATGGCGGAACGTCAATGCATCCATCAATATGATGTAACGATAGAAAATTAATGTAATCTAACAGCTGGAAGGAAGAAAATTTATCAAACGTCCGCAGTGGATAATAATTAGAAACAACTTCTCTTGTTTGTGTTTTAACTTTTAATGGAAGAGGAATAGTTCACACAAGCGTTCTTAAACCTGTACCTATGAGAGTGAACTCGGTGACCCGATTTAATTTTTAATTTAAATCGAGTTTTAGATAAAAAGTTAAGAATGAATTGATTTATTTTGATGCGGTTAATTTGGCGATTATAATCAACAAGATGAAAATATAATAATATCATTTTAATTTTTTTTAAATCTTGAAATTATATTATTTTCAATTAATTCAGTATAATTATCCAATTCATAATTTTGAACTTGTGTTAGATCACAAGTAATACATTCTCTATAATCATCACAATAACTATAAAAATTTAATAACTTACTAAATTTTCATACTTTCTTGTTTTTAATGGAGGATATGATTAAAAAAAAACTAATTGGGTTGCTAATTCTTTGTAGCCACAAACAAACAAAAAATTATTCATTTGAATAGTATTTTAGGATTTCTTTTTAGATATTTTTTTTAATTTCACTATTTAATTATATGATGTTATTTATTTAATTTTTTTTTCAATCTCATCCTTTAATATTATGTTGTTTTAAGAATTATGTTTCATATTTTTTTTTAATTTTTTTCTATCAGACTGTATATTGGTCTCATAAAATTAGTTTTTTTTTCTTTTTGATTTCAACTTTCAATATTAGATTTATTGGAAGTGGGACTTCATAATTTTTTTTAAAATGATTTTTGTGGGGTTATTATGATCTCATGATTTAAGTTACGAGTTTTGCAGATTAACCTGGATTGACTTGAATCATTTTTTTGTTATTTTTTTAATTTAATATATTTTTTTAGTTTTGTCCTTCAATATTGGATTGATTAAGAATTAACCATCATAATTTATATTGATTTTCTTTCTATAGCATTATCACAATCTCATAATGCTATATCTTTTTCTTCTTCTTCTTCTTCTTTTCTTCCTTCTTTTTTTTGTATTAAAAAAAATCATTTTTTTTAGATCTTGGCCTTCAACACCTAAGTGGTTATGGATTAAGTTTCATGATTTTTTTCAAATTGCTTTCTATGGGATGATTTTATTATCATAACTCAATTCACATGTTTAATGGGTTTACTCAAGTTAATTTAAGCTGTTTCTTTTTATAAAAAATTGATTTTTTTTCATCCTTTAACATTCTTAGTTATTGAAAATTAAGCTTCATAATTTATTTATATTTTTTTTTCTATATGATTATTATGCTCTCATGATCTTAATCACAAGTTTTATAAGTTAATTAGAGTCGGTCTAAGTTGATTCTATATATCATTATCTTAATACTTAAAAAAAATATTATCTACCATGTCATTATCAAAATAATTAAAAAAATATATCGTATAATATATATCATATTTTTAATTTATTATTAATTTTATATGTTCAAACATAAGATTTGTAACACATTCATATTTTTTATGATTTAAACAAAAAATTCAACTTTACAATGTAGCGCTAACCAAGAATCTATTCTTTAACTACTCTATGTAGATAGCCCCTTTCTATTCCTGCATCCCGCTGCAGTCCTTTTAAAGTTTGAATTTAATATCAACTGTTAAAAGTTCCAAACCGTTGAGATGTTTTCATGGAACATCTTTTCACAAATTTCAAAATCAAATTAACTATTTATCTCTATATTAAAAACACATTATATTTTGATAAGTATCCCTTTAAACCAATTTTTTATAATTTATTCTTCCTTAATTAGATCTGGTTTGAGGAGTGATTAAACGAAAATAACATAGATTTAAACTAACTATTTTTATTAAAACAATAACGTTTTATTTTATTTTTATAAGATACTCCATCAAGTTAATTAAATTATTAAAATCCATTTAAATCAAATCAATTGGTTTTATCCAAAACTTATATTTGTAAGCTTCAAAACTTAAACTTTCTAAATTAATCTACATTATTACAAGTTTAATAACTTATCAATATGTACATACCACTATCTCCACAATCACAAATTAATGTGTATGAAAATATAATTGTGGTTATTTTTTAAAATAATTTTTATTTAGAAATATATTAAAATAATATTTTTTTTATTTTTAAAAAATTATTTTTGACATCAACGTATTAAAATAATTTAAAAACATTAAAAAATATTAATTTAAAATAAATAAAATAAAAAATTTTAATTTTTTTTTAAAAAGCTTTCGAAACACAAATAGCAACTTAATAGTGTGAAAGTCTGAATAATTTCAATCTCATGCAAGTGGCTGAAAATACGTGTCAAATATTAGGCGAAGGGGCATCACATTCACAGCCATTTGAAAACCACAATATCGCTATCGATTACCGTACACGTGCCATAAAACCCCCAAGTTATAGCTCTAGCCGACCATTTGATCCGAGTATTTTTTTTCAAAGGGTAGTTCACCAACCGCTGTACACGTGTTATGATATTCCAATTTGTCTTCTCTACAAAAAAAACTTTCAATCCATTCTCACTCTCATGAATAACAATGCATGGCCACTGTTCTACTTTAAAGCTTTGGCTCTTTCAGGTTGTGAGTATTTTGCGCTAGTAGCCTGCTAACTAGTGCTAAGCTGCTGCCATGGCTGCTTGTTTGGTCGTCTTTCTCTTGGTTTTAGTCGGCCCTGGGGCTAGGGCTAGCTACATTGGTTTGGGTTCAAGACTGGTCGCTCGTGATCAAAATGAAGCATGGGTTTCAGATAATGGCACTTTTGCCTTTGGTTTCGCTTCAGCGGCTAATGCTCGTGACAAATTCCAGGTGGCAATTTGGTTCGTAGATCTTCCTGGTGATCGAACCGTGGTCTGGTCAGCTAATAGGTACGCTTGCTTATGCTTATATTTATGCCTGATGGTCTATGCATTGATTTGTTTTTGTCTAAAAAGGATCGAACCTTGTACAAGTCCCTAAGCTATACATTGTTTTTATTTGAGTTCCTAAAATAATTTGTTTCAATTGGATCCTTAATATACCAGAAATCCACAATCGCATCTCTAGGGACTTTCTTCAAACCTCGTCAGGTTCTATCTATATATATATTCATTATAATTTCCATGTATAGTTTTGATTTCATGAATTAATTGATGTTATTTTAACGAGAACTTGACATGTTAGAAAAGTTAAGATGATTTTAGATGGGAAGACTTGGAAGTTTAATTGGAAATCGATGTATAGTTTCGAGAATTATATAAGATAATCTGTCAAGAAAATTTGAAAGTAAAAGTCTGACGTTCTTGTTTAATTATAGGAACAGAAAACAAAAGAAAGATAAATGGGCGATATGTATGGTTTCTGCTTGCTTTAAAAGAGTTTATGCTTGTATTATGCCTAACAGTTTCACTATATTATTAATGTATTAAATCAGTATTTATAAGTTGCAAAGTCCATGAAAATCTGTTATGGATCATTAATGGCACTGAATCTTGACAAGGGAAAAGAGAGAGAGAGAAAAATCAAAGACATTTCTCCTTCTTTAGTCTTCACAGAAGCTCTTGCAGGTGACAATTTCTGAATTTGCTCAGTGATAATCTATTATTTAGAAACTCTCTGGTCACCAAAAACGCATTCCTGGAGCTGGACACCACCGGCAACCTAGTCCTAATAGACGGGGACAGAACAGTCTGGATGTCAAACACCTCCGACGCAGGCGTTACGTCAGCAAGCATGGAAGAAACTGGCAACTTCATCCTCCACTCTAACTCCAACCACTCAGCATGGCAAAGTTTTGAACACCCTTCTGATACTTTACTTCCAAACCAGCCTTTAACAGTATCTCTTGAACTAACATCAGTACCAAAATCACCTTCACAAGGTGGCTATTACTCTCTCAAAATGTTACAACAGCCCACTTCACTAAGCCTTGCTTTAACATATAACTTGCCTGAAACCTATCATGCTGCACCTGAAGCTTATGCCAACTATTCCTACTGGCCTGGGCCGGACATTTCGAATGTTACGGGGGATGTGGTTGCGGTTTTAGATGAAGCAGGAAGCTTTGGAATTGTGTATGGTGAATCATCAAATGGAGCAGTTTATGTGTATAAAAATGATGGTGACTATAATGGATTAGGTTTAGCTTCAAGTCAATCAAGTACTCGGTTATCTGTTCTTCGAAGACTAATACTTGAGACTAACGGAAATTTGAGATTGTATAGATGGGATAACGATGTTAATGGTTCGCGGCAGTGGGTTCCAGAGTGGGCTGCAGTGTCAAACCCTTGTGAGATTGCTGGAATATGTGGTAATGGGGTGTGTAATTTGGATAGAAGCAAGACTATTGCTTCTTGTTCATGCTTGCCTGGTACTTCCAAGGCAGGAGGCGATAACTTCTGCTCGGAGAACTCATCGTCGATTGGAAGATGTGATTCGAGAAACGCAAATCAGACATCTGAGTTCAAGATTGCAGCAGTGCAGCAAACAAATTACTATTTCTCCGATTTTTCGGTGATTGCAAACTACAGTGACATTCCTACAGTGTCAAGGTGTGGGGATGCTTGCCTGTCAGATTGTGAGTGTGTGGCTTCTGTTTATGGGCTTGATGATGAGAATCCTTATTGCTGGATACTGAGGAGATTAGACTTTGGTGGATATGAGGACCCTGGATCCACCTTGTTTGTGAAGGTTAGAGCGAATGAATCGATGACTCCAGGAGCCAATAAAAGTGGGTCTGATAATGGTGATACAAAAGGGAAGGTTTTGGTTGTACCTATAGTTCTCAGCATGACATTTCTTGTTGTCCTCCTATGCCTATTACTATATCACAATGTTCACAAAAAGAGATCCTTGAAAAGAGCTATAGAAAGCTCTCCTATTCTTCATGGCGCTCCAATACATTTTACTTACCGAGACTTGCAAGTTCGTACCTGCAGTTTTTCACAGCTACTCGGAACAGGTAAATATTGATCAGAAATGATGCCATGTCTACTAAAGAAACAGAGGAAATGTGAGTCAATTGAGCTTTGATTATGATTTTATGCATGTCATCGCTGTGTTGCAGGAGGATTTGGGAGTGTATACAAAGGAAGCCTTGGAGATGGAACTTTGGTTGCTGTAAAGAAACTAGACAAGGTTTTGCCTCATGGGGAGAAAGAATTTATAACTGAAGTGAACACCATAGGCTCTATGCACCACATGAACTTGGTTCGTCTTTGCGGGTACTGTTCCGAGGGATCGCATCGGTAAGAAATGTTTCTCAGAAAACAGTTTGGTCATTTCAATGTGTTGAAAAACCTCAAATGTCATTGGTTCATCCAACATTCTTCAGATACTATGAGTCTAAAACATGGTTTATTTGTTCATTGGCATTGGCATGCAGTCTCCTAGTTTATGAGTTTCTGAAAAATGGGTCATTGGACAAATGGATCTTTCCATCATATAGTTTCCGAGACAGACTGCTGGATTGGTCAACGCGCTTCGATATAGCCATAGCTACTGCACAAGGGATTGCATACTTTCACGAACAGTGCAGGAACCGGATAATTCATTGCGATATCAAGCCAGAGAACATTTTGTTAGATGAGAATTTCTGTCCTAAAGTATCAGATTTTGGACTAGCTAAGTTTATGGGAAGAGAGCATTCACATGTTGTTACCATGGTTCGAGGAACAAGAGGGTATTTGGCTCCAGAATGGATTAGCAACAGGCCGATTACTGTAAAGGCTGATGTTTATAGTTTTGGGATGCTTCTTTTGGAGATTGTTGGTGGCAGGAGAAACCTCGACATGTCTTTTGATGCAGAGGACTTCTTTTACCCTGGGTGGGCTTTTAAGGTGTCTAAATCAAGTTTTCTCCCTCAACCTCACCTACATTGAGTGCTTCATGGCAATGATTCTTGTTTAATCTGATCATTTCTTCAATGGACCTGTGCAGGCGATGACGAATGATACGCCACTGAGAGCAGCGGATCGCAGACTGGAAGGATCAGTAAAAGAAGAAGAGCTAATGAGAGCACTGAAAGTGGCATTTTGGTGCATTCAAGATGAGGTCTTCATGAGACCTTCAATGGGAGAAGTAGTGAAAATGCTAGAAGGGTCAATGGATATCAACACTCCGCCAATGCCTCAGACAGTTTTGGAATTGATAGAAGAAGGCTTAGAACAAGTTTACAAGGCCATGAAGAGAGAATTCAATCAATATAGCTCCTTCACCACTGCTACTGATCTTCCATCATCTCGTGCTACATGCAGTTATTCAACAATGTCACCTAGATAGGAAACCGACACAATTTTGTTTTTGATTAACGTGGCTGTCTGGATTATAGTTTGAGTGTATTTCGACTAATTTTATAGACTTTAAACTTAATAATCATATAAATCTTTAATGGTCATGGATTTATGAAACTCTAACTATTAATCACTAGAAAACAAATTTAAAATTTAACTAGTTGAATTACACTCTTCAAAATTAAGTCAATTAAAAATTAAACTAATATAATTTTGTTTGTGCAGTTGATGTCACCCAGTTAATTTAAGCTTTAATTTTTTCATGTTGCATATGGAGCCACCTGAAAATTTTTCTCTCTCTCCATATTAGATTGTTTTAAACATTCAACATCATATATGTTCAAAAGAGATGCCTTTTTTAACAAAATAAAGGCCCGAACATGAAATCTTTAGAGAGAAAAGGGATTCTACTTCCAGTTACATGCTCATTGGCTAAAAAAAAAAAAAGCATTCCAAAACACTAGAAATTGGTTCTTTTTGTTCAATGCATGAAGAAAAAGAACTTCACTAGTAAATGCCTCCATCAATATAAACATGGAGCATAAAATGAATGAATCATTCTTCATCACAAACCCATGCAATTTTCAATGGGAAAAAATGTTCATTGACGGCTCATGAATTTACAAGATGACATCTAGAATCAGTGGCCGCATGGTTAATATCAGTAAAATGAGATTTTTTTTCATCTTATTATCTTGATTTCTATTAATTGTAACTCCAAAGTCACAACAAAGTGAAAGTATTTGCTTTTGAACATATATATCATGCCATGAATAATTTTAGGCTATTTTTTATTATTATTTCAAGATAAAAAATGATAAATGCAAAAAAATAAAAACGTGTTAATAAAAAAACAAAGATATAAAATAAATTTTTATTTGAAATAATTTTAAAATGAATTTTTATTTTTTTAAAAAAATTGTATTTGACATATGGACATCTTCATTTTATTTCTATTATTCATGTTTTTTATTTTATTTATTTCAAGACACTATCCCAATATTATTCTAAAAACAAACCAAAACATTTCTAATTATTGCCATTAATTTTTTTTTTCTTACTAGAAAATAGCTCATCACAATGATTTCATAGATGGGGATCACGTCTCAAGATAGCATGCAAATAAATTGAATATATCATACTAATTTTTATAATTTCTGAAGTCCAAAACTTTCATAATATTAATATTATATGATGATCTAATGAATATAAATATGTTCATGGGTTTAATTTTTTTTTTTTAGATTAACGTGGGTGTCTAAGTTAGCTTTATGTGTATCTCGATTAATCTCACGAGTCTTGAAGCTAATAACCATATAAGCCTCCAATAGTCTTAAGGTTTGTGAGACTCGAACTAGTTATATCTAAAAAGCAAATCAAAACCTAAACAGTTAAGATATTCCTTTCAAAATTTAATTTATTAAATTCTTTTAAATACACCAAACAACTGTAAAGGCTATATTTTTAAATTCATCTAAAAAATATTTTAATCTCAATCAATTCATAATAATATTCTCTTTACTGTCAAGAAGGGAAAAAAAAACACCTTCAAAATATTAGGCTTAGAATTTTGAAATTACAAGATTGATCTTCATAAAATTTGAAATCCAATTCCTAATTGGATATCTCATCTTGTTATGGAGTGAAAATCTCATTACAACCAAGCCTAACTCACGTTTACCGTGATCAAATTCCATTTCTTTTAAATTTTTTATTTTTATGTTTTAAAAATATTTTTTAAAAATTTTAATTTTTTATTTATTTTAAATAAATTTATTTTTTAATACTTTTAGATTTTTTTAATATATTAATGTTAGAAATAATATTTTAAAAATTAACGAACATTCTAAACATCCCAAAACTTAACTCGAAAGAAACCATTTTTTCCGGTGGCAGTAGACTACTGTTTTAAAAAAACTAGGGCTTCTAAAGAAGAAGCTCAGCCTAAAACCCTCTCTCCGTGGAGAAAAAAAATAAAAGAAAAAGAAGAAAAGCACCGCGAGAGAGAGAGAGAGAGAGAAGCAGTAGAAATGGGTAGCGAACAGGACATGAGTAACTGGACTGATCTGCTTCACTCCTCGACTAAGCTTGTCGAACAAGCGGCTCCTTCTGCTCAGTTCCCTCCTCTTCAGGTTCTTCTTTCCTTTTCCTTTTCCTTCATGTTTTAAAATAACCGTTACAAAACTCTAGTTATACTTCTAGTCATCGTTAATCACCATTTTCTTTTCTTCTTATTCAGTAAAGGCGCAACGAAAAATTGAAAAATATTAATTGAAAGCTCGATTTATTTAACATTGCGAACTTTTTCTTTCGTATTTGGAGAATTATACTGCCTTATTTGAAGAAAAAAAGAATTTTTTGCATTTGCGTTCAATTTAATTCCTTTACCGTTTTATTATTCATCAAATAAATATTTTTCTTGTGATTATTATGACAACTAGAAGTAGTGCATTTTGCTGTTTTATTTTAATTTCATGACTTTATATGTTTTTTGTGTATGTTAAAGAGAAACTTAGATCAATTAGAAGCATTATCAAAGAAACTCAAGGCGAAAACCATAAGAACTGAGGCTCCTTCGCAATCTATTGCCGCTACAAGGTTGTTTTTTCCGAGTACTTTCTCATTTTTTCTCTATCAATTTTTAAATACTGTTTTCTGTGATTTCTTGCCCCTTAGAGGCGGCATTTATTGAACTCTTGCGAGTGAGAAGAATCTTGAATGGGTCATGGGTGTGGTTTATTTGTATTGTTTGATGTATGCACAGGCTTCTTGCGCGTGAAGGGATAAATGCAGAGCAGCTTGCTCGAGATCTTAAGTCTTTTGAATTGAAGGTAAAATTTAGCTTACATTTTGATTACCATATATAACCTAGCCTCAGTAGATGTAGTCCTGCAAATTTATTTTTCTAAACAGTTGATGAATGACTGTAGAGTACAATAGTCTAATGAAAAACAAGTTTCTTATGTCTTATTGAATGAAATTAAGATTATAATAGTAGGTAGTTAATACGGCCTTGTTTCTGTAAGCATGCTTATCTTGCTTTTGGAAACTATTTTGTAGACAACATTTGAGGATGTGTTTCCTGCCGAGGCAACAAGTGTTGAGGAGTATCTACAACAGGTACTTTTGCTGTTAAGTTATGATTTGAGCAACAGATCTATAATACTGTTGATATTACTGTCTTTTTTCTTTATTTCTTCATCTCTATCATCAGTTTTTGTTGGCATAGATAATATTTTTCACTGCTATTCTGTTGACTTTTCAAATGTGTTGTTACATATTCTGTTAAATTTAGTAATGGGTTGTACCAAAGAACTAAAACATGAGCACATAATCATTCTGTTTGCTACATGCTGCTTGACGGAAGTGCTTGTTTATTAGTATCGAAAGTAGAAAAACTAAATTGAATATTAGCTCGTGTAGCATCCCGATCATGGTGAAGTCACTAATGAAATTCCCCTACCCAAAAGCCAAAAGCAACTTGTTCACAGGACTCAGAGAAATACTAGCTGCGCCTTCCCTCCATCCTCAATTCTATGAGAAGTTTTTGTTGGCATAGGGAATATTTTACACTGTTAATCTGTTCACTGTTCAAATGTGTTGTTTACATGCTCTGTTAAATTTAGTTATGGGTTGTACCAAAGAACTAAAACATGAACACATAATCATCCTGTTTGCTACATGCTGCTTGACAGAAGAGCCCATGTATTAATATTGAAATTAGAAAAAACTTAAAGATTGAATCTTAGTTTTTGCTATAAACAATGGTTTTTTCTAATCATGTTCTTCTTCTTTCATTTGTCTGAAAAGAAGTAATGATTTTTCTTTCCCCAGAAATGATGACTTTCTGAGACTGCTTAAAGAAGATGATTTTTGAAACTAGCCATCTAATTTGGCAATCTTCTTGTTTGTTTTGTCACTGTATGATGATACCATTTTCTTTCATCATGGTTTTATATGCATGGAAACTTCCCAAAATTCTTGTGTAGAATTGGTTGAAGGGCAACGTAAAGTTATCCTCCGTAAATGCCTAAGAGATATGGCCAGCAAAATTTCTTGAAAATCTCAAACTAATCTATTGGAACAAACACCATATTGTTTAAGCTTCATATCTGTTTGGAAGGGAAAAGATTTTGGTAGAAAAGCTTCATTAGTTGTCTTAAAATATTTTCCTTTAAGCTTCATGAATTGTCCTAAAGCATTCTTCTTTTTTGTGTTAAAGTTTGGAAAAAAGAAAAATAGTAGCCGGAAAGCTGTTCTAATCTTTGAGCTGGTGCCAATATGTCTCTATGTAATAGCCTAGTTTTGTTTTCCCATCTCGTTGCTTGGAACCTTTGAAGTGAAACTTTCAATGAAGGTGGTTATTCTTTCCCCTGTTTCATGAGTTTTTTTGCGTTTAATTCATAGATGGATGATGGTGTTAAATGCAATTGGCTGATAAATGATTTAATGTTTTAGGCAATACCTTTTCATTTGGTTGTGCAACTCTGCTTCGTCTGAAGTAGTTTCCTCCAACCATTTAGATGAATGCTTTTGCTTCTTAAAAAGTGTTTTTTTTCCTGGTTTGATGGTGTTACATTTTGTGCAATTTTTGTGCTTAGGTTCATGAAATGGCAATGGTATCAGCCATTCAGGAAGCTCAGAAGGATAACGTAAGAAGTTTTAATGATTACATGATGAAAGTTTTGGAGGTTAGTGCCATACCGCATGTATTTGAAATGTTGGTATAATTTTGTTTATTGCCAATATATATAAGCTGCTAAAGTAATCACAGTTTCGACTTCTTAGTAACAATATTTTATATGGTAAAGTGACTTTAAGTCCCTATACTTCTCCTAATGTTTTACTTACTCTTGAAGTTTTCTTAAATTTGCAATTTTACCCATATATAATGGCGTGCTGGAATGCAGGCTAATCCACACAAAATATGGGATTGAACATGGAATATACTAGTTATTTGACTCGAGCTTCGCCGTGGGTCGGATAATTTCTTTTGGCAAAAAACAATAAATATGCAAGCTTTTCAAATGTGTTTTTTTTGTTAAAAAAATTCTAATTATAAATAAAAAATCATATGCATGCATTTAATTAAAGACATCGAGAAGTATTTGTGCCAATAAATGCAAAAAATAAAGTGTCAACGCTTCATTTAACTTGTCTCGCTGCGGGTCGAATAATATTTTTTCTAATGCAAAAGAATTAACATGTAGGTGTTATTAATGCGTTTTTTAACATCGAGTAAAAAATATAACCGTGAATGAAAATGTCGATACTAACATATAATAAAATATAGTGAAAATAATATGTGCTAATAAAAAAATGTAAGATCTCAAGCTAATTTTTAACGTGGCAGAAAAATGGAATAATGTTGCAATTGCTACAGTGAAACACCATTTCCTTAGTCTTTATATAATATTTTTTTTAAAAAAAAAGGTGTAGAAAAATATTACAAAAGAATAAAAATAAGAAAAAAAAAAGTATAAATAGGCTAAGTGTACAGTGATAAATATTCAAAGTGTAAAAAATAAATTTTGTTTTAAAAAAAATGTAAAGAAAAAAAAGGAAAAACTTGTTTTCTTTAATAAAAAAACCCCTGAAAATTACAATTTTGCCACTGCTACAGTAGAAATTTTGGCAAAATTTACAATTATGCCATTTCTACAGGAAAACACCATTTCCTTTTAGTATATGTATAATTCAATGCATCATGGTATTGGTACCCACTAAATTTCCATCCACCCCTGCTACCTATTCAAATGGACAGGACCCTAGTAAAACAAACTATAGGGGTTGCTGTGCAACCTTTTGAACTTTAAGGAGTGAAGTGGACCATTGTATAAATTAAACTAGTAATATAGACTTTTCCCTTAACCTTGCCAGTGGCAAAAAAATGTCATAGTATTTTACTTTTGAGCAATTACATTTTAAGAAGTTAAAAAATTATGTCATAACTAACTTGGTTGTTTGTAGATTTATAAAAATGTAAAACTCACTACCACTGATACATGAAAGGTTCTATGGTGGTAAGAGATAGACAGGGATTTTAGTGGATGTGATTGCCTATTAGAGTGCTAGTGAGACATGTCTTAGTGAATGATTGGACATTCTGTTTAGACTTCTGTGAAAATTATGTTATTCAAAAAGTCACATCTGCAACTAATTAAGAAGGCTAATTCTAGTCTCCTCTAAGTCTTGCTGTTTAATGATGTTGCGCTCCCTTGACTATCTCTCTCAATAAAATCTGTTTTGATTATTGTGCCTGCCATGGTGGCAAAGCCTTGGCCCAGTCAGATGGAGGAGGGCGGGAAAGTATACATTGATGACTTCTTAGATGTTTTTGTGCTCGCTAGGTTTTCACTTTGGTTGATCAGCCAAACTTGATATTTTGCAGGAGGATTGGCAAAAGGAAAGACGTGACTTTCTTCAGAGCTTGAGCCGAATTTCATCATTACCCAAGACTAACTTAGTTGATACAAGCACTGGGGTTACTCGTTCTCGTCAAATAGCTTCTCTGGCTTCCAGCCCTCATGTTTCTTCTGGCTCATCTGGCATGGAAAATTTACCTTTAGCTAGCAAATCCTTTGTGGAGAAAAAAGCTTCAGCATATGCTGAGGCTGTGAAGAATCTGAACCGTGCACGAGAGCATGGCTCACAGTTTAAAGTAAGGCTGGTTTTGTTCACACCTTTTCTCTATCAAAACTTGTTTCTGCATCTTTTAGAGAGAAATCTACTTCTTGAGTAGCTATAGACTAAAGAAAAATAGTGAATCCAATATTCAACAGCATTTGTTTTCTATGAAATGTACCTCAAGTTTCAGAATGGAGGATTTATCTACTGGAGACTAGAAAGAATATTCCTTATCAATGATAGTCACAGCTGGCATCTCATGGATTTGAGAAAGGCAACACTGAGACAGCCAGTGAATAATCAAGATTTATTTGCAGTATTTTGATATCAACTTGCTGGTTGAAAGGCATCTATGCTGTCTCCTTTACATGCTGTTTCCTTGACATGAGGCAGCATATTGAGCTTGCACTGTCCTTTTTATGTTCTTTTAAATTATCACATCAAAGTATTCTTCAGAAATCTCTAAACTATGTCCTTGGATCATGGGTGACCAGCATTTTTTTCTTATATTTTATATTTTGGTGGTCCAATTCTAGTGATTCAATTTGATAGAGTACCTCGCCTTGATGCTCATTGGGAGCTTATTAAGAAACTTTATCATAGAATTATTATTATTTTTTTCCCATAAATAGAAAGTCTAGCATTGAGAACTGGAGATGCATTTTTTGTAGAATTATATTTTTAAGCTTTTCTGCAATGCACACTTTTGATGTCTGACAGCGCCGGTATCAACTCTAACACAAAATTGGTAAGGGGTTAGATTTTGTTCAAAATACCACTATACCAGAACCATAAGCATCAAATAATCTTAAAGGATATGAGTAGGGGTTATAATTCTAATGAAGTGGCTGAGACTAGAGATTCAGCCACTACGATTCTGAGGTATCATGCCTGAGAGGGGATGCATCTTGCATCTGAGGGGTATGGCAATTTATGACATGCATAACACAAATGATTAGACATGTCTTCTCAATTCTCTTCTAACAAACATTACAGCCACGTTCTAGCTTCTTTATGTATGCATCCATGTTAGGCACTCCATAGCTAAGTAACCAAAGATATGTATTAGCATACAAGCACATAGTTTAAAGAAAGCGCACGAACACCCATCTTAGTGGCTTCCAAGTTCTTTGAGGGAAAAGATGTTATGCCCATTTGTTCTGATAATATGTTTCCTCAAGCTGTCATATGGAACCTGCATGGCTAGGAAGTAAAGATCTTCAAAGACCATTATGCTTCTGTGTCATCTTCTCCTGTGTTTAGGCTCTCTTAACAGGACGCTGGGGTTGTTGATATGTGTATAATTTATGTCCTGTAGCCTGCAACAGCTTTCAAGGGTGCTTATGAAAGCTTAGGTGCTGAAGTATCAGGTGGAAAATCTGTTAACATGCAAAAGATATGGCATCTTGTTCAGGTATGCTTTTTAACTGTTTGCTTATTTTCCTGAGATAGGTTGTAGTGGGACCGTTATAGAGTTTTTTAAGTTTTCATATGAACAGTTCTTTATATTTGATAAATCCAGTATATTATTTCATTTTCAAATATTATTTTCCATCTAAAAATATATATACTTTGACAGACTTTGGTGGGTGAAAATACAACCATGAAACAGAGTCTTTCAAGGAAAATGTCGTTAGTGATTGGTGCAAGGCGCCATCTTGAATGGGGCCATGAAAAATACATCATGGATACAATACAAAATCATCCTGCTCAGGTAATAATTCTTTTACTATTATCTTCTTTTATAGAGAAAATATTATTTTTCAGAACAATTTACATGTTAATGTATGTGCTCTTATACTCTTTTAGATCACTGCTGCTACTTTTGTTCTTTGCTTCTAACAAGTTGTTATTTGATTGTGTTGATTACCACTCACCATTTTTTTTGTTCTCGTGTCAGGCTGCTCTTGGTGGAGCTGTTGGGAATTTACAAAGAGTTCGTGCATTTCTCCGGGTTCGTTTAAATTATTGCTACTTGACTTGGACTTGCATTCCTGCACTTGTTCATTGTGACTGTCTTTGTTTATGGAAAATTATATTTTTCTTGTGTATCTTATCTTTCTGTGCAGATTCGATTGAGGGATTATGGAGTCCTGGATTTTGATGCTGGTGATACTCATAGGCAGCCTCCTGTTGATACCACTTGGCAGCAGGTCATTGATAAATTCATATTTTAGGGTCTTGTTACCTAGGAATATTTTTAGGAGTACTTTTAATTTTTGGTTGTTTAAATGCTTATTAAGTGAAAGCCAGAAGACCATTGTTTAAAGGGTTAATAAAGTAGGAATTGCAACAAATCAGTAAGAAAGTAGCCATTGTGTTTTTCTCTCTTATTACATAGCACAACAATTTATTTGAAATTGCACACTACCACTATCTACACTGTTGTTATAGAGAGACCTCATGTGGCTAAAAATTATGAAGTGGTTGCTATAATTTATATATTTGAAAACAACATTAGCAGTGGTGTTTAGGGTAATTTCAGAAACAAGAAAAGTAATTAATTTAAAGTGCATGCATGCATCTGTATTGATTAGTTATATTCATTAATTTGAGTCAAGTCATTAAGCAGAATAGTTAATTCCTTTTGAAGCTACTATGAGAAAGAAAAATACCAGTAAACTGACTTTATTTTCTAGCTGTCATGACAAACCAATCATTCTTCTATCAGAATACAGAATAATTGTGTTTCTTAATCTTTTATCCAAAACATCTGTCTCATACTAAATCATATGTTGCTGTCTATAACAGATCTATTTTTGCTTGAGAACTGGGTACTATGAGGAAGCGAGAACTGTTGCCCTGTCTTCCCGTGCTTCACTCCAATTTGCTCCGATGGTACTGATTTTTCACTGCTCAAGATAAAAAGTTATTTTCTTCATTAGCAGCCTTTGTAATCAGCTTTCCCTTTAACAGCTCATGGAGTGGATTAACTCTGGAGGTATGGTGCCTATGGACATTGCAGCTGCTGCTTCAGAAGAATGTGAGAAAATGTTAAGAATGGGTGATCGAGTGGGTCGAGCTGCATATGACAAGAAAAAGTTGTTGCTCTATGCTGTAGTATCTGGTTGCCGCTGGCAGATTGACCACCTGTTGAGAGATCTTCCAACCCTTTTCAATACTATAGAGGATTTTCTGTGGTTCAAATTATCAGCTGTACGAGATTACCCTGCTGGGACCTCGACTCTGGTCCTGAATGAAAGCTTGGTACCATACAGTTTGGAGGATTTGCAGGCATACTTGAATAAATTTGAGCCATCATATTACACAAAAAATGGGAAAGACCCTCTCGTGTACCCTTATGTATTACTTCTAAGTGTCCAGATGCTACCAGCTATCTTATATCTGTCTAGGGAAGCTGCAGATGAAGGATATGATATTGATGCAGTCCATATATCAATTGCACTAGCAGACCATGGGGTTCTTACTGAAGGTGGTGGAGCTGGGCAAAAACTCGGGGTAATGGATGCTTATGCAGAGGTCTCTAGCATAATTAGGCAGTATGGATCTGCATATTTACATCATGGAAATCTCTCAATGGCACTAGAGTATTATGCCCAAGCTGCAGCCACAGTAGGTGGTGGAGAAACATCATGGACTGGGAGATGTAATATTGATCAGCAGAGGCAGAGAAGCTTGATGTTGAAGCAGCTCCTCACTGAGCTTCTGCTAAGGGATGGTGGTATTTATTTTCTTCTGGGTCCAAGAGGTGCTGGAGAAGAAGGTGAATTGGCACGATTTTTGATCGATTTCCAAGCAAGACAACAATTTCTACTTGAAGCTGCTCGCAAGTGTCAAGAGGCTGGACTAGATGAAAAGGTAACTTTTTATTTCCTTGCCTTTTGACTTTCTTGGTTTGAAATCATTTCATTTTGGGGTTCTCGAGAAAGCCTTCACATCTTTTCTCTAATTATGCTTCGCAAGCCTACAAAAGGTAACTTATTTGTAAAGCAATAGACTAGCTGGCTTTTTTTACCTCTATTAATCCCTTGCCTTACATTTTCTCATTGTTCACTTGCCCTGATATCATTTCCAAAATCCAGTCTATAGAAATTCAGAAGAGAGTTGGGGCATTTGCCATGGCTTTAGATACAATCAACAAGTCCCTGTCAGAAGCAATTTGTGCGCTATCACGTGGTAGATTGGATGGTGATAGCCGAACTGCTGGTCTCATTAATTCTGGCAATGAGATTCTCGTGACCTTTAAGTATTATCCTGATTTCAGGTAATTCTGATCCTCGGTGTTTTCCTCAGCTTCCTTTTTCTTGCATTGTTGTCATGTTTGGGATGATAGTTTGCTTGTGATATTTTTTACTAGATTACAAGTGCTCAAGCATAATATAGTTAAAGATGAAGCACTGGAAGCTTCTACTTCATGGTTTATATTGTCATCATTGTCTGCGACCTATGCTGTAAATTTAAGATTAAATTGTAATTGACCAGAGAAATATCAAACCCTTGTTGAAACTCAAGTTGTTGGTGATGACACATGACTTTACCTGATCTATGTTGAAAACTTTTTTGGTTAACATTTCATGCACTAAGCAAGCACTAAATTGTTCATCAATTTTCTGAATTCTTCATATAGGTTTTTAGTCCTTCACCTTTATTTTGCACTCATTTTACACAAATGATGTTTTCTTATTGCTGAACTTTTTGATGGTCTGGATTCTCAGCTCTTGAACTTTATCCCTGCCATCAATTCAAGTTTTGGACTTTTACTGAAATCGATGAATTCTGAACTGTTGTGATTCTAGCAATATGATAAGGTTACTAAAGATTGCTAAACAAGTTCCTTTGAATTTTTAGCATCCCATCTCTATGGCTTCTATAGTTTTCGATATCAAAGGGATGTTTATATTTTATGTCTTCTCTATAGAACTTAATCACTTGGTTATGATGTCCAGTTTTCAAGAAAGAGACCTTGTCCTAGAGCAAGAAACCGTGTTGAGACAGCTTGAGGCGATATTATCTGTTCTCAAGTTGGCAAGACTGGGTCATTTTCTTGATGCTTTAAGGGAGCTTGCCAAACTTCCTTTTCTTCCATTGGATCCACGAGTGCCAGATATCACTGTTGATGTTCTTCAGAATTTATCCCCTCGTGTTCAGGATTGTGTGCCAGACCTTTTGAAGGTTGCTTTAACATGTTTGGATAATGTGACAGATTCTGATGGATCACTTCGTGCCATGAAAGCAAAGGTATTTTAAAAAATTTATGCTCTGATCTTGTTATTTTTCCTTTGTAGGTATAGATGCACCATTGCAAATGCTATTTTTCATGTGATCTCCTTGAAATTGCTTGCTGCATCTGTAGTTTCAAAAGATAGTGAGTGAAGGTTGTTAAAAAGTGTAACCTGGATCATAGTCTTGTATGTTCTGGACATATGAAATCTTTGGAATTGCGAGGAGAATGTGAGTGGGTACAATTGGTATTGCAATAGAATCTGTGGGATCATAGTATCATATAATCTATAATTTTTAAGCAATTTAAGTCCTGTTTGCGTACTGATCAGTCTGAAAGTCTAGATAGGCTTCCTTGCTGATTTCAAGGCAATCTTTCAATTTTTACCAGATAAGGACATATCAAGTTTTTAAACTTTTTCTTTTTTCATGATTACATTCTCAATTTTTATTTTTATCAATTGTGTTGCTCATCTTTTGATAACATCGCAATGAAGCGCCTCAATGGACATCTATTAGAAATTTGTTGATGTCTGTTGAATGATGACATGTGCACTAAAATCTTCCAAGAAAAATGATCAATGCTGTGAGCATGAGTATGAAATATGAGTTCTGTTTTACTAAGTTCAAAAGGTATTTCTCTAAGACATGTTCTAAGCATGAAATCTTTGTTGTGTATATATGTTTCTTAGTTTAATTGATGATGTGGCAAACCTAGAATGATAACAATCCTAAATCCTTTTTGTTAAAGTTTTGGTGTTCAAGTCATCATTTTATGGATAGGTTCGCAAATTCCTAGCAGACATCCATCAAGGCACGTGATTGTGTTATTATTAAATATTAATAGATGAACAACTCCATTGATAAAAATTAAAGTTGAGACACCCAAGTGTGAAAATTGAAAAAGTTCAGATACTTGATGGATTAAACTTCAAAACTGAGAAGGCCTATTTTATTAAAAAAATGATGACGATGAGCTAGAAAAATGATTAAATTGATTTTGATAATTTTCCTACAGATTATATGGGGTTAGAAAAAAATTTGTAGATTTTAACGATCAAAATCACATCAATGCATACTCATGCACAGTTCTAATTTATTTGATTTGGTCTGTATTTCTTTGTTTTCTATGGGCTTTTCTATTTATAAATCGTTGGATTTGCAAATATAGTGACCATTGGCAATATTTTAATATTGAAAATGAATGGATGGATTTTGATCTTCTCAATTTAGATGGCAATTATGGCTGAAAATGTGGTTTTTCTGTTGAGATGTGGCACAAAATGTTATTGCCTCACAATTACGTTTTCTTTTCCTTCTTTTCTTTTTCCTATGCACTTTGCAGATTACACAGTTTATTGCAAACAACATGAGTCGGAACTGGCCTCGGGATTTGTACGAGAAGGTTGCTCGAAGTTTGTGAAGTAAATAAACTGTGGTGGTTTGAGAGGCAAGATGACTCTCTGGTTGACCAATCCGTGATAGATGCAGTGTTTCAGGTTATCATACATCTAGCTCTTTGAAGTAATAGTCTATGAAAATTTAACCTAACCAATATGAGTGTTTCTTGGTGAGGAAATGCTGCTGTTTCGAAACGAACTGTGCAAATTTGTATTAAAAACTTGCAAGATCCTTCTGTCAATAGTTCTCAACTCTGAAATGCGAGCTTGATATGCGTAATCTCTTTTTTGGATAAGATGATGCTGCAAATTTTTCGTGTCATTAACCAGTAATTGAATGCTAGATGGATATCAACTAGGGATTCTGATAATTGACAGGTTTGCATTTCGAACGAGGGATTTTAGCTTCTGGTTGATGGAGAGGCTCAAGATAGAAAGATTTGTGTGAGTGACGGCAAAAGAGGCCCTATATTGAAGATGTAACTGGCAAAGCCAAGGAGGTATATGCTAAATCCAAATGTTGTAATTTTAAGACCTTTAAAGGAATTGAAACCAACATCGAGATGCTTAAACTCCTATAGGTTTTATAAATGTTAACAATAATTTTAAATTAAATTTTTTAATGTTTTTAAATTATTTTTAACATAAATATATTAAAACAATTCAAAATCATTTAAAAAATAATTAATTTAAAGCAACAATAAAAATTCAGAAATTTTCAAAACTATTTTTTGATGTAAGAACAAATCTAATCAAATTTGATTAATTTAATAAGTTAATTCATGATTTTATTAAATTATTTTTTAAAATCAAAATATCATTATTTTAATCATTTTTAAAAATAATCTTGAAATGATACCATTTTAAATTGATTCTAATTAATCTAGATTAATCCACCCAACTTATAATTTTAAACTTAAATTGAATCAAGTTTCATAATTATGATTTACATGTAATTTAACCTTTGGCATAACTTTTGTAAAAAATTTAACCTTCAAATTTTCAAAAAGAAATTTTGAGAGCCATTAATATGCGCTATTGTGTTTTCTCATATATATATATAAACAACTCAAACATGAGAACCGAATTATTTATTTATTTATTATTATTATAATAAGATCCGATTTATTGATATAAAATTCAGAACATGACAGATTGTGCAAGCATGCATACGAGAGATCACTACACGAAAACCCCCACTAAAGTCAAAAGCACGAAAACTGTCAGCTTCAAGCACAGCTCATTCTTCAATTAATATTATAAGATTGCTGGCCAATAAATAAACAAAAAGAAAAGTTCTATCGGATCTTAAATATTGTTGCGGTTATTGAATTCAAACACTTATCTCTTTTGCATATTTTAAATAATTATTTTGCTCACTATATGGACGGCTAAGATACTTTTTTATTTATCAGAATATATCTTCTTTATTTTAATTATAAAGTTGATATGATAATAATAAAAAATATTAAGACCATCATTCAATAAAATTTATATTTTTAAAATATATCAATTCACGAGTAAATGTATTTTTAAGATTAAGCGAAAAAAAATAAAAACTATTTTGTATTGATAGAATAAAAAACTATAATTTTAAAACATGATTAAGAAATCAAGTTAGATTTGGGGTCATAGATTTAAAAAAATAATCTAATTTTTTATTAAATTAATAAAAAAATATATTTTGAATCAACTAAGTATCGAGTAAATCCACTGCCCAATCCAGTATTTAAAACAAAACCAAAAACTAATGTGTGAAGTTGACTTTAGGAGTAGATGCATCCGCAAATAATAGCTCTCTTAATCAATTTCTGAAACACAAACAAAAAAAAGAAAAGAGAGGCAAAATGCTTCCATCGGATTCTTCCATTGTTTCAGTGCTTGTAATCCTCCTTTCATTTCCTTTCTTTATAGTTTCCCTTCCAATTCAGGATAAATTTCTTAAATGTCTCTCACTAAATTCTGAATCCTCCTTTCCTTTCTCCACTATCTTGTACACTCCAGACAACTCTTCATTCACTAATGTCTTGCTATCCACTGCTCAAAATCTCAGGTTCGCATTGCCTTCAGTGCCGAAACCTGAGTTTATTTTCACACCGTTGCAAGAATCCCATGTTCAAACTGCTGTTGTTTGCTCAAAACAGCTCGGAGTTCAGATTAGAGTTCGCAGTGGAGGGCATGACTTTGAAGGACTCTCTTACACCTCCGTGATTGATACACCTTTCATTGTGGTAGACCTTGGGAAGCTTCGTTCCATTAGCGTTGACTTCAAGCGTAAGAGTGCGTGGGCTCAAGCAGGTGCTACAGTTGGTGAGCTTCACCATAGGATTTCAGAGAAAAGTAAAAATCTTGGCTTCCCAGCTGGTGCTTGTCCCAGTGTGGGTCTTGGTGGGCACCTTTCAGGAGGTGGATATGGCCCTTTGTTTAGAAAATATGGCCTTTCTGCAGACAATGTCATTGATGCTTGTATAGTTGATGTTCAGGGAAGACTCCTTGACCGGAAAGCCATGGGAGAAGATCTTTTTTGGGCAATCAGAGGAGGTGGAGGAGCCAGCTTTGGAATCATTACTGCCTGGAAAGTAAAACTGGTTCCTGTACCATCAACTGTGACAGTTTTTAGGGTTTTCAGGTTCTTGGAACAAGGAGCTACTAAGCTCCTCTATAGATGGCAACAAGTTGCTAGTAAATTTGATGTGGATCTTTACCTAGTCGTAGGCATACGACCAGCTATTGCTAGTGACACAGGTAAAAAAACTGTAAGAACTATCTATAGTGGCTTGTTTCTTGGTGATACCAGCAGACTCCTCGAAGTGATGCAAAAAAGTTTCCCAGAATTGGGTTTAGCAAGGAAGGATTGTATTGAAATGGACTGGATCGGTTCAATTCTTTATGAAGCTTTCTTCCCCACCAACTCAACTCCTGAAGTTTTACTTCAGAGGAAGAATTTATTCCCGGCTTACACCAAAAGCAAGTCAGACTTTGCCCAAAGTCCCATATCCGAAACCGCACTCAAAGGGTTATGGAAAATTTTCTTCCAAGAAGATAAGCTTGCGACCTTACTAATTCCTTATGGTGGAATGATGGATAAAATTTCAAAATCTGAGATTCCTTTCCCTCATAGAAAGGGTAACTTGTTCATGCTTGAGTACGCGACCAACTGGAATGATCCCTCGGAGAGTGCAACTCAAATTGATTGGGCTCGGAAGGTTTATGAGTACATGACACCTTATGTTTCCAAGAATCCAAGGGAAGCATACCTCAATCACAGGGACATTGATCTGGGCATGAACGAGAAGGCTAACACAAGCATCGAAGAAGCAAGGGTTTGGGGAGCCCAAGTACTTCAAGGGTAACTTCAACAGATTGGTAAAGGTGAAGACCAGAGTTGATCCTGAAAACTTCTTCAGGTATGAACAGAGCATCCCACCTCATCCTCGTACCATGAGAAAATGAAACTGTTTGGCTGGAGAAAGATTGTTTAGATATCTTTCTAGGTGTGTTCGCTAGTCCTGTGTCCTAGATTAAAATTAATAAGAAATTGAGTTCATCAGGATTACAATATTATTGTAAATGAACTGTGTAATAAACTGGCCATTCCCTCTTATAATGTGATAAACTTCTTCAGGCATAAAATATATGAAGTCACATGCATCCTCGGTTAAAAATAAATAAATTTATTCAACTAATATATTGTTAGACAACAAGCAAATATATTTATTTTCTTCATTCTCTGGATTGTGGGCATGCATCAGTTGGTAGACTCAGAAGTGTATTATCTCCAGTACATTTCTGTGTGACCAGGAGCTCTCATAGAACAGAATTACCAGCAAGAGCAGATGCATCAAATCTGTGAAGCTGGGTGCTTGATGGAATTCTCTCTGACAAGTTATTTTAGGAGAAGGCCGAGTAACCCACAGATGATAGATCAGGCTTGGTAGCTGGAATTATGCCGGATGATTGATTTCCTGAGAACTCAAGTGATCGCAACTGTTTCACTGGAGTGATTAATCCGGTCAAATTGTTCATCAGTAGGCTCAGCACAACCAGGTCTAAATGACTCATTATGTATTCAGGAATTTCTCCCATTTAATTGTTTCCAGCCAGATCAACAATCAGCGGCCGACATGGATCTGGTCACGCTCGAACCCTCTTCCTCTCCATCAAATCGAGACTTCCTAGATTGGTTGGAGACGGAAATTATTGAAGTGATGTACGTACTACAACTCTTATCATTTGATTGCCCTTTCTGAAGCCTGAAAATAAAGTTCTCGAGGCAGTTTGGTGTGATTTCTGAGAAGAATTCAATGAGAGGTCCAATACCTGAATTGATGTTGGTTTGCACGGGTGCTGCGGGGTGTGCTTCCATAGAAGGAATTAAATTACAGGGAAAGAATTATCGTGACTGACGGGCTTTCATCGATCCAAGCTGGGATTTCTCCAGAGCCCAGATAATTTATTCCAACTTAGTTCCAATATTTCAACATACTGAGATTCCATGAAACTCCATGGAGGCTGTTGTTGCATAAATTCAATGCTCAAGCTGCATCAATGATCCCTTGGAATTTGAAATTTCACTTGACAACTTGTTGCAAGACAGCCTTGTAAATGCAGAAAGCTGAAGATATCCACAACATTTGATCGCATTTAAAAATGTCATAGGCCTAAAGCTACAAGCAGAGGCAGACAGGATCACTTGGAAAGAGTTCAGATTATCAGGGATCAGACTCAAAACACAATGCACAATGAATTTATCAATTCACTCAAATCCTGGCTTTGTTCCTATAGCTGCTCAGCAATTGATCTCTCCATCATTACCAAAGTCCATTCTCTTGTTAAATCTTTGAAATGTTTTATCGAGGTTTGCTTCAAGAAATTATTTATTATCTTTTTTAATCAGTGTTACTATTTCAGGCCATAAGCCACATAACTTTGCCAGTTCATGTGTCCATCCCAATAAAAGACTACCATGCATTTATTAGATATAGCTACCAGAACATGAAATGTAATGCGGCAATGTTTAGAAAAGAATTCATAGAACATGACGGAGAAGATCATCTCAAAGTGTTGAGGTTCATTCAGCATAAATCACTTGAGCATCCTTCCACTTTCATTAAAAGACCAGCAACAGCATTAAATTAATCTACCTACTACAGGCTTAACACATCAAAACATGTTCAACCTTGAAGCAGAGAGAGAAAAATGGATGCTTCGAGTAAATACATATGATTCGAAGAATTGTGATTTACCAAACTATGAATACAGCAACAAGCTACACAAACAATGATGAAGACTTCTCCACAAGCAAAAGAACCATGATTCTGGGGCAGCAGAGAATCCTGGTACCAGAAACACAGTATTAATAAACAAATTACAAGTCTGTAATATTATTTTTTTCCACTTAATTATGAACAATTTGAACCAAAGCCAATTCTGGATAACCAAAAAGAAGAATAACATGTTACCTTGTAAGCATAATGTGTAAAGACTGTCTCTCAAACCTAACTGCAAGAGTTTGGGTGTAGCCTTTTTTGTTTTGCCTTGTGCGCTCTCAGTATCAAGCAGAGGAATTCCAATGATTCATCCAAAAACTGGAAATAGCCATGTCTCCAAGAATGGTTGAGCAGCAATGTACCCGAAAATCCAAAAAAAAATACAAAAAAACCATTTTCCATGCCAATATAAAACCACATATTGAACTCATGCACAGTTTTTTTATTGTCTTGGATTACATCACTCATCACTGGACTTTGAGGCGCATCGCCATCTCCAAGGCATTTCTGGGGGACTGGTAGACCACACAGTGCAGGATTGCCTGTAAAAGCTGATGCATCAAAGCTTTGAAGCTGAGTGCTCGATGGAATTTCCCCGGACAAATTATTGTAGGCGACATTCAAGCAACTTAAAAAATTTAGAACAGCCATTGTGAGTGGAATTGCACCATAGAAATGATTTCTTGACAAATCAAGAGATTCTAACCATTTCAACTGATCAATCTTTTGAGGGATTACTCCAGTTAAATTATTTCCTGACAAGTTCAGTGCAACCAACCCAAGCAGGCCAGTTATTTCCTCTGGAATTTCTCCAGATAAATTGTTGCCTGAAAAATCAATGACACGCAACAGTCCAAGATTTCTCTCATATTCATAATCTCTTCCTTTCCATCCAACCCATGCCCTATTGATATAGTAGCCTCCAGAAAAAACTGCTCCACGTTTCTTTGTCAAGTAAAGATTGTCAATGACAGTTTCTGCTTCCCCTCTTAGAACCATAGCAGTAAGATTGTCGAGACACTCTGGTATGGCTCCAGTGATATTGTTTAGGGAGAGGTCCAAGATCCTAATATTTCTTAGCTGACAAATATGTGGCGGGATGCTTCCAAAGAATTCATTAGATTGAAGGGAAAGGAACATCAAAGATGAGAGGCTTTCTCCTATCCAAGCTGGTATTTCTCCAGATAATCTATTTTCACCAAGGTTCAAAAATTTCAACATGCTACAGTTTTTTAAAGACACGGGCAATTCTCCGTAGAGTTTATTGTTGTGTAAATCCAATGTTTGAAGGAGAAACAATGATCCGACAGAGCTTGGAATTTTGCCTGACAAGTTGTTGTTAGCCAGATTCAGAACAACCAGTCTCTTCCTATTCATGAAACAATTTGGAAGTTGTCCAGACAACAGGTTGTTTGACAGATCAAGGAAGCTCAATATCTCACCAGCAATATTGCATATATGAGAAATTGGCCCTGAAAATAAATTGTTTGAAAGAATCAATGAGGATGTCCTAGAAGGAAAAGCTGGCAGTAGACCCTCAAACTGATTAAAACTCAAATCAAACCCAGGGAATGTACCATCAACCACATCAACTGACAATAAATCTGGAAGCGTTCCACTCATCAAGTTGTGAGATAGATTTAAGAAAGCCAAGGTAGGCAACAGGTTCCCAAACCAATAAGGGATTTTATCTGAAATATTAGCACTGGAGATATCAAGCAAATGGACATTTCTCTGAGTTTGAAGCCATTGTGGGAAAGAAGGCCCCAAGTTGCATGAACTAAGATGAATGGTGTTCAATTGAAAAGTGGGGTTCCAATCAGATTTGAATCTCAAAACTAAGGAATTATAAGACAAATCCAAGCTCTGTAACTTGGAAAGGTTGGAAAAATGTTCTCCAGACACCACACCTTGAAAAGAATTAAAAGAAGCATCAAAATGCTCAAGCTTGGAAAGGAACCCAATACTTTCAGGTATACGCCCATTGAGTAGATTATATGAGATATCCAATTCTCTCAAGGAAGAAAATCTAGCAATATCAGGCAATGAACCATTAAGTTGATTCTGACATAATCTCAAAATCTCCAGTGAGCTCTCTGTGGGTCCGTACAAGTTCTGCACGAGATCCGAAAGGTCCTCACTGATATGGTTGTGGCACAGATCTAGCACATGCAAGCTGCACATCTCCCCAAGAGATCTCGGAATGCCACCTTCAAGCTGATTACCGGAAAGAACAAGATTTGTGAGAGCACTCATGTTTCTGAATGCATCTGGAATCGAACCTTTTAACTGGTTACCAGAAAGGTCAAGGTCAACCAGGCTTTTATTAAAGTTGTACAGCCAGGGGTATATCGCAGAAGAAAGATTGTTCTTAGAGAGATGAAGGACAGCAAGAAATTTAGAAGAGTTGACAAAAGGAGGTGAAGGAATTATATCTGGAAGACTACACTGATTCAATCGCAGTTCTTTTAGGCGCGGGAGGTTTGTAATCACTTGCAGCCAGTCATTTACCTTACTGAGGTTGGAACCACTTAAATCAAGACGCTCCAGAGAAGAAAGATGAGAAAGCCAGTCAAGATTTTCTACACTGCCATCAAAACTATAGCTAAGATCAAGAGACTGCAATCTTGAGAGGTTCCCAAGCTGATAGGGAATAGTTACAGTGAAAAAGTTGTAGGAGAGGTTCAAGTATCTCAGGCTGGTTAAGGAGCCAATAAAATCCATCATACTCTCATCAAAATTATTCAAACTCAGGTCCAAGTAATTCAGATACTGTAACTCAAGTAATGAATCACTAACCTTACCTATTAGAGGCGTAACACGATACTCGTGCACAGGTGAGGAATGGAGATCAAGCAAAGTAACATGACCAGTTATGTTGTCACAGCCAACTCCTCTCCATTTGCAGCAATCTCTTTTCTCTTCTTTGCCCCCCCAAGAAGAAAGAACACCATAATCATCAATAAGGTCTTCTTTGAACTGAAGAAGTGCTCGTCTCTCCCTCTCTATGCACCTAAACTTTGCACCTCTTGCCCCTGTAATGAATTCAGCAAGAGGGTTTATGTGCAACAATACAAGCACAATAAGTGGAACATATTTTTTGTGCATTATTATCACAATGATCAAAATAAAAAATGAAGCTTGAAAGCTTTGTTGGGTTCTTTTAGTTCTGGTTTCTGGGAAATCAGGACCTTTAAAAAAAAAAAACCAAGTTGACTTGGAAGGTTGACTCATCAAGTCTGGAGTGAGGTAGAAGTTGGATTTTGTCACACCCCACCATAAAATACTTCCAGCACAAGGCCATTTATTGTTTAGTGACTCTAACGCAACCAAATTTTGATTTTAATCCATTAATCTACAAATTATAAGACAATCAACTCCTCTCATGATCATATTCATCGCCAGCACAGCCTAGTAGCCCACCACCTCTATTAGTGCATCAATACAAAATTTTGTAATATGGAAGGAGATCCCAACTAAACAAAACAAACAAAGCTATGAACTTTCAGAGAAATCATTGTGGAAAAAAACAAACAACTTACGTGCAATTGCAAGAATTTGAACTATCTTAGAGATGGTGTGTAACAGACACATTCTCTCAAACAAGTACCAGTATCAAAATCCAAACCCAGTAACAAGCTTCCAAACCCAAAACCCAGAGACAAACTTCAAAACCCAAGCCAATTCAGCATACCAACAAGGCAATCATAGCAACGACACCTAAAAGATGCTAACCGAGGAACCAATAGGAGAGGAATATAAACAGGTTTTGTGTCATCGGAGATCTGCTTACCGTTCCACTTGTCGTCGGATACATGCTTGTTCGACCGCCAAAGCTGGTGGCAGTGGCATTGTTGCTGCTGTTAAATTCGAGAAAATGGGACATCGGATAGAGAAATTCTTTTTTTTATTATTTACTTACCTGGGTGCAATATCTCCTATCTTGTAAAACCGAAGGCAAGAAAAAAAACCTTGTTTTATTTCACTTCGTGCCCGTTCTTGAAGTAATTCCAGATTTTCAATTAGTATGAAAAGTTTGATATCGGTTAATTTTGACGTTTTGTTTTGAATTCTGTATTATAATATATAGTATAATTTTTGATATATTTTTTATATATATACAACATCAGGGGTTTCAATGGATCGAATTGGAACAGGATTTCGCTCTACTTTTGACTTGGAAATTTGGAATATCTAAATTCATCCTTCACTTTTGCCTCTAACCTGGTCAGATCGGATCTGATGAAGAACTTTTTTCACCCGGCATGTTCCCTATCTGACCCCCTTTTAATTTGATTAGATCAAGTTTTAAAAATGAAATCTAACTTGACAAAAAAACTATACCTTCATCCATAAATTCAAGAATTTAAATTAAATTATTGTTTGTGCAACATAAAAAATTCCAGACCATTCACGCCAGGCCTGAACAACGTGCCCTTCAAGCCGTTCAGGCCTAGACCGGACAGCTTGCCCTCCTGACGTTTCAGGCTAGGCTTGAACGGCCAAGAGCTGCGTTGCTCTTCCCCTCCTCCACGCATTATTCTCCTAGCCATTCACGTCTCCTCTTGGTCAACACCTTCTAGTCACCACCACCTCTGGCCTCCTCCTAGTCACTACCTAATTCACATATCCTAGTTGTCACTAGTCGGATACTCGTGCTACATGATGGGTTTATTTTTTTTTTTTATAAAAATTATTATAAAACTTTTATAATATAAAAATAATATTTTTTAATATTAATAATGATATTTTTTCAAATTTATTAATTATTTTATTAATAATATTAATTATAATAAAAATAATAATATTTATAGCACAAATAATAATATTTTTAATATTCATACTGTTAATTATAATAAAAATAATAATATTTATAATACAAATTATAATATTTTTGATATGAGCACTTTAAATTATAAGAGAAATAATAATATTTATAACACACATTAATATATTAAAAAAACCGATGTGGAATTTGGCGTGGACGCGTTCAGATCTAATATGATGATGGGTGTGGACACATCTAAATCCAACATGGAGTTGGACGTGAACGCGTTCAGACCTAACGTAGGGTTGGATGTTGACACATCTAGATCTAACATGAAGTTGGATGTGGTCGCATCCAGACCTAATGTGGGGTTAGACGTGGACGTGTTCAAGTCCAACATGTTATTACCACCAAAGAAAAATCAAATAGTTGATTTGAATGTTAAAATTAAAAATTATTATTATTATCATCATTGAAGGTATTAATATCAAAAATATTATTATTTGCGGTATAAATATCTTTATTTTTATTATAATTTAAAGCATTAATACTCGTCTAGGTCTTGCCATGTGACGTATGGGTTCAGCAGTACACCCTAGACAAGATAGCCCCAGCGCCAGACGTGAAGGCACGAGCATGGCTCGCGCCAAGGGCAAGGCAAACAAGCCTTAGCGCCACATGGCGCCTGGGTTTGAGCCAACACAAGAGCAAGTCAACCCAAACACCAGGTGTCCTCGCATGGGGTGCGAGCTTGACTGACACTCAGAGCAACCCCACCAAAACTCGAGGTGACTATTTTCCTCAATTATCAATTCAATACCAAATACATTCTAATAAAAAGACAATTACACCCCTCCCATCTGCCCTTACAATTCTTTATGGCAAGAAATAGGCTACCATTACATTACTTTCAATTTAAAGTACCTTGAGTAAACCTTTTTAGTATATTGTTAATTACTGTTTCTTGTCAATACTGCTACTTCCTGCTAACATCTTCATTATTTATATTTATATATCATTTTGATTTGATAATTTCAAAAATAATTTAAAAAAATAAAAAATATTATCTAAATATATTTATAAATGAAAAAATATTTTAAATTACAATAATATCGTATTCTTAAAAATCCTTTTCATTTACTGCTTTTATATTTGACAAACAAACATAAGATTAGGATTGCATGTGTGATTTTGGTGTTTATAATTACAGTTGTGGTTGTTTTTTAAAGTATTTTTTACTTGAAAATGTATCAAAATAATATATATATTTTATTTTTTAAAAATTATTTTTGATATCAATGTATAAAAATGATCTAAAAATACTAGAAAAATATTAATTTAAAATAAAAAAAATTAAATTTTTTTTTAAATGTAAAAACAAGCAGGGTAGATAAATCTTTAATTGCTCCTACTGTTGGAATTCATTTAAACAGGTTATAAAAATGACACGTCAAAATACATAAATTAAGAAATTGAAAAGACCTTTCTTGACTTTTTTTCCTCTTTTTCCATCGCTTTGAGCATCTAAACTTTCGTTCACATGATATAAATATATAAATAATTATGATGGATGGACTGTAAATTAATTAATATCAATATGTTGTTTATTTAAAAAAAAAAAGTTGAAACAGCTTATTTGAAATTACAAAGGAAAAAAAACATGATAAGCAATCTTTAGAGGTTTTTTGTTTTTGTTGTTCAAAACTGTATTTTATAAAAAAAAATCTAAAAAGTAATTTGTTTAAAATTATTTTTTTAATGTTTTTAAATTGTTTTATATGTTAAAATTAACAATATTTTTTTAAATAAAAAATATTATTTATATATATATATTAGAAAACAATTATTATAATACACCAGATACCACCTTAAGCTTCGACGTCACAGCACAATTTACATTGAGAAACTCCCAGTCATTTTCAGAGAATGACAAACAGGATTGCCCAATCACAAAAAATTAAAAAATATATATATAAAGAAAAGTTTATCACACGAGAGAGAATAACTTTTAGGTAAACGAAAATAATATAATATCCACCCCGGAACAATGTAGAAGGTACTTGATGTGTGATGCTAACAGTGGGTTAGGTTGCGTTAATTTTTGCATTTAAAAAATATTTTTAATTTTTTTAATCTTAATTTTCTTTTAATATAATATCATTAAAAATAAAATTTAAAAAACAAAAACATTCATCAAAAAACAATTATTGTGACAGTTACCTTGATTGATACAAAAGCAAAGCAAGGCATGACCCTTCTGACATGTTCCCGGCATCTTCTCATGCCATAAATCAGGTCCCCTGCAGCTTCTAGCTGTCTCCAAAAGCACTACTGCACCTCCTTCAATCTTCATATCTGAAATTCTTGAGACTGGAGAGTCTCGGTAGAGATGAGTGATCCCAAGTATGCTTATCCATACCCTGCTCAAGGTAATCATCCATCTTTCTCATCTTTATAATCTCATCTGCTTGCTGCTGCTGCTGCTTCTCATCTGACATTCCTTTCAAAGATGCAAGCTTCGTTTTTCTACTTAATTATGATATGGGGTTTTCCTCTTTTTCTTCAGTCTATGTGTACAGGGGATTCTCTTTAGGATCGCTCGAGAATCGACTTATGTCTTGAAGGATTTTTTAATTTTTTTTATCCCTGGGTTTTCGTTTTATCAGATCTTATGATATCATCATTTTGTGGTTGTTTCCTCCTTTACTTTTCCCTGTGCTGGCAGGTTATTATCAAGGACCTCCGGTGATGCCACCTCCACAGTATTATGCTGCTCCGCCACCTCGGAGAGAGCCTGGTTTCCTCGAGGGATGGTAATTCTCTTGGAACTTGTTAAAATACTGACTGGATTATATGGATTAGAATACCCAGAAAAGAAAGAAAACCCTTGTTTTACTTGTCTTGCTCTTGGTTCTTGGTCTGTGAAAGTGGCATAACATAAATATTTCTTGAATTTCTGGTTACAGCCTTGCAGCTTTGTGTTGTTGCTGCCTTATTGACGAGTGTTGCTGCGACCCCACCATCCTCTTTATTAGCTAACAGAGCCATATATTATGCTTATTGCACGAGTAATTATAGCTTGTTGTGTGTAATAATAATTAATATAGTGAATGAACTCTGTTATTTATTACCCTGGAACATTTTACTATATATATAATATGGTCTCCTCTTGATCTTTCTTCGTCTAGCAGTGCACAATGGATTCAACAATTTTGTTTCTAATTAGATGGTGAATAAAGGAATAAAGAACTTTATTTATATATATACATGATTGTTAGTTAATTCATGTGATTTAATTTAAAGGAATAAAGTAGACCTTAGAAAGTGTATATATATATATATATATATATATGAGATGGTGAATACTGAAGTATTAAGATTTTCTTCCGATGAACCCGATTAAAAGTATAAAGCATAGTATTCTTCCAAGTATTTTTACAAATTAGAGTGCTTGTAGAGCCACCTATCTATACTTACGATACATTGAAAATGTAGATGTGACGACATGCTTTTCTCTTATGATTTATTTTAATATCCAAAAGATTATTGCTTCGAACTAGTTGATTCCATGTGAGTAATTTTTATGATGTTAATATACAATTAAAAAAAATAATGGTAAAATTATTACTCAATATGAGTATACTCAGATTATTAGGAATCTAATACATTTAATTAACTTCACTTGACCTGACATAATATGTATTGTGTGTAAATTGAATAGATATATTTCAATCATGAGCATTGAACAATAATAATCTGATTAATAAAATATTTAAGAGGGGCTATGTATTATAATATTTTATACAATGGATTTTTTGGATACAGTGATGTTAATTTAATTTTAAAATTAGATGAGATAAAAATCAATTTGTAGTTGTATATATATATATATATAATTAATATGAGTATCCAGACTAATTTGCATATATCTCAATTAATTTTATAGATTTTAAATTAATAATTATGTAAACTTCCAGTAATTATTATATTAATAATTATATAATTTAAACTTGAGATTAGATGAAATTCTTAATTCTAAACTTTTACGCTAATGATTGTATTTTTATTATTGGTGGTGTACAATGTCTTGAAAATCATGAAGCAAATGATTTCATTGGCCAGATTCCAGAAAGTGGCTTCAAATATAGTGAAATTCTAGCCACTGTTATTGCATTGTGTTGCTTCGAAGAATTGGCAGTGAATTTATCTCAACGAATTCCCATCAACGTCTTCGATATGCTTCCAGTTTATCCTCGTTGAAGAAAATAATTAGCATGATTCAGAGACGTATCCGTCTCTAGCCAGCCTATTCACACACAAATTCCCTCGTCAAATGTAGACAGAAGACATTTTCACTATCTTGAAGATGTGTAGCTCATAGACACACGCGTCTATTTTTTGTTTTACCAAACAAAATAATAATATTTATATTTTATAATTTTTTTATTTAAATAAATAAATCTTATTTTTATTTTATTAATTTAAACCGAATTTAATTGAGTTAATTAATCACACATCAACCAATTAAATCAATCAAATTTTATCAAATTAATATTTTTCTTTTCAGATTAAACCTGTTCTTAGTTAAAATAACAAATATATTCAAATTAAAAATCCTTTCACCTATTAATTTAGTGTATGTTTAGAAATATGATTGCAGTTATTTTTAAAAATGCATTTCATATAAAAATATATAAAAATAATATTTTTTTTATTTTTTAAAAATTATTTTTGAAATCACGTTAAAATAATTAAAATATAAAAAAAATTATTTTTTTATAAAAAATATAAATTTTTATAGAACGCACCGTGTTCCAAACTGTGCCTTTATTGATTTGTTGCTCGCAGAATCAATATCCTAAGAAGTCCAACAATCCTTTCACACTCATATTCCCTTCGTTTCCATTCAACCATTGCATTACTAATATGGATGTCTTTATAATATAAATACCACATTGGGCAATGAAATTTTTATCTTTTATTTTGTGTTTGGTATTGCAGTATTGATTATTTTTTATTTTAAAAAAAACATATATAAAATGATATTTTTTTATATTTTTAAAATTTATTTTTAATATTAATATATTATTACAATCTAAAAAAAATTGTAAAAAAAAAAAAACAAACAGAATTCAAGATACAACGACAAATCTCTTCCAATTTGAACGTGCGGGCCAATAACATTTTTGTCATGTGGGGCCTGTGTTGCTTAATTTTCAGGCGGCTTTTTTGTTAAAAAAGTCTTTGCCTTTTGGATAAATAAACTTGCAAATGGGTATTGAAAAATTAACATCTAGATTAAAGTAATACTTGAAAAAGGTATGTAAAAACCCCAAATCTATTGAATATACCTATATATATATATATATAGGGTGATGTAGTTTTCTGAATGTATTAGCCTAATTTTATCATTTTATTTTTTATTGTCAATATTAATGGAAAACAGTTTCGAAATAAATAGATTTTTTGGTGGTTCTCCTTAAGTTTAATGTATTTCATGGTAAATGAAGTGATATAATAAGTAAAAAACTAATATGGGATAATATTAAAAAAAATACAAAACCAATCAATTGACGGAGCTGATAATATATGATAGGAGAGGTTAAAATTAATATAATAAGATATATTATTAAAAATCTTATTTATTTAACATAAAAAAATATTATATTGTTTTATATTTAAATACTAAATAAAAAAAATGTTTTGCAGGGCTCCTCCCCCGGTCCGCCACTAGCTTCATGATTAGCATTTAAAATATTGTACAAGAAAGCCATGAAGAATACAGTGTATGATGCAAATCCATTTTTATATTTTATTTTTCGAAAGACTTTTATGAAAAAATAATGTTGGCAATAATTATTTTTAGGGAGTCGTTTCCTTCGGGACACCTTTTCAACTATCTCATTATGTTAGTTTATGTGAAATGACATGAGATAAGAATAGATAGCTAATAAAGAACCTCTAACCATTTTTGTCAAAGGTAGCGTTTGGTAGTGTAGAATAATTGTTTTTTTAAAATGATTTTTTATGTAAATACATAAAGTAATTTTTTTTAATTTAATATAAGAATAAAAAAATTTAAAATATATAAAAATATTTTAAAAAAATATATGATGCCAACATAAAAACAAACACTATTTTAATTAAAATAAACATTTTTTTTTCTTTTCTATGAGGGGGCGCTCATTGTTTTAGAAGGTATTTGAAAATATGATAATAGTTGTTTTTCAAAATATTTTTTAGTAAAAAAATATTAAAATAATTATTTTTATTTTTTAAAATTCATAATTAATATCATCATATCAAAACGATTTAAAAATATTAAAGATATACTATTTTAGTTAAAATACTTTTTTAAAAAAATATGATACCACCATAAAAACAAATACTATTTTTATTAAAATAAACAGCTTTTTTTCATTTTCTTTGAGGGAGCGCTTATTAATTTAAAAGGTATTTGAAAATGTGGTAATAATTATTTTTCAAAATATTTTTCATTCAGAAAAATATTAAAATAATATATATATATATATTATTTTTTTAAACTCATTTTTGTATCATCATATCAAAAAAAATTTTAAAAATAAAATAAATTAATTTGAATTAAAATAAATTTAAATTTTGATGCAAAACAAGTTTTTCTTGATCTCCAACACCTCTTTAAACTATTTAAATTTAGATTAAAAAATTTAACTAAACTGGATTTTAAAAGAATGAACTAAATACCAAATTGATTAGTGGGTTATTTTATACTAAGTTTTTAGTTTATAATAAGGTTTTTGAGTTTAATTCAGTTTATCTTGGTTTTTTTAGTTTTTAAAATATAAAACTAAATTACATTTAAAAAAATTAAAAAAACCAAAATTATTTAAAAAATTAAAAAAACTATTTGGTACGAAATATTTTAGATCAATTATCGTAAGTATCTCGAATAATTTGCTCATTCTTACAAAAATATTTATACAAAACATGAGCTAACTATGAGTATTGATTAGACTTTGATACAAGTCATAAAATCAAACATTGGACTGTCAATCTCTATCTTCGGTAACAAGAAGACAAGATTATTAGTCCCATGATTCTCTAATTAATCAAAATTAAGCCGCTAAGGGCTTAAAACTCCCTTTCACCAACACCTGTACGGCGTCGCTTCTCCTCTCCCCCGTCTATAACTACGCCAAGACATAAATAATTCCACGACTCGCCAACTCAGTGTCCACTTTGCTCTGGAGTGGTGAACTAAAAAGTAAAGAAAAGAAAGGTAGACCCACGCGAACTCGGTGACTCAATCACTCTCCACTCTTTCCTTCCTTTTTCAGGATCTGAATTCTAGGGTTCCTTGAGTTAGTAATCGGACTCAGGAGATGACGAGTCCGATCACGCCAAGCAATGGCAGTGGTAGGGCTTTATCGTTAACGACAAGTGCTAGAGTCTTGAAGACTCCTATAACTGACGAGAAGATCTGGAAACGACTTAAAGAGGCTGGATTTGATGAAGAATCCGTTAAAAGAAGAGATAAGGCTGCTCTTATTGCCTATATTGCAAATCTTGAAGCCGAGGTTTGCTTTCTTCTTGTTCATCTTTTTTTTTTTTAAATTTATTGTTGCTTTTATTTGAATTTTTTTCTTTTTTTTACGAAGAAGGAAGGAAATTGGAGAAAACCCTAATTTGTAAATTGACTGTATTTTAATTTATTTTTTTGTTATGGTAGTTTAGGGAAGAGTTAAATTAATAGCTATTAAACTCAGGTAACTGTGGTATTTCTCTTAATTACTTCATTTTTTGGGCTAGGATGAATGATTTTCCTTTTAAATTTTTGGGTTTGGATAAGTAGTAATTAATCGGTGATTCAAGAATAATGGAAGTAGAAAGTTGGTGTCATATTTTTTAGAAGGAATCAATTTTCTGTGTTTGAGCGTGCTTGTAATAATTATTGCTTTAATGGTGGATTAAATGTTACTACTGTAGCTAATTTTGTTACATGAGTGGGTGGAGTTTTTTTGACTGGTGTAATTTCATGTAGATGTTTGACCTTCAATACCATATGGGGCTTCTCATAATGGAAAAAAAAGAGTGGACTTCGAAATATGATCAAATGAAATCGTCAGCCGAAACAGCTGATTTAATGCGTAGGCGTGATCAAGCTTCACATTTATCTGCCTTAGCTGAGGCAAGGAAACGAGAAGAAAGTTTGAAGAAGGCTTTAGGAGTTGAGAAAGAGTGTATATCAAGTGTAAGATTTTTTGGGGGCTTCTTTCTTTCCTTTTTTCCAATTTGTGCCAATCGTTGTTATAGAATTCTTAAGGTTTTCTGATGGATTTTCTGTAGATGGAGAAAGCATTGCATGAGATGCGTGCAGAATCTGCTGAAACCAAGGTTGCAGCTGACTCTAAGTTGTCTGAAGCCCGTGATATGGTACAAGATGCCCAGAAAAAGTTTTTAGATGCTGAGGCAAAACTGCATGCTGCTGAAGCTTTGCAAGCAGAAGCTAGCCGGTATCATCGAGCTGCAGAAAGAAAGCTCCAGGAAGTTGAGGCACGTGAAGCTGATCTTAGCAGGCATATGACAGCTTTCAAAACTGAGTAAATATTCCAACCATCATCTTACTCTCTCCGTTTTATTTTCCCAGTGAACTGACACTATAGCATTTAGCTTAATTGTAGATTTTCAATGTGATGATTTGTAATGTCATTTAGTTCCATGGTTTCATTTAACAACCTATTTGAAAACTTTGTTACCAAACATCTGTATATTTCATTAGAATGCAAACGCTTTTACTGGTCTTTAATTCTTTTGTAAACAATGAATGCAACCACCAATGTCTACGAGTCTTGATTTTTGGTGTTTGGGGACGGTGATGCATGGCTCATTGTTTAGGGTCATTTCATTGAGTATCTGCAATTTTTTTCTTACCTGGTCATGCTATGCTATTTTCTCAAGAAACACTAGTTAACCATGCCAGCTATTTTATTCCTTGTGGAGTTGGGCTGTGTAATTCTTTTATTTGGTTGTGATCATAAGTTGAATTTCATCACTTATCAAGATGCAGGATATAGATAGAAATTGGAAATGCAAAATTGGCAGGTTGTTTGAGGGGTGAACAACAAATTGGGTTTTGCAGAAAGTTGTGGTAGAGATTAAAAAGAAAAAGAAAAAAAGGGATCAGATTGCAAAATATTTGAGAGGTTATTCATTCTGGGTGAAACATGGGCAAGAGTAACTTGGGGAAATGATTTATTGCTAATAATTGATTTCCAATGAACTCTGCTTGATTCAAATGCAAAATTCAACTTTGATGTTTGATTGGTTCAAATTAGTTGTAGAACTAAATTGAATTTTATTGCAGAATTGGTTCCAAACAGGCTGTAAATGATTAGTTTGCCTGACATAAACTAATAGGCAAAAAGCCATGTTTGATGATAATGCAGAAACACAAACATAAACAGACATATTTTTTTTTAGTTTTTAAGCAACTTAACTGTGCATGCATCATTGCATATTTTTTGTAACATTTGACCAACAGTTGTTTTGTTCTCTAGAAATTTGGTTGTGAGCTTGTTAATGTGTGTTTTTTTTTTCCCTTTTTGTAGTTGTGATGCAAAAGAGAAGGAGATTGGTCTTGAGAGACAATCTTTGAGTGAAAGACGGAAGGTTTTGCAGCAGGAACAGGAAAGTTTACTTGATGGACAAGCTTTGCTGAACCAGAGGGAGGATTATGTTGCCAATAAATCTCAAGAGCTAAATCAACTTGAAAAGATGCTGGAAGTCTCAAAAGAAAATATTGAGAAGGAACTTAGAGCCCTAAATGACGAGAAATCCAAGCTGGAGCTGACCATAGCTTCCTTGTCTCAAAGAGAGGAGGTCAGTGATTTCTCAAATTTATTGTCGACGTGTCAGATTGCTATACTTATATACCTCTACCTTTTCTTTTGAGTGCATATAGGCTGTTATTGAGAGAGAAGCTCAACTAAGCAAGAGAGAACAAGAGCTACTTGTTTTCCAGGAAAAGCTTGCCAGCAAGGAATCGGTGAGTTTTTTCTTTTGCTAAAGTTGGGATTCATTTCCATTTTGAGTACTTTAAACATTTTTCTCTTGTTGGATTATTATTTTGAAATTTGTTGTTCAAAATGCAGGTTGAAATTCAAAAAGTTACTGCCAGTCATGAGAATATTTTGAGAACAAGGAGTTCAGAATTTGAAGCAGAGCTGGACAAGAAACGCAAATTGGTGGAAGATGAAATTGAAGCCAAGAGGCGGGCTTGGGAACTGAGAGAGGTTGATCTTAAACAGAGGGAGGACCTAGTGCTAGAAAAGGAACATGACTTGGAGGTTCAATCAAGAGCCTTGGTAGATAAGGAAAAGGATGTGACAGACAAGGTCAACTTTCTTGATGATAAAGAAAGAAGTTTGAATGTTGTTGAGAAGGATATTGAATTGAGAAGAGCTCTTCTGCTGCAAGAAAGAGAAGAGATTAACAAAACAAAGCTAGATCTTCAGAGGTCATTGGACTCTTTGGAAGACAAAAGGAAACAAGTTGATTGTGCGAAGGAGAAACTACAGACCATGACAAGTGAAACAAATGAATATGCAGCTTTAGAGATGAAACTGAAAGAAGAAGTTGACACTCTTAGGGCTCAGAAACTAGAACTTGTGGCTGAGGAAGACAGACTGAAAAATGAGAAGGGCAAATTTGAAACTGAGTGGGAGTTGATTGATGAAAAAAGAGAAGAGCTAAGGAAGGAAGCCGAGCGTGTAGCTGAGGAGAGAGAAGCTGTTTCCAGGTTGCTCAAAGAAGAGCGGGATAGCCTTAGACTAGAGAAGAAAGAAATACGAGATCAACATAAGAAAGATGTTGAGTCTCTTAATCGTGAGCGTGAAGATTTCATGAATAAAATGGAACAAGAGCGCTCTGAATGGTTCAACAGGATTCAGAAGGAACATTCAGACTTCTTGTTGGGCATTGAGATGCAGAAGAGGGAACTAGAGAGCAGTATTGATAAAAGGCGCGAAGAGATAGAAAGCTATTTAAGGGATAAAGAGAAAGCTTTTGAGCTAGAAAAGAAAAGTGAGCTTCAACATATTGCTTCTCTTAGAGAAAAAGCAGAAAAAGAGTTGGAACAAGTTACTTTAGAAATGAAGAAACTTGATGCTGAGAGAATGGAGATAAATTTGGACCGTGAGCGAAGGGATGGGGAATGGGCAATGCTGAATAAATCCATTGAGGAACTCAAGGGTCAGACACAGAAATTAGAGAAACAAAGGCAACTGTTACATGGAGAGAGAGAAGAGATTTATGTTCAGATTGAGCAACTGAAAAAATTGGATAATTTGAAACTTGCCTTGGATGATATGGAAATGGAAGAGATGCAACTATCCAATATGGAGTCTAGCCGACAGAAAATATCTACAATAAGACGTTTGAAGCAACAAACTACTGTACAAGATACTGATTTGGCTTCATATGGAAAAGTAGATGCTGCCAGCAATGTAGGTGGACTCAACTCTCCTACACCAAAAACAAGGGTTGCTCCCTCCCCTAACTCTGCTCGTTTTTCTTGGATAAAGCGTTGCACTGAATTGGTCTTCAAAAATTCCCCTGAGAAGCCCTCGTCAAAGAGCGAGGAGTCTGGGATGTCTGGCCACGAAGATACAAGTTTGACAGATGGAAAATTGGATTCTTCCAATGGATACTGTGGGAAAAAGCTCAAGTCGGTACAAATTTCTGCCAAGAGTCAACCTATTAGATATGCTTATGGTGAGCCAAAGGTGATACTTGAAGTGCCTCCTAAAGGAGATATTTCTAAGGAATCATGCGGTGTTGAATATGATATCATGGAAGTTGCAAATGAAAGGCTCACATTCCCAATTTCTGATCTAGCACCACAGGCTGAAAGGAAACGACGTGTTGACCATTCATCTTTAGATAATTCTGTTGATTCTCAGCATGGGGAAGGTCAGGGCAATAAGAGGAGGAGGCAAGAGGAAAATGCCAGTGCCATTTTACCTGAAGATACTGTTAATGACAGGTATAACTCTTTGCTCTACTGTCTGCTTGCATATTTGCTAGCTTAACATGTTTGTTGTTACTCGTCTTTTTTAAAATAATATTATTTATTTATTTGTCTGTTTCCAGTGTAACTTCAACCCAGGAAGCTGTTTGTAAGGATCAGCATGCAGCTGAAGAAGCAGATGTAGTAATTATGGACAAAATCATTAAAGTTTCTGAAGTGACTTGTGAAATAACTAGCACAGACACTTTTGCTTATCAAGAAAAATCAGTGCAGCTTCAAAGTTCTGAAAAGACATCCCACCATAATACTGGTAAAGACAAGGAGGTTTCAGAAGTGTTAGAGTAATGTGTGGGAAATGTTGGAAATGGCTCCAAGTAAAGTCAGGTAACTTGTAATGCCTGAAATCATCCCTATTACTGTGATCTTGCATGAGAATACACAGCACTAAGTTGCAGCTTTAAATCATTGATCAACTTTGTGATTTCTCGTGTGGTCTGATTTTTCTTTTTAGATTGGGCATGATGGTATATTGATCTAGATTGCCCATAATTGAACTTTAATGTTTGCATCAATGTCAATTGTATTTTTTATGTTGCTGGTATCATCTGCAAGTTCTTGGATGGTTTACTATGAAAAGTTTTTACTGTCACCCACAGATGCTGCTCATAAATTAACTCAATTTGAGATTTTATAGTTGAAAACTGTGTTTTCTACAACCTTCTACAACTATGACAAATATTAGTAGGTTCACTGTCTAGATTAGACCCGGTTTTTTAATGTTCATGATTTGGTAGATATTACTGTATTTTGCACTTACCCACGCCAACTGTAAACATTGGAGGATAACTTGATACGTAAAGCTTGTTTATTTAAAGTCATCAGCGAGTCTTCAGTAACTAGTACCAAGTACCAAACTATAATTAACAGGTCTCTGATTTGTTGATTTTTGATTTTTTCTAATTCTAGTGACTTTGATGATGGAATTCACCTGACATTTTTATAAAAATAATGAGTATTGAAATCTTAAATCTATCTTGTTTAAGAATACCATCGACTACATGCTTAATGATCATTCCAGTTATACATATTCAATGAGGTGTTTGAAGATCCTGGCTGATGAACCCTTGTGTTATCTTCTATGTTGACAACATTCTTACGATGCAGCACATTTTTGTTGGAAGGTGGCCTTGAAAATTATTCATAGCAACTGTTGTTTATTCATAAACATTTTGCTAGATAATTAAAAACAAGTTCTTTGTCTTTATAGCAATGCAGGAGCCGGTAGATTTTGAACTCCATGTCAGAAAAGGGGAGCTTAAACAGCAGGTCTTTTAGATGTAGACGATGCAGACAACACCCACATTTTCTGGAAAAGAGTTGAAACTTAAAATAGTATTGCCTTGTAGATGTGAATATATGGTGTTTTTAAACATGCTAATATGCTTCCAAGGTCTTGAAAACTTGAGTTTCTGAAATGTTGTGCTTTTTGGTCAATTTCACTGGACTTACCTATGCTGCCTTGCATATCTTCATGGATAGAAATCAATTAACCGGAGCTGCAAGTCTAGATCAAATTCACCAACTCTGTTTTAGGCCATGCAATTGCTGGTTGTAGCGGATTTGCAGGAATGGTCTGTAGCAGGAGGTCCATTCAAGCACGTTAACAGGGATCCGAGCTTGCAGCAACTTTTTAGTTAGAGGAAAGGTGTGTCGATCATTTGTGTGTATAAACGTTGAAGGGGCGTGCCATTTTATTTTCTGATTGGTGATTAAACAAGAAATTAGGTGTCAATACTATGCTAGTTGATGAACAGTTTTATTTTCCAGGACATTTCACCAATGTCTAAGAAAATATCTCCATAGCTCTCTGGTTATGCTTGGAAAGAGAAGTCTAAATGTGCTCGACAGATTAATGCAATCCTTAATGCAGAATATGAGTTTAGTTAATTCTGTAGCAAGGAAACCAAAATAAGCTCGGGCATTTTATTAAATAAATTAAGGATTGTTTAAAAATAAAGGAATATTTCAATTTTAAATAAAATTGAAGTGGAAATAGGAAAATTTAAGTTTCTTATTTAAATTTAATATTTCATTATTTAGATAATTGAAGAACTAGTTTTTAAAACTTTAAAGCTTGTATGGAGTTTGGAAAACATGTGTTGGAGGTTTTCTATAAATTTTTATCATGTTTTTTATTATTTTTCAAATAAAAAACACTTAATGAATGATATAATATTTTTTCTATACAAGTATATTTTTAGCATGTAAAACATTAATTTGTTTTTTGTTTTTTCGTTTACTGTCATAAATTTATTTTTTATAATAAATCTAATAAAATAAATTATTTTTTTAGTCCACAAGTATAAATATGATAATTTTTAATTTGAATGAAAGATTATTACAAATGTAAAATATTAAGATAACTTTTATAATTATAATCTTTACATATTTTTTGAAGGAAAAAATTATTCTGTGTTCTTGAAAAAAAAAAATCGATTTTATAATGGTAATTGTTCTTAGACAAAATACAAAATGTTGACACCCTTGAGTAACCAATGCTCCAAGGACCCGTGGTTTGGAATTTTACACTTCCAGCCATTTAGCTAAGGCTCAAGAAAAAGGAGGACAAATTCACAATCTAGTCTTTTTCCGCATATTAGGGTTCAAATTCAGAATTGTTAGGTTTCATAGCAGTTTTGATTCTTTTGAACTCAGCACAATTCATTTTGGGTGTGTAAAAATACAGTTTTACAGTGTTTTTTATTTAAAAATATATCTTTATTTTTTAAAATTTATTTTTTATAACACATCAAAATATTTTAAAAAATAAAAAAATAGTTTTTCTTTAAAAATAAATTTTAACCAACCTCCCGGGCTTAACAAAATCTGGCTTGCGTTGAACTTTTCCAACCCTTTTCTATACTAACAACGGTAGTAAACTTGCTTTCACGTTTCAACCCGATTTTCCTAGGCAATTTTTGTTTCCCTGCTCGGAGGGAAACAATCTCGACTATTCCCTAAATGAGTTCTTAGCAGAGTTCTAAACCGTGCAGAGAGAGATATCCAAAATGGTTTCCCAATTTCCAAAACAACCAGTCTGCTCCTAGCCATCTACTTTTCGTGTACAAATGCTGACAGGTTCAGGGCTCAAAGGGCAAAACCTAAAGAATACCAAGCAACAAAAATATAGAGCGTTGAAAAGAAAGAGCTTGGAACTTACCAGACATCTTTCATTGGCATCTTTTTGTGCAATGCTCTCCAGGCACTAATCGCTGGACTCAGTAGGCACTTGGAGGTGTACCTATCCCTCGACCCTAAATGTTCTCGGGCTGGACATTCCAAGTGATTTTACCCGATAAACTAGTTAATTTCCACCAACCTTAAATTGATCCAAATGATTGTTATTCGCAGCAAAAGTGATGAACATATTCATGTCAAGAAGACCAGAGGACCTCGCTTGTTATCTTCCAGGGATATACATGTTTCTAGATTTCCTCAATACATAATCAAGATTCAAGACAGAATATGTACAGCTATGTTTTGTAGCAAGAAAAGATTAATTAAGATTGAAAACTTGTTGATAAAAATAGCTGAAAACACATCAAGCTCGCCTTTTACTCAACCGCCATGAATTAGGTTCGTGATATCTATCATAGAGAGGTTCAACGCGTTCTTGACGCTTTCGCTTGCTCATTTTTGTAGGATCTGCCACTTTAAAGAATCTGGGAGCAAGTTCCACGAGCCATTTGGGATCTACAACTGTGCCCTCACGCATGTACTCCTTTGTAGTCATTACCAGCTCGTGGTATATGACCCAGTCCGGTTGTCTCTGGAAAAGTGCACTGCTGGGGTGGATATAAACTGGCTGGTTCTCAACTAAAGTCCTATAACCCTCCTGCGGGTCCTTTCTGGCCACATGGAAAAAGAATCCAGCTGCAATTGCTTTCCTTATCTTGGTAAAATTCTTCCCAGCACTAACAACATCCAATTTATACCTGAAATCCAACAGCAGTCTGAGTTATAATCATGCAATCAGACAACGTGTACTAGTTTAAAATTTGACAGGCAATGAACTAGGATAATCATTAGCAACAACTATCTATGAATATCCTAGACAAATGGCATTACATACTGGCAGAGGATTAGTTTTACCACTAAGAGTGCACTCACACAATTCAAGGGATGAGAAAATTCATCATATCTCATAGGTTATGAAAGTAATAAAATGCGGCATATAATACATAAGAAAATTGCAACCAAATGAACCTTGACTTGGCTTGAGTGACTGGCAGTTAGATGTGTTTCCCCTGTCATCCCCATAAACAAGTGTAGGCATACTAATTGAATTAGTGAAAAATTGAAAAATAAAAATAAAAAAGAATATAATACTAGCCTCACCAATTCAAAAACATGGGCAGAATATGTCATATATATCAGGACAAATATGCAATTAGCAGCCTTTTCATCCTAACATGCTCAGTGACATGCATGTCAGTATCCTATAATTTGCAATAATAAGTATATCGATATAATTCTACAATAGTCAACCACAACCATATTGACCAAGGCCAAATATCATTTTTCTTAGTCATGCACAAGGCTCAGAAAATCAACAGTGAGCATAAATAAAGAAAACATTGTGCAAGGCCGATAAAATAACATGAAAAAAACAGTAGCTAAAACAATATAAGTTGCATATTTTACTTGTCCATTATGCTTAGAAGCTGTTTTCTGACATCCTGCGCTCTCCTCAAGGATCGAGATTGGACAAAGTTCTCAAAACACCAAGGTCCTGAAAAATTCTTGGCTTTCCAAGCCTCATATACAGCAAGCAAAGTCAGATGGTCTCCCTCAGGCTGGAAAAACTTGGCCCTCTTCTGATCAGCCAGCGCTTGTTTCTCTCTGGGTCTGTAAAAGATGTTACCAGTAGTGATCATGGAAATAATAGTTAAAATCTCATCGGTACACCCAAGGTCTACACTGGCCAGCAACATTTTCGACAATGGTGGTTCCAGAGGAAATTCTGCCATTTTCCTCCCTAGTTTGGTCAGAAGTCCTTCCTCATCCAGGGCTCCAAGGCTATATAGCTGTTCCAAAGCAGAAATCAGGGCCTGGGGTGAAGGCGGATCCATAAAATCAAAAGACAAAAGGTCATTGATTCCCATGGCCTTCATTGTAAGTGTAGTGAATCCTAGATTAACTCTTTGGATTTCTGGAACCGAGGTGGGAGACATCTCATTGCGGTATGCACTTTCTGTGTAGAGACGATAACATTTTCCAGGCCCAGTACGCCCACCACGTCCAGCTCGTTGCTTGGCAGATGCTTGCGAAATTGGTGTTATAACCAGAGAATCAAGCCCTTGCTTTGGATTATACACATTCTGCTTGGCAAACCCAGGATCAATAACATAAAAAATTCCATCAATTGTTAAAGAGGCTTCAGCAATATTGGTTGCCACAACCACCTTCCTCTTCCCAGGGGGGACAGGTTCAAAAATTCTTGATTGCATTTCACTAGGAAGAGCACTATAAACAGGTAATATGATCAATTCAGGAACATTTTTTCCTAACCCTTTCATCCTCTCATAAAGAGACTGGCATGCAAAATCAATCTCCTCCTGACCTGTCAAGAATAGAAGTATATCACCTTCAGGTTCCGTCAAGTGGATTTGCAAGACAGTAATCAGAGACGCATCTAAATAGTCACTTTCAGGCTGTTTGGTGTACATTATCTCTACAGGAAAAGTTCTACCAGGAATCGTGAATATGTTACAGTTGAAGAAATACCCCGAAAATTTCTCTGCATCCAGTGTGGCTGACGTGACAATCAAGCGAAGATCAGGTCTTCTCTTCACAAGTTTCTTGAGTAACCCAAAAAGGACATCAGTGTTAATTGTTCTCTCATGAGCCTCATCAAGCATTATCACTGAGTATTGAGAAAGGTTTTCATCAATCAAAATCTCCCTAAGAAGCATACCATCTGTCATATACTTGATCACAGTATCTGGTCCAGTGCAATCCTCAAAACGAATAGCATAGCCAACTTCCTCACCTAAACGACAACCAAACTCTTCAGCCACCCTCTTGGCTACAGACATAGCAGCCACCCTACGAGGCTGAGTACATCCGATCTTACCCCTTGTAGTGTAGCCTGCCTCAGCAAGATACTGTGTCACCTGGGTAGTCTTGCCTGAACCTGTCTCACCAATAACAACCAAAACCTGATTTTCATGGATAGCCTGAATTAACTCTTTTTTCAATTTGTAAATTGGCAAGCTCTGCCTCTGTTCCTGGATAGATAGCTTGGATCTCTGCCCAAACGTCAATGCTTTCCCAAATGCATCCTTCTTCCATTCAGGCATGTCATAAGCAGATAAGCCAACACCACGCAGCTCCTGGGCAAGATGCCTCTCACCAGTCTCAGGCATTGGGTCTTCCCAAGGACGATTAAGATCCTTTGGTATCGAATCAAGCATAGTCCTCTGCTGCTGGTCCCTCACTTCTCTCCTCTCCTTTATAAGTGCAGACTGAAGAGCAGCTGCACGACTTAGCGAACCTTCAGGATTCTTAAAAATCTTCACTGGTGACACATCAACAGAATACCTAGTCTGCCCTTGCAAAAATGCAGGCTCATCCTCGTTCATCTCAATCTCAAGCTCTTCCTCAACTCCCTCTTCTTGATAAAGAAACCCATCTACTTCATCATCATACATGGGGTGCTCTTGCGCACTCAAAACTCCTGAAGCAATCAACTGTTTTGCTTCCCACTTCTCTGGAGAGCTCATTCTCTTCAAAGGCCTCCTTGATGGACCAGTATCCTCCTCCTCCTCCACGATCCTAATCCCTGACAACCCCGTCCTAGTCACTGGCCCCTCCTTAGATGACCCCAAAGCATTACTCCTAAAACCATCCTCCTCATCCCGCTTCTTCAAGGGAAGCAAATCCTTCCCACTATCCTGATCAACATCCCTCATCGAAAGACTCAACTTGTTCCCCGAAATCGAAATCACCTTAACATAAACCTCCTGATCCCTCTTCACAGCATCCTTCGCATTCCCAAGTCTCCTAGTTGCAATCTGTGAAACATGAACCAAACCCTCCTTCCCCCTAAAATCACTCAACTGCACAAAACAACCCGTATCCATCACCCTGGACACCCTCCCCTTATAAACCCCATACAATTCCAGCTCATTACTATTCCCACCACCATACCCTTGTCTCACATTCCTTCTCTCCCTCTCACCTTCACCATCCTCTCTATCATAACCGTGTCTCACATTCCTTCTCTCCCTCTCAGCTTCACCACCCTCTCTATCATAACCGTGTCTCACGTTCCTTCTCTCCTTCTCGCCTCCACCATCCTCTCTATCATAACCGTGTCTCACATTTCTTCTCTCCCTCTCACCTTCACCATCCTCTCTATCATACCCATCTCTCCTTCTTTCTCTATCTCTCCTCGTATCATACCTATCTCTTTCTCTCTCTCTATCTCTATATCTATCCCTATCTCCATCCCTCCTATCTGTCCTTCCATGTTTATCTTCGGTATCTCTTTCTCTATGTCTTTCCTCATTCTCTCTTCTACTTTTCTCTTTAGCTTCAATTTCCAATTCCTTATCAATTTCTTTCACTCTGTCTCTGCTATCTTGAATCGAAAGAGCTTTAAATTTAGAATCTTTACCTGACCCATCGCTCTCCATATCCTTTTTCGCCTCCTTCTCCGCTTTAGGCGGCAAAATCGCGTGAATAATCGTCAGCAATGTCCGTACAAAGTAATCAGGCATTTCAGCTCCGTTTTCCTTCAGTTTGGCGTCGAACTCATCTACTGTGTCGCAACTCCGACCTAACTCGGTGATGAACTCAGCTAGGATTTTATCGCCAAACCCTAAGTGAGTTTCGAGTTCGCTGCAGACCTTGGAGACGAGGGAGAGGTACTCGAGTTTCTTCAATCCGGCGTCGTTTTCTGCTGCGGCTACCATTTTGGAGAGTTGAAAAGGGGAGATCGTGGAGAGAATTTTTCTTTTTTAGGTTTCGATTTAGGGATGGAATTTGAAATTGATTGAAGTTTTTCCTTCTTTTTTTTTTTGTGATCTGATATGAATTTGATTCTCTCTGTTTAATTTTAAAGACCTGACGTTTTTCGAAGGGCGGCTGAAAGGGGTGTAGAAAATGAACGAAGGCAAAGAAAAAGCCCAAGTAATCTCTGGATAATAATAAAGTTATTTCATTAATTCCAAGTGAAATAATCCAATTAGTAAGGTATATAGTACAGTCTCACGCTATATAATAATAAAAATAAATATTTGGTAAAAAAGGTAACCATTTAAATTATGAAAAAATTATTTTTTAGTTAAGAATTTTTTTATTCATATATTTATTTTAATTTAACAAAATAATTTTTTTTTATTAGTAACATGTTTTTTAAATAAAACTAAAGGGAACTAAATAAATATTCTTAAAAATTTTTAATAATTTAAATTAAGGAGAAGAAGTGTACCTCTTTAATCAAAATTCTTTTTTATTTATTTTTTTGAAAAAAATATTTTTTTCATATAATAAATATTTTTTTAGAGTAAAAATATATCATGATTTGAAAAGCAAGTTTTCAATTAAAAAAAATCATGACTCAATAATTTTGAATGAAAAAATAAAAGAATAATTAATTTAATATAATTATATAAAACTAACAATAAAAAAATAATAAATAGATATCGTATTCTTCTCAAATATTCATGAGCAGATATTTAATAGTATTACTATCAAGAATTTCATTTTTATTTGAAAACATTGGTATAATTCCAATAATTTTCTAAATATAATTTTAATAACTTTATTCTAAAAAAAAAAAAACAAAACAAAAACTCAAGGGTAATTTTAAAATAAGTTTTGATTATCTCTAATGACTGAAAAAATAAGATTTAGGTTTTCAAAACTTTAAAACTCAAATTTTAATTTGCTTTTATCTAAAACATAATAATAAAAAAAAGAGTTTAATTGACATTAAAATTGTTTTTTTTTTTTATCAAAATATAACTGATCTAAAATTTTGTGTGTCTTTCCTCTCTTTAATATCTTTCTTACTTGTCTCTCAACTTGTAAAAATTGAAACATAAGGAAAATAAATTTTAAGATTAGAATTGTTAGCTCAAATGTATCTAAGCTGTTATGGATTAATTATTTCGATGGTAACAATAATTAATGAAACTAATATATAAGTCAAAGGTTTTAATGATGTAAGAATTCTTCGATATCAAATTGAAGCAATATTGATTCCTTGTATGCAAACATGACTTGAAAATGCCTAAACTTATTTTCATTTAATTAAGTATTTATATAATTTAATTTGACATCATAAAAATAAATTTTATCCAAATTTATTTTAATTGTTGAATGTCATCATCAAAAAATATTATTATTGCCAGAACCCATACATACTAAAAAATACCTTATGAGAAATTCTCTTATCAAACATTTTGGTATTATCATTCAATTTTTTTTAAATGAACTTTTATCAAATATACTATTGTATTTTTTATCACTAAAAAGCTTTTTATCTATTTTTTACTAAAAGACTATATCACGTGAGCTCATTTTTTTTTTTATCCATTTTTTGCTAAAGCAGTAAACTTATAATTTTTAGAAGCGTTATACTTAACTCTTTTTTCACTCAATAGCTAACTTGTTTTAAGCGATTAGTTTACTTTTTACTAAAACTCTTGCAACAACTCCTTTTCTTTTAAAATTAATGTTATAGTCATTCCTAAAAATATACATGGATTGTGGGGTCTTGATTTTAAATTGAGATCCATTTATAGATTACACTAATCTAATAATCCATGTGTTTTTCTAAAGTTTTTTCTTGTTGTATTTTTTTATACTTAGCATTACTTTTTTAAAAAAACTAGAAATAATCAATTATTGGCTAATTATTTTCTATGATATCACACACTACTTAAGTATGCAATCCTTAATATATGGATACCGAGTAATATCTTCCTAGAGAGATTTTTATTAAATAGCAGTGACATTAAAGTATGAAATGATTTGCCTAAATAAAAGAAGAAAAAAATGTCTAGATGCTATAAATTCAAGATGCCGGTCCTTGCCCATGTTCACTTGACCACTAGGTAAATGCCGACGTCCTGATTTTTAATAGCATCAGCATCACCAAACTCATAAAAAAACCAGTTTAAATTGTGACTAATAAAAAATTATGGGATATAAGAAAAAAAATTTATTTATATCTAGTGTTATATTAAAACACTCACACTTTGAGCTAGTTTGGACATTTATATTAATAATAATAAAAAAAAAAAAACTTCATGCTTTGTATGTTTTATGTTTTTGTTAAATTCTCACACCTTCTTTGCTTTAATAGAATCAACATTAGATCTAGCTAAGTATATTAATTTATTTTCCAAATCCAACTAGATCAAGGTATATTGAATATTGAAAACAACATTTTCTCCTCCTCCTCCTCCTCTTGATCATTTGAGATGAGGAACAAGTTTAATTTCCATGGGAGTGATAAAAGTAAATCCCGACTTGGTAAATAGTCTCTATTAGTCACTTTTCTAACTTTTTTTTAATTGCAATATATATTTCAAGACTTGATTAAAAACAAATAAGCTTGAGATAACTAATGAATATTGAAATCAGTTATATTTTTATTAAAATAATTTTTTTCTTCTTATATGTCAACTTCTCAAACTTTTCAATCTAGGCTAAAAAGGTATTGGAGAATATAATAATTATTATTTTTTAAAGTATTCTCATTATGAAATACATTATTAGAAATTATTTTTGACATCAGTATATTAAAATAATTTATAAATATAAAAAAATAACTTAAAATAAAATAAAATAAAAATTTTGTAATTTATATTAAAGACATTTTTAAAATACCATAAAAACAGACTAATCTAAGAATCCGTTGGTTTGTGTGATTGCTTCTACGTTTGAAGCAACCGCTACAAACATTATGTTTTGTTACGTCAAAAACACACTTTTAGTGGATCCCGTGATAATTCACGTTTTGAATGCAAATTTTGTGAAGCAACTCCTAGCTGCTTTTCAAAATTTAGAGTTTATGTGCGTAGTGCAATTCACTTGCACTGTGCACGCAAACAGTGCAAGTGAATTGCACTGTCTGCACCGTTCACGTGAACAGTGCAATTCATTTGCACTGTTCGCGTGAACATTTTTTTTTCCAGTGTATTTATTTTTTGTATATATTTTTTTAAAAAAAATTAATTTGGAGTGAATTAAATTTGCTCGTATTTTCATGTAAATAATATATTTTTTTCCCGAAAAATTAGTGTAGAGTGAATTAAATTTACTCGTATTGTAATATCAAATCAATTTTATTTCTGATAATATTTTATTTAATTTTATTGTACGCTCAAAAAATTATAAAAATTATAGTTCTTGTCAGATGAATTTTGTACGTAATGGAATTATAGATGGTTTAATGGAATAATAAAAAATATTTTATATAAAATATTATTTATTTCATGAAGTAATAGCAATAGTTAAATCTACAACATTTAAATTAAAAACTATCAATATTAATATATATTTTTTAAAATTATTTTATAACTTTAATTTCAAAAATATTGTTAACCAAACACATTAAACTACTTTTTATTTAATTTTAATTTCAACCACAGTTTTAATGAAATACATATTTTTTCAAACCAACCTCAATTAAAAATATTTTTTATAAAATATTTTTTTTAAATAAGAATCATAACAGCTGCAGTAATATTCACTTCTCTCACCTAGCTATGAAATGAAATTAGAGTTCAAACACCAAAAAACAAACTGTTCTAAGTGATATATCAATCACTTCTCGCCCTTAGCTATGAAATGAAATTAGAGTTCAAAACAAAGCTATGAAATGAATCTAAAGACAAATCACTGTTTATGTGAGCCAGCTACTGGCTAGCACTGACTCTTGGCTTTCTTGACAGGTCTGTGACTTTTGAGGTAAATCAAAATATTGTCCACGTACTTGTCCTGCCTGTCCCTATCACCAAACAATCCACTCATCTCCTTGGCCTTGTCTCTATACATCTTCCCTTCTTCACTCACCATCACCAGTCTCAATGACTCAGCCACTGAGTCTCTAGTAAAAGACCCATCCAGCTCGTTTCTTGGTATGGAGTACCCAATCTTCTTCTCCTCCAAAACCCTAGCATTTATCCCTTGATCTGAATAGAATGTTAGAAGTATGAGCGCCTTCTGAAACGTAAGTGCCTCCACCACAGAGCTCCACCCGGAGTGAGTCAAGAACCCAGCAATCGATTCATGAGCCAAGATCATGAGTTGAGGAGCCCAAGTTGTGCAAACCACTCCTTGTCCTTTGGTTCGCTCCTCAAACCCAGGCGGTAACTCAATCAAGTCAGTATCCGCAATCCCACGCCGGGTCCTGAGAACCCAGAAGAATGGTAAACCAGACAACTCTAACCCGAGTGCTAACTCGGTTAGCTGGGCTTGACTTGGTTTTGCCTCGCTACCGAAAGCTACATACACTACCGAGCTCTTCTCTTGCATGTCAAGCCACTTCTTCATTGAACTCCAAGCGTCTGAATTTTTCTCTTCTAATTCGTACTCTACAGGAGGCAGCTGACCAACCGGGAAAATGGGTTTCTCGTGGATAGTTTCGAGAACTTGGAGCCATTCTGGTTCGATCTCGAAGGAGGACCGAACTGCAATAAAATCACATGATTTTAGACACAAGCCCCAACGCATCAAGTCGTTGACACCTGAAGCATCACCTTCAACACAGTCAAATGTGTTCATGATGTCATAGTACTTATAAGCGACTGTAGTCTGAAACGATACCCACTTTGGTGGGATCGTGAAATCTTCGGGTTTTTTGCGATAATCATCACCGTCGATCAAGGGCGATGGCGGACCAATAAAGGCCACCATCGCTGCAATGCATATAGAGAAGTATGCACTTTTGATGCCCAGTTGAGCCGCAATTGGCCCGGTCCAGTATTGAGCAAAATCGTAGAAGATCCAATCTGGATTTAAGGACTCAAGAACCTTGGCAAAGGGTTCTTGGACCTTGTCAAGGGCTATCTTGAGATATTGTACCTTGTTAGCTGGCAAGTCAATTGTGGCCTCAGCATCTGGAGGTAGACCCTCTACTTGGGGCAACGGAAGCTTTACAAAGTGTAGAGTAGACGATACATCTGCAGGTGGTTTTGGGAGGCGATCGATGTTTCTAGGGGTGGATATGAAGGAGATTTTGTGACCCTTTGCAGCCAATAGTTTGGCAAGCTCTAGCCATGGCATCATATGACCAAAGGCTAGCCATGGGAACATGGCCACATGAATCTTATCGTCACTATCTGCCATTAGAAATGAAACTGCCAAGCACTAAAAGCAAAATAGAGAAAATAAAAGAAGTTGGTTATATATGGCCTTACAGGGATGAATGTTTGATGCTTTGATTGTGGAACACCAAGGCAGTCAACTATGGCTTGATCGGCAGGGATGGCTTCATGAAAAAGCACTGCTAGTGCTTGGGGGTATTTATTCTAGCACCAAGCCTCGGGGAGAGGGAACAAATTCAGATCTCTATGACTGGGAATCAGCAACCCACCTTCAGCGGTGGGACATGTAAGATAATAAATTATTATTTTTATAATAGTACAAAATTGGCATCTTACGAGTATTTTTTTGCTGCAAGGGAGTATTAACAGTGATTTTTTTTTTATGAATAATGAGTTATATATATATAAACAAAAAAACTAAAATATGTTGCGAAAATACTGTTCATTTAGAATGTAACTGTGGATTGTAACAGTTACTCCAGCCTATATATCAATTTTTTTTTTTGGCATTATTATTCCTTCAGCCCGTGTACCTTTCTTTTGGTTTATGCATTATTAAATAAGTGGAGCAGTGCCTGTACAATACAGCTAAAAAATTTCAGGTTTGTACTGTAGACTGTAATTATATGCACTGTGGATTCCAGTAATATTCTCACGATACTTAAGTCGTGTTTTAAAAAAAACTTTTTGTTAGTTGTAACGTGAACTTACAAGCAAAGATTTTTTTTCTTCTTTTAATGTCCAGAAACAATGGATAAACTCAACAATTTTTCACCCTTTTCCATTCCCCTCAAAGGCAGAAATTTTTTTTGCATTTCTTTCTTCTCTTTTCTTATTATTATAAGTTGTTTTTTCCCATCATCTACTTCTCATCATAAGTTTTTAAGAGATGAGTTTTTGATTTTTATCTGCTTTTTCTATTTTCATTTGTTAATGTTGATGGGTTTTTCGATTCTCTGTGTGGGTTTCTTTGCATCTGCACACTCTTTCATGTTTTATCTTTCCAAATTTTTTTTTTGTTTGGTTTTGGTTGTTTATTTGTTTCGTACTTGGAGATACTGATTTATTTTCCTTTTTACTTTGTTACGGGTTGCTTTGACCTTCAAAGCCATTGATTCACCTAACCTTGAGTGGGGATCCAGGTTACGAAACCAAGGTGGTTGTGAGGATATGTCTTGCTGATGGTATTGACATGTTCCTAGCATTGTTGGTGATGAACGGTTCTTGCATGATAGATTAATTGTATGGGAATTCATTGGAACCGTCGTGATGTTCAGGCAATCAATTTTTAAGTGGTTTTCAGAATTTTTGGAATAGTATTTTATTTCAAAATGTCCCCCCTTGCTATAGACAGATGATTTTAAGGCTAATCATTATTAGATTTTAAATTTATTAAGATGCTAGTTTCTAAAAGTTTTTTTTTAATTTATGGCTTTGGGAAAGTTAGGTGGGTAATTGGACAAGTCCGCAAGTTTAGGTTTGTTAGTTTGAATTGTTATTAGTTGTTTACGAAAATTAATGCTAATTTAAAATGTAGAACTGGAAGAAATTCTGAGTTTTTTATTGGGACTTGACATCTGCAGGTGGTTTTGGGAGGCGATCGATGTTTCCAGGGGTGGATATGAAGGAGATTTTGTGACCCTTTGCAGCAAATAGTTTGGCAAGCGCTAGCCATGGCATCATATGACCAAAGGCTAGCCATGGGAACATGGCCACGTGAATCAGTAACCCACCTTCAGCGATGGGATATGTAAGATAATAAATTATTATTTTTATAATAGTACAAAATTGGCATCTTTCAAGTAATTTTTTGCTACTAAGGAGTATCAACAGTGATTTTTTATGAATTTTTTTTATATATATAAATAATGAATTTTTTATATATATTTTTGTATGTTTATCTTCTTCTTTTTTCTTCAAAAACAATGATAGAAAATAATTAATATGATAAACTAGTTATTCCCTAGACTTGATAGTTTTTTTCTTATTTTACCTTTGATTTGATTTTTCTCTCTCTTTGGGATGCTAGAGCCAAGTAATAGCATCAATAAATTTGAGTCGTGACATGGATTAACAAATTGGTACTCCATTTAATTGGAAAATTTTAATGTTAATGATAAAAAGAAGTTTAAGATCTTTCTTTCTTGAACTTTACTTGTGAGCTAGCAAAATGCTTTGATTTTTTGCATGAAACTGACACTGATCTAATTAGTTATACTGATATAAAATATGAAGATTTTGTTGCACTTTCTCCAAAATATTGCATTATCATGAGAATTGAGACCCATTCCCATAACAAGTGTTTTTAAAGAAAAATTAAAGAGTGGTTAAATTATTATAGCTACAGAAATATTATTTACTTGAATAATATTTTATAATTATTTTTATAATTTTATCATTTAATATTATTTTGTTTGAAAAGTAAACTTCATAATTTTTTCAATTTACTTTATATAAAGTTATTTTGGTCTTATAAATTTAGTTTTTTTTTTCTTGATTTTAATTTTTAACATTGGATTTGTTAGAAATAAAATTTCATAATTATTTTACTTTATTTTTATTAAGTAACCCTAGTTTTATAATTCAAATTGTGAGTTTAATATATTAGCCTCAAGTTAGCTAGGATTGCTTTTTTTATTTCATCATTAGTTATTTAGTTAGTTAGAAATTATACTTCATAACTTTTTTTTTATAAGATTATTATGATTTCATAACCCGAGCCACATGTTAAATAAGTTAACTCATATTGATTCAGGTTATTTTTTTGTCATTTTCAATTCAATATTATTATTTTTTCAATGACATTCTTCAATAGTAGATTGATTAAGAATTGATATTAATTTATTTTGATTTGATTTTTGTAGGGTTATCACGTATTTATGATCTAAATCACAGATTTAAAAATTAATCCAGGTTGATATAATATATCAACATCTCAATAATTAAACAAAAATACCATCTAATGTGGCTGTATTAATATTTAAAAATATATCTTTTAATATATATTATATTTTAAATTCATGATTAATCTTTTTATTATAAAATATGTTATTAATAGTTAATTTTTTATATATTAAAAAAATTAATCCAACCCGCTTGCAAAATCATCTACTACTATTTTGAAGCATTAAAGGACAGGGTAATCGTCATGCTCAACAAATTCTTTGTCGCAGAGCAGAGCTCGTGATAAACGAGGCGCGTGAATTTAGAGATGGCAATGGATGATATCGAATCAATAAGTATTTGTTTATCGCATTCCCTCCCATCACTCTTATTTATTTTATTTTATTTTCTATTAAGGGAAGTCTCATCATTTGGATCTATTCGCAATCAAAGTTAGAGTGGGTTACTGGATTTGATAACCTCTTAGGTACAAAGATATTTTTTTATAATTTTTTAAATTTATATCCTTACAAAATATAATTTTTTTCCCACTGTGCAGGAATGAGAGGACAAACTGCCTTTTGAATAGTGTTTGGAGAAGATTTTTAACAAATTGGGTAATTACAACATAAAATTTTAAAAATTAATTAATTGATAAAGGAGCAAATTCTTTTGGAAAAATAGCATATCTTAATTATGTGACGCTTAAAAACTTTTTGGTCATGTATCAATTAGTTATCTGACTAGATTTTATGTGCTAATTTTGACTCATTTGATACATCAGTTTGTAATGGTTATTGAAACCGGTTAACCGGTTCAGAAAATAACAAGAATAAATCTTAAAATTACTAAAATTAAGGGTTCTGGTGAGATTTTTTTATATTTAAAGATCTAGCGGTCTGTATAGCAATGCAATAACTAATATAAGGAAACCAACATGTAGAAACTCCTGTTAAAATTTGAACGCGATCCAATGATCGGATCAAAAGTTATGATCCTTTTAAGCTGTTATTTTGGTATGATGCGACCAGACATCTTCTTGGACCTAAATCTATCCCACCGATCAATAAATATATATGTTATGCCATCCACGTAATACGTTTAATGTAACAACCCTAACTATATAAACCCAAATGATATGATATAAATTAATAGCTACCAATTATATATATATATATATATTACTGAAATTTCGGCAGAGTTTTCTCTGTTTTCTTTGATACCAAGTTATCGACTCAAAGATTTCTCAACATGTAACATCAATCAAATTCCCATCCCATCATTTGGACTTTCAAAACATAAGCATATAACAATATCTCATTTATAATTGATATAGAACAATTAGTTCAAGCAAAATAATTCATAGCATGCATCATTTTTTTTATATAGTTGTGCTCAAAATATATAAACAACCAACCATACATCTATTCTAAAATTAATTGGTGAAATTAACAAGAATTGGTGTAGACAAATCACACAATTTCTCCCCTTCTCTTGGTTTCAAACTCTCGGCTAAAAGAGAGAGAAATTAAATCATTTATAGTCTAGGTTTTATTTATTTACACATTGACCCTCATTACTTCTTATTTCAATTGTTGTCACTTAATTCTTTTTTTTTTACTTAATTACACCACAACACCTTACCTTTTATTCAATTGTGTCCATTTACAATACCTGAAATCCTTTTATTTAATCTATTCAGTATTTTATTTTGTTCAGATTATAATTTATCAGGTTTTTACATTCTCCTCCCCTAAAAGTAAATTTTGTCCTCGAAATTTGAACATCATACCTGAATCTATGAAAAATTCGGGGTGTTTCTGTCTTATTTGAAATTCTCTTTTCCAAGTCACCTCCTCGATTTGGGAATTCCTCTATAATATCTTAAATGATCTTTTTATTCCTTGATTCTTTCACATTGTAATCTAATACTTTCACTGCTTCATTTCAAATTTTAAATTCTCATCAATTTCCAGAGGAATTTGAAGCAAAGACCCGAGATGGATCTTTAAATGGTTACCTTTTTTACCATAAGGCTACATAGGGAGCCATTCCTATTATAGCCTGGTAGTTGTTGTTGTAAGTGAATTCCACCAGTGGTAGATGATCTTTCCAATTTCCCTCAAACTCTAATATACAGACTTTTAGTATATCCTCTAATATTTGAATAGTTCTCTCAAATTGACCATCAGTCTGGGGATGAAAAACGATGCTTAAATTTAACTTCGTTCTCAAAGCCTGTTAAACACTTGGCTATAACCGAGAGGTAAACCTTGAATCTCGATTTGAAACTATTGACACTAGCACACCGTGTAACCTTACTACTTTGTTTACGTATAATTTTTCCAATTTCTCTACTTGTTTGTCATTTTCATTAGCAAAAAAAAGTGTGGATTTAGTCAATCGGTTCACAACAACCCAAATAACATCGTTCCCTTTTTTTCCTCTAGGTAATCTAGATATTAGATATAAAGTCCATTGTGATATTTTTCCACTTCCACTAAGGTATCAATAATGGTTGTAAAAGTCCATCTGATTTTTGGTGTTCCACCTTTACTTGCTGGAAAACCTCACACTTAGCCATATATTCAGCCACTTCTTTTTTTATATTCGACCACCAATAAAAAAAAAATTAAATCCCAGTATATTTTAGGACTTCCAGGGTGTGTTGCAAGTCTCGACTCATGAGCCTCCTGTAAAACTTCCCTTTTCAATGTTTGATCGCCTGGCAAGTATATTCGTCTTCAAAGGACTACCATTCCATCTTTTTGGATTTAGAACGACATCTCGGTTCCTGACCTCACCTTTTCCCTTATCTTTCAAACTTTTCAGATCTTCTTGCTAAGCTTCTAGTACTCCATCTCGGAGGTTTGACCTCACTCTTAACTGAGCCACTAATGACTCATCTGGTCCAGTCTCTACTTGAGCATCTGTTGTCTTGATCTTATGACTAAGAGCATCTGCGACTGCATTTGCTCTCCCCGTATGGTAATTAATTACACAATCTTTGACCTTATAAATATTTTTCATGAGGAAAAAATCATACAAAATTGTGTTCCTATCCCTCTTTCCTTTTTTCAAACTTTATGTTCACGCAAAAATTCTCCCATCCCCCTTTCATTTTTTTTTGAAACCTTATATTGTTCCCAACACCTCTTTCCTTTTTTTTTTTATTATCAATATATTCTTTGCACCCTAGCTTATACTTTATATATATATATATATATATATATATATATATATATATATATATATAAGATATGAACAAGAAAGAAACCTTTATTTCCCTTTCCCTATAAACTAGACCCTTTTTCTCGGTAAAAACATGAAGAAATTTTACTAGAGATAGGATAAAAGTCTGCGGCATCTTCTAAGAGCTAAGGTTGTTCATTACATGAGGTACATTTATTGCTTATTTAAATCAAACTCTTATAATTAAGAAGTATAATAAATGTGACTATTCAAATGAATGAGTGCGTTATAGATAAACTAAATGATGTGGCTTTTTTATTGTGTATAAAAATACTATTTACCCTTTTATATTTCATTATTGATTATAATAGTGTAATTTTTAAAAATTTTAATTTGATCCTCAAATATTTTTTTAGCACATTGAGCCCAAATTAGAGAATAATTGATTTTTTTTTATAAGGGTTAAATTAAAAGACAAAAAGTTGAAGTGCAAAACAAGGGTAATATGGGTGCCACGTTCAAATTTATTTGTGAAGTATATTATTGTCCTTATATGTTTTTGTCCTCTCACCTACTAAGAACTGAAAAATAATGAAAATGAAGCTTAGTACTGAAATGAAATTTTTAAAAAGAGCTAGAATCTGGCCTAGAGAGAGAAAAATGTTAGTTCTTTGATTTTAGCTACCAAAACATTAGATTTTTGTTCCAAATGGTTTCGTATAATAAGGAAAGTCTGACTTAAGTGTTTTTTTTTTTTTACCTTGAAAGTGCCAAAAAAACTAAATATGAGAACGAAAAGAAATTGGTTTCCAGGTTGATTTTGAATTTTTGATAGGTTTTTTGCACTTTTAGAGGTTAAAGATTGATTTAAACATGTTATTATGATATTTTTTAGGTGTTTTGGGATAAAAATAGATTTTTAGAAGAAAAATATTAGCCACCCTGATTTTTCAACCACTATGGTGGCTGGAATTTGGCTATGTTAAACGATGTATTGTCTAATGTGTCTTTTAAAAAAAAATTAGCTGGGACAGATGACATGCCAATCTCCCCATTATCTAACAATAATGATAATAAAGGCCCGTGTGGTTGGACTTGACATGGCAGACTCACACAAGCCCTTTAGGCATAGGCCAAACACTAAGCTTGGCCTCATTCTTTTCTCTTTTGTTTTTTATAGTTTTTTTTTCAATTGTTTTTAACAATAATGCATTATTTGATATTTTTTTCAAATAAATTTTGTGTTTCTATTTTAATTAGATTGTATGACTTTTTAATGTTTAATTTATAAAGAGTATACCGGCTTCTAGGAACAAGGTTATAGTTTTTCTAAACAAGTTGAATAAATCAATTAACAGCGGGGGGAAAAAGATCAAATGTTTAATTTATAAAGAGTATACTAGCTCTTATGAACAAGATTATAGTTTTTCTAAACAAGTTGAATAAATCAATTAATAACTGGGGGCAACAAGATCAATTAATAAGGGAGGGGGCGCAAAAGGATCAATTAATAGCTACGGGGACATATGTTTTTACATGGTATGTAAAATAACTTATCATGTAAAACAAAAGGTAATGTATATATAGCATAAGCGTTGACTCCCGTGTATGAAGAAGAATTGATGGTTTTTCATTAGGTCACTTAACCTTATGCGCGCAAGTCTACCATTTTTTCTTTGTTGGTTACCAATGTTTATAAAAGTTCATTATATAAATACTAGAAGAAGCTTTTAATTTTTCAATATGAGATTAGAAGCCCATTAATATGTATATTTTATGTTCACAAGAAAAAAATTTTGTTTTTAAATGTGGGATAAATTTTTTTTTTTTGTTTAAATACATCAATTTAAAAGGAGAAGATAATATCTTTTCAACACGAGATAAAAAAAATTTTGAAATAATTTTTTAAAGTTTATTATTTACAACATGTATAACCTATATCCTCATGAATTGTTTCTTAAATTTTTAATATGAGGTATTAAAACCCCAAACAATTATTTATTTATTTTCTCGAGTTGACCTAGTTTATCGCGTCAACCCCCGGGTCAGATTTGATAACTATGGTATTAGATTGGTGTTTTATTCGTTAATTATTTTTAATAGTTTTTTCTCGGTTTTGTCCTTCAATATCAAATTGGTTGGAAATAAACTACATAATTTATTTATTTTTGTGTTTTTTATAGGGTCATCATTGTTTCGAATAAGTTTTTATTTTTAGGTTTGTGCTCAATTTTGTTACTGTATATTTTTATCATATAATTTTAAAAATATTTTATACAAAATAAATTAATAAACTCAATGGAGTTCATGACACAGTTCGCCAGGGCACTAAGATCGATACAATATATCATTGTCTTAAAATTTTTTGTTAAAAAATTATTATTATTTTGAAATTTTATCAAGAGTAAGCTATGTTTTTACTAATCATCAAGATTGCATTTGAATTCATGAAATCAATCAATTCAATTCGAGTAAATTCTTGCACAACTTAATTTGAAACTCTAGTTAGACAAATAATTAAGTTGCGAGATTTTAAAATTGAAGCTATATTGAATAAAACAATGAAAAAATTCTTTATATTTTTAATATTTTTTTATATTTTTAAAAAATTATCCAATCTAGTAACGCAAGCTAGTGGACTAGTAAATACTATAAAAGCAACCTAAATTCTTTTAGTATCGGGCGAGGAGGATTATTTGGCAAATCTTACATGTAATTCCCCTAGTTGATTATGAATATTTGGACAATTAACTTCAAATTCAAAAACCTTAGAAAATCCTTGCCACTGTAGTTGATTGGTACTTTTGTAAAACAAAAAAAAGGTTAGGTAATTTATTGGTAATCTTACAGCAACATCATTATCATTGTTGCTGGTTTATTATGTTGATCACCTACTCTGTCCAGATCCCAGCATAAATCCACCAAGCTATTATTTTTGTATTTAAAAATTCTAAAAAATAATATGGCTGTTTTACCATTTCATCGTAAATAATTGTTTTTAGTATATAATACTGGGACACCCTCTAGATCAACAAAATATCAAACTTGAGCTCAATTAATTATTTTTTTATTTTAAGTGAATTTTTAACGCTAAACTCATGACACAAGCACGAGAGTCATCTTAAAAACAGACAATGACTAAGCGATTTAATTAATAAATTGCCTTTTTTTTTTTTCTTCTAAAGGAAGATCAAACAAGAAAAACACCAAATTCTAATTATTTAATCTTTGTTTTTTCATCATCAAAATAAATCTTTTTATTGACCAAATGAGAGAGAAAGGTTATTATATTTCAATTGTATACGTTAAAATGCATACAAATGAGATTTTTTACGAGAAAAAATGAAATTAAACTTTAACGTAGACCATAGAGAAATTGATGTTTTTCTTTACGTATTTGAAAGTGTAGTTGTGATTGTTTTTTAAAGTATATTTTTACTCAGAAATGTATTAAAATAATAATTTTTTTATTTTTAAAAAATTATATTTGATATTAGCGCATCAAAATGATCTAAAATTATTAAAAACATATTAATTTGAAGTAAAAATAAAATAAAAAAATTTAAATTTATTCAAAAGCACTTTTAAAACACAAAAACAAATAAAAAAACAAAAAACAATCAACACAGATAAACAAAACAAAAACCTAAAAAATAAGTAAAAACAACAAATAAAAGTAAAACAAAAACAAAAAACATCAAATCTTCTTTGTTCTTATTATCTTGCTCTAATATTAGCATATTGCAATACATCATACAAAAACTTAAAACACTACTCATACACTCACAAATTGCTGTTTATTTAGTGTGTATTTTTTCTTATTTTTTTATATTTTGGTCCATGCACTTTGCACAATTTATAATTTAGTCGCATATATATTTTCTTTTAATTCAATCCTTTAGAGTCATGTTTTCATAGTTTTATGCATGAAAATCTGTCTTGATTTTTTTTCCCTAACTTAACTAACGTGTCGTTAAACGTTTTCGACACAAGTTAATGACTAATTTTAGAAATAGGTGAAAAACAAAAACTAACATGAAGGAAAAAAATAGCTTTTTCTATAAAAAAAAACATGTAAAAGTTTTATTTGATCCCTTAAATTTTGATTTTTTTATATTTTATTTTTTTAGATAATTATGTTTTAACCCTAAACTTTATTTTATTATATTTTAGTTTCTAGAAATTGAGAGAGAATTGAGAAAGTAAAGTTGTTGATAAATTTAAAAAGATAAAAAACTTGAGGATAAATATATTCTTATCATCAAAAACTTTAATTTTGATGTTTATGAATTTAATTTTAATTATGTAACTTGATAGAAATGGTTTCTATTTCTAATAATATTGAAAAAGATAAATCAAACCTGATTAAACTTGATAAAGATGATTTTATATCTTTAATGATATTGAAAGAGATAAATCAAAGCTTAATGAGGTTTTTTAATCGAGGGCCAAATGCGTAATTCTTTTGTGATGGAGATGATTTATATATATTTTTTTAATCGAGGGCCAAATGCGTGTGCTCATTTTTCTAGCTGGACATGTGTGGTCCTTTTTTGTATAATAAACCATTCAATTTTTTATTTTATAATGCAATTATTTTTAAATAAATTTATTTAAATAATTATTTGATTATCCCATTGTTTTCAAATAATAGTAGTGTTTTTTATGGTAATATTAATAATTTTGTTAGATAATTATATATAAACCTAATATTCATATGCATCAATCTTTTACTCTTTATAATGGATTTTATCTTTATATTTTATTCTCTAATTAATATTAATAACTTTTTTATGGTATATTGATTCATTTATTTTTTATTTATTTTATTAAAAGTAAACATTGATTTTTTAATTCTCAATTAAAATTTATTTTATTTTATTAATGGCGGATATTAACTTTTAAATTTTTTTAAGATGACAAAGAAACATGTTCATAATTTCTACGCATTCATCACCTATGTTAACTTGAAATCCTCGTAATAATAATAATGGAAGGCCTTTTGCCCCCTTTTATCCTCTTCGGGCTTAGGCGGTCGGAAGCGACACCGTTTAAGAGAATTGTCAAAGTAGGAAATCACAAAAACTCAACCGTTTTGAATAAAGGCTGTCGGTACTCAGTAGGAGTAGGCGTTGGCTTAGTTCATTAAAACAAAAACCTTCCCCTTTCCTTTTCCTTCGATACAAACAAAGCCAATCCAAAAAGCCTCCCTCCCTCGCTATTTCCGCCAATTCTATCGGCGATTTCTCCAATATCCTTCTCACTAGCTCGCACACTCCCTCGCCTTTTAAACCCAAGCATCTCTCTCTCTCTCTCGGTAAAACACACTATCTTTCTCTCTAAAAATGGCGCAAGTAGTGGCTACCACCAGATCGATTCACAGTTCTATCCTATCATCTCCTTCCTCTGGATCCTTACAAGACCGAGTTGATAAGCTAATCAAGCCTTCAACTTTCTCTTCGAAATTTCGTTCAAGTCATGACAAGAAGAAAATTATCAGCAGCGTCTCTTCTCATAGGAACACTCATGTTGTGGCGGCGGCTGTTAAGAGATCCGCCGAACCTGAAGTCATTCCTGTCTCACCCGAGGATGTACCAAAGGTCTGCACTACTTACCTCATTTTTGGCTGAATAATATATTAATTAACTGAGTTCATGTCACGGAATCGCGAGTAAAGTTAGGAGAAATGGGGTGAGAAACTGCATTCCTTGTGATAACGTTTTTACTGGATTTCAGTTACGGATAAGTACGCGAACTTCATTTCTCGTAACTGAAATTATAATATTTTTGTTGTAAAAATGTGTGATAATATAACATTAACAAATCAAAAGGTCTATTCATGCGATTATTTGAGTGAAAGACGGAATTGACCTTTTGAAGCTGCTGATTTGTTGGATTCGGCACAAATTGAAGGTTGTTTTTGTCATTTCCAGAAAAAGATTGCCGTCTCGGACATTATTTTTAACGAAAACTATCCTTTTGTTAGGTCATGATTAAAAAAAAAATAGACAAGGTCATTTTTAAAAGGTTATTTTTGTCTTTTCACCACAATTAGTTGCGTGGATAGACTTTTTGGCGTGCAAATAGTAGAATTTAGCATAAAGGGAGGATAGTGAAATGATTAGCTGTTAAAAGTAAATTAGAGTATTCATTAACTTTGTGGATGAATTTGTATGTTTTTATAGAGGGAGGAGCAATTTGTGCAATTAGAGCAACTAGGTGACACGACAGCAGCTGTTGGAATGTGGACGAAGCCTACTGTTAGGAGAAAGACGAAGATTGTATGTACTATTGGACCGTCAACTAATACGAAGGAGATGATATGGAAGTTGGCTGAAGCGGGAATGAATGTTGCTAGAATGAATATGTCACATGGAGACCATGCTTCTCATCAGAAAGTCATTGATTTGGTTAAAGAGTATAATGCACAGGCGAAAGATAATGTCATTGCCATCATGCTTGATACTAAGGCAGGTTTACTTCATTTTTATGCTATATCGGGTTGCTTAAGTTGTAAAGTTTTGATGAAATGGAATGCACCCAATGTTTGGAGGCCATTAGAAACGAGTTTTATGCACAAATTGAGAAAGAAAAAAACATGACGTTACATGGAGCAGTACTTTATCCTGATTTGAGGCCCTTCATTTAACTTGTTATATGCTTCTATTGTTTATTTGGGTTGCTTTTTTTTTTTTAATCAGGGTCCTGAAGTTAGGAGTGGTGACTTGCCTCAGCCTATCATGCTATCACCTGGACAGGAATTCACTTTTACGATTCGTAGGGGTGTTGGAACATCTGATTGTGTTAGTGTGAACTATGATGATTTTGTTAATGATGTAGAAGCAGGCGACATGCTTCTTGTTGATGGTATGCTGACATTGTCTTTTTTCCTAAAAGTAAAAGTTGAAACCATTGGTAGGGAGCGCAATGGTTAAAACATTATTGCCTGATTGTAGGAACGTGTAGTTTTTGTGATTCATTTTGTTATACTTATTGTCATATTATTTGTGACAATGTAGGAAGAGGATTTTATGATGTATATGCGTACATAATATTAACATATTTATGTTCTAGCACCCCCCCCTCCCAGGTGCACATGTTATATGTGTCTCTGTGGAAGTGAATATTGTGTTTCATTTGTCCTCTAGACCCTGTCTTTTGATCCCGTGACTGAAATAGCTGTAGATAAATGGCATGGGATATACCATGAAATCATGATTGTGGGAGTCTGCTGCTCAAAGATGATAATGGAAAGTGAATATGTTTTTTTTTTCCCTTCTGAAACTGATACGATTTCAAAGCCTTCATTTTCTCATGGTAAAATGTCAGGATTCTTACACCCATAATAGCAGGGTTTTGATTATAGTGAAACTTCCTTTTCACTTTGAACCTTTTTTTTGCCTGCTAATATAAAAGTCTTAACAACCATAAAGAGACATGAACATCAATATGCCCAGGATGAGTAGAAATTTTCTTTAGGCGGGCTTGCTTTTACATTTCATGCAAACTCATAGTTGAAGCTTTCAGGGTTTTTGAACAGGAAATATATTTTGCTATCAATTATATGTTTGCTAATCCTTGACCTATGTTTTAGGTGGTATGATGTCACTTCTGGTGGAGTCCAAAACAGAGGATTCAGTGAAATGTGAAGTTGTTGATGGAGGAGAGCTTAAGTCCAGGCGTCATCTAAATGTTCGAGGAAAAAGCGCGACATTGCCTTCCATCACTGGTTTGACCTTAAATCACCATTTACATTATTTAGTATTCAATATCTCCTTTTTATTTCCCTTTTATTTTATTTTGTTTTCATTTGTGTGGGTGTTGATTTCACAAATGGACATGGTTGCTTACATGGTCCTTGCTGCAGACAAGGATTGGGATGATATAAAATTCGGAGTGGAGAACAAAGTTGACTTCTATGCTGTTTCCTTTGTTAAAGATGCACAAGTGGTTCATGAATTGAAGAATTATCTACAAAGTAATATCTATATTAATATGTTCATCATTTTTTTTTGTAACACTGTATGATAATCTAGCTTAGTTAACTTGGACGATAATTTTTTCCGTGTTCTGGCAGGTTGTGGTGCAGATATACATGTGATTGTAAAAATTGAAAGTGCAGATTCTATACCAAATTTGCATTCGATAATCACAGCATCTGATGGGGTAATCATCTGAATCATTATGTCCATCTTTGAGTTGCTGATAGTTTATGTAATATTAAGACGTGGTTAATTGGATTTGGTTATCCTTATTGCTTGTAAATTTTATCAAGTGGAGCATATTTTTTGAATATTGATCTTGAAATGAAAAAAATGATTTTTTTTTTCTGCTATTGCCACTGACTGCTTTGTTTCCTTGTTGATTTGCTGCCTTTTTTTTTTCTTCCTTTTGTACTATAAATTGTTTGAGCTTTGATTTTTTAGTTTTATTTTTATGTATCAATTTATTTTTTAATTTGGATGAATCTGACATTCTCTAATCATAGTTGATTTCACAAGAAAAATTTTCAGATCAATGCTGATACCTCTAGCCCGTATTGTGAATAATTTACATACTAATGGATTATATGCTCTTTTTATTTTTATCAGGCTATGGTTGCAAGAGGAGATCTTGGTGCAGAGCTCCCTATTGAGGAGGTTCCCCTGCTGCAGGTTGATTTGTCTCTGGGATAAGATTGATGACCAATGAGATATGAAATCATCATTGGTAGCAACTGCATCCAGTTTGGACATGAAGTTGATTAGTTTCTATTTTGAATTTGTAGGAAGAGATAATCAGGCTGTGCCGGAGCATGGGAAAAGCTGTTATTGTAGCAACGAATATGCTGGAAAGCATGATTGTTCATCCAACTCCTACCAGAGCAGAGGTATCAGACATTGCCATTGCTGTTCGTGAGGGTGCTGATGCAGTCATGCTTTCTGGAGAAACTGCACACGGAAAGTAAGTAGGTTTTAACAGTGTGAAAGCTTGAAGTATAATTGTGCATTAAGATGTTCCAGTGAAGTGATTTTGTATCCTTGCAGATTCCCACTGAAAGCAGTTAAAGTTATGCACACAGTCTCCTTGCGAACTGAAGCAACCATAGCTGGTGTTGAAATGCCTTCTAATCTTGGTCAAGCATTCAAGGTTCCTAACACGAGTCTGTTTATCTTCTTTCATTGATGTTTTTCGTATTCAATTTAATTGCTGTGAGTAATAAGTGGGAATTTCTTATTTTCTGCAGAACCATACGAGTGAGATGTTTGCATACCATGCAACCATGATGTCAAACACTCTTGGAACCTCAATTGTTGTCTTCACAAGAACTGGCTTCATGTCTATATTACTGAGCCATTATCGACCTTCAGGCACTGTTTTTGCATTCACAAATGAGTAAGTTCTTCATGTTCCTAAAATTTACATCTGTTATCGGTCATTTGTTATGACTTTTGTCCTGGGTAATTTTACTGTTAGGTTTTAGTACTTACTGAATAAATGATACCGTGTGTAAGAATCTGAGGGAAGAGAGTAACTGTTTCAAGTGAAAAGTATATATATTTCTAATGGCAGCTCATGTAATGGTAGAAGATTGCCACTAAAAGGTATTTGAATTGAGAGTTTGACTAATTACAATACTTCAATGGCCATGCAGGAAGAGGATACAACAGAGACTGGCTTTGTATCAAGGAGTGTGTCCCATATACATGCAGTTTTCGGATGATGCTGAAGAAACGTTTGCAAATGCCTTGTCAGTGCTCAAGGTAAGCTCCTATATGATTCGTCTATTGTAAAATTGGATAGCAGTTTATCCATGTTTCAGTTTATCCATGTTTTGTCGGTCCCTGTCCAATTTGGAGCTAAACTAAAATGAGCTTTGAATGGCATGAAGGTATAGTTGGACTGGTTATAAATCTTGGGATATGCACTCTGAGTATTGAGTATTCAATTTGGATAATGGACGATTCTCATCATTATCAATTATCATTTATAACATTTAGAACATGCTTAAAACAATTGTATCTGTGAGATAATAGTCTACTCAAGTCTGCTGCATGAGAGGATTTAATTCCTTGCATTAATATGATCCCAAAAATGTCTGTCTAGATAGCCACTTTTAAACATACAGTTAGGTCATTCCTTCTCGTTTCAAAACTATCTTTCATTGTACCTGGGTTGTTATGTACTTGCTGCATGCAAAAAGGTCGGAGGATGACTTGTTTCTGGTTTTATCATATGCAGAATCAAGGGATGGTAAAAGAAGGAGAAGAGGTCGCACTTGTTCAAAGTGGAAGACAACCAATCTGGCGGTTCCAATCTACCCATAATATTCAGGTCCGCAAAGTATAGACACCAAGATAGATTGCAAAACTGATTATTAGTCCCACATACGAGGACAATTTGTCTAGTTTGAGTTTTTTTGCATGTTATCTAGGCCTTTATTGCATAATTCCATGTTCTTGACTGGATTTCTCTGTACTCTTTTTCTTTAAGTTCCCAGCATGTCTTGTATGATGGTTCGAAACTAGTGTTTGTTGAATGAAAAGCTTTCTTTGGTATTGTAGTCTATCATATATTGTATCAAGTCGGAAATTAAATTTACTCTTGAATGCAAATAATTTAGGAATTTTACGAGCTGTGAAACTTGACTCGAACATTGGTCGGGCAAAATCAAGAGCAATGTATTTGTTCATGTGGCAGATGAGAAATGTGATTTGAGGCCAGAATAGTTTTACCCATTAGTACTGGAAAGATTTGCAAAAAAAGTCAACATTAGTGGAGACATGTATTTGCTATCTTTAGACTATTCTAAGCAAAACAAACAGTAATTAATCATCTCATTTACTTTTCTTAATGGAATTGCGTCCACATTTGTTATTAGAGCTAGCAGAGTAGGACCAATTCAATGTTTCATACACTGCTCAGAATGGAGGGACTGTACCCGTTCCTATCATCCCAAAACTTTGACCAAAGCATAACACCACCATACTTTGGTGCCATCTTTATCACCGGAAGTATCTGAGAAGTCAACACATCCGGTGGAATGTACCCGCTTCTGGCTGCTGCAGGAGCTGCTGGCAACCCTAGAAATATTGTTCCTGCAACTAATGATGCAGCCCACCGATTCCAAGAGTTTATGAGGTTAGTAGTGTTGCCTGAACTATACTGGCAAGGACCGTTGCTATAGAATTGGACCCAAACATAATCAAAAAGTCCAGTGTTAAGGGCAGTCCCCAGATTTCTATCCGGGAAGGGACACTGAGGAGCTGCCGCTAAATACACCTTTCTTCCTTGCTCGCCATATTTAGATAGGAAACGTGCCAGATCCTCCCAATACAGTGTTGAACCTTGCCCTATGCCAAAATCAATGCCATCCAACACCGCATCACCTAGAGGACGAGAAGATGATTGACCGCCCAAGAAATTGCTCCATAAATAATCTGCGACACCTCTGGCATCATCCTTAGAGGCCAGAGTATAATTTCCAATGCTACCACCAAGAGAAAGCAGCACCTTAATTCCTTGCTGTTGGCAACTTTTGATGCCACTGCTGACAATTTTACAGCCACCGTTTGCCGGGTTGCAATGACCGGCGAGGTTCATTTCTGGGGGTTGACCATTGCCAAATTTGTAGAGGAAGGCTATGTTAACATAAGCATATCTTCCTGTGGCACATGTTTGTGCTAGAGTCCCTTCATTACCATTTTGACCCCAGTAGATTGAAATTCCACCAGCAGCATGAGAGGATTTATTTAGTAAAAGGACTAGCAGAGGGATAAGAAGAAATGTGGCTTCAGAAACTCTGGCCATAGTTGCAAGCATCCAAAAGTTAAGGATGGTTTCTCGTGACTCTATAACGAGCAAGGGATTGACAATTATATAGCGTCTTGGATGGCCTCCACAACGAAAAATTTGACCAACTAGAGCGAGGTCCCCAAGCCGAGTATGCTGACTTCCTTGGAACTCCCAAGGAGTTTGACGAAAAGCCAAATATTGTCACTTCAAATTATTAATCAATAAATGCTTTCCATCCTTAGGAAATTTTATTAGATGAAAGTGGATTATATTTTAAGTTTGTTTTTTAAATATTATTAGTCTAGTTTTATAAATTTTAAAATTATTAAAAGTTTACATGGTTATTAATTTTAAAATTTATAAAATTAGTTAAGATATGGACAAATTGATCTGGACATGATCACTATATAAATAAATAAAATTAAAAAAAAAATCCATTAGATTGAGTGTGGAGGTCATTTAATATGCGTGGGACTCAAACCCTCTTATTTATAGCTTCATACCAAATTAGTGTGAGTTCATTTTTTATATAAAAAAAATTATTAATTAATCCCATTTGTTCAAAAAATCCCTCCCCTACCTCTTTCTTCGTGTATTTACATAACTTCTGTTAGCTATTATTTTATGTATCAGTCGAAAAGTAATATATTTATTAATAAGTAAATCATCAAAGCCCGTCAAGAGATTAATTTATGATTTCTGAAATTAAACATAGTAATTTATTATATCCTTAAAAATTTAATGACTAGCTTATAATTCCCTTCTTTATTCTAGCTCCGCTGTGCAAGGAACTGATGTTACTCAAATAAAAAATGTTTTTACTTCCATGGAGTTGGCTCAGCCAACATGAATGAAAACAAGACAACTCTCCGGATTTTCTTCGAAATTTGGAGTGATAAAGTATTAAATTATGTTTTTTTTAGTGTTAGAAAATTATATAAATTATATTTTAAAATATTATTAAAAATTTAAATTTTTAGATTAAAATTATTTTTTAATATAATATCAGAATATTATTAATCAAACGATCATAAGTTCGAATATCATAATTTTTATTTTATTTGATAAAATTATACACAAAACAATGGTGAATCCATGTAAATTTCAAGTTTAAAAAATAATATAAATTATATTTTGTATATTTATTTTTTTTAATTGTGAAAAATAATTAACTTAGAAAATCTTATGTGATTAGTATAAACTCCAGGACAAATAGGCAACCTAGCTGAGTCAAGGAGCATTTAGGGTTTAGTTGGATATGTTTGGGAGCACAAAGAGAGGGTTTAATTTGCTAGCTTCGTTGACCAATAAAATTCCAGTTGAGTGCTAAATCTTTAATAATTCTTACAGGGTTAGATTACTTTTTTCTCTAGTTATTGATAGAGCTGCAGAAACTTCTTATAATCCAGGCTTTTCACGGGCTAGACTTGAATGTTGGGCTTCTATTTGGGCTTAATACTGGGCTGAACTATAGTATTCAGGCCCGATTCTTCTTCCCCAAAACAAATCCTGTATAGTTAAAGTACCCTTCAATATTTAAGTGAGTTAACAAATGACAGAAAAATAGAGAGGGTAAAAAAATGAATGGGTGAGTAATGGCTAAGAATCAATTTAAAAACTAGTTCCTTCAAATCAATCTATAAAACAACTAAATTTATGTTGAAAAGATTATTAGAGATCAACTTTACAATAATTCATTGGTAGAGATTATATCCGATTCATTTCTATAGATGATACTCTTGTGTTTATTATTCTCATCAGAATATATAATTTTATTTAACATAAGATCAATTCAAGTACAAGTACACAGCCACATGTTTCACTGTCAGCAAGCGAATGCTACACTGAGGATACATGAGAAGATGACAAGATCAAGGCTGCAAAACTTAGACACTGCCCTTTATAGCTGCACTGTATCCAGTGTCAAACAGCTTGTTCCAGAGCATGACACCTCCATATTTGGGTGAATTCTTGACAGATGGAAGAACCTGAGAAGCGAGTACATCAGCAGGGATGGATCCACCACTAGTGGCTGCCTCAGGAGAAGCCGGTAGTCCCAGGAATACTTGATTTGCTTGAACTGTTGTCCATTGGCTCCATGCTTTTAAGAGACCGTTAGCATCATCATTGGTGTATTGGCATTGAGGATTGTTATAGAATTAGACCCACACATAATCAAACAGCCCAGTTTTAATTGCAGTGTCTAGATTAGCATCAGGGAAGAAACATTGTGGAGCTGCAGCTAAGTACACCTTCCTTTGTTGGCTAAATCCACTAAGTGCCCTAGCAATTAAGGTCATCCCAGAACTGGCCTGAGCCAGTCTCAATATCAAAATCAACCCCATCTAAGGTGGCATCGCCTAGCGGACGTGAACTGGACTGACCACCAAGGAAGTTAATTATTCCAAATATAATTTGCGAGTTGCGTCGCATCATCGGTGGATGAAAGAGAGTAGCCGCCTCTTTCACCTCCAATGGAAAGTAGAACCTTAATGTTTTGACCTTGAGAAGCTCTAATGTCAGCACTTAATCCAGTGCAAAGTATTGGCTGCGGGGTCACAATGGCCTGCTAGGTTCAGCATTGCCAAAACTAGATAGGAAAGCTATGTCCACAAATTGATAGCTTGTGGATGGCAAGGCATTTCTCTATCTTAGCGTTTTCCGTGTCTTAACAATGTAGAGATGGTACAGATATATAGCTTTGACGATCATGCGTGTCCTGAGGCATAAGGTAGAAAATCTTGATCACCGTGGTCTGTGGGTAAGAAATTGTTGCCATTCATATTACGTACGTGTAGAAGAAATCTGCATAAAAATAATGCAGTAAGGTCATCATAACCTAAGCTTTCAATTTACAATTCCAAGTCTGCTCTTGTTGCTTTTTAAGGTGGTGGCCTTCATAATATGCCGTGGCAGAGGGGTTGGTTTCCGTCCCTCCTTGATCTCCTGATCTGTCCTTGACATTTTCGACTCCAGGGTCTTGTGGTTGCAACTTGAACCCAAGCTTTGAAGTGAGTAAAGGATTGCCTGAACCACAGGGCATTGATAAATGGTGTTACAGGCATGCAGTGATATGACCTGAAAAGCCCATATGAAGGAGAAAACATCATCCATTCAAGTGTGAATTCGATTTAACTAGAGTTCAAATCCAGGTTAAATTCCGTGTCTCTGGTTTTATGGGCTAACTTGCGAAGTCGACCTGGATTTAATTACTACAGCTAGAAAAGCTTGAGCATGGTGTTTGATCTGGGTTAGGCTTCACGTCTAGTGTTTAGCTGGAGAAGCTAAATTAGTACTTTGTTAAGAAGATTACTATTGTCGTCGTCGTCGTAAATCTCTCTGCTCAAAATCATTGCTGCATCTGGTATTCTGAATTTCAACGTAGTTTTGAACTTACGTTACAAACGATGTTCCATGAAAATTAAATTGCCTTCGGAACAACTTGAACCCAAGCTTTCAAGTGAGTAAAGGATTGCCTGAACCACAGGGCATTGATAAATGGTGTTACAGGCATGCAGTGATATGACCTGAAAAGCCCATATGTGGCCTATCTAGTACTATACTAGTAATAATCAACTTAAAAAATAAGTTTCTTCAAATCAATCTATAAAACAACAAAATTTATGTTGAAAAGATTATTAGAGATTAACTTTACAATACTTTATTGGTAGAGATTATATACGATTCATGTCTATAGATGATACTCTTGTGTTTATTGTTCTCATCAAAATATATAATTTTATTTAACCTATGATCAATTCAAGTACAAGTACAGAGTCACATGTTTTATTGTCAGCGCGAGTGCTTCACTGAGGATACATGAGATGATGACACGAGCAAGGCTGCGAAACTTAGACACTGCCCTTTATAGCTGCACTGTATCCATTGTCAAATTGCTTGTTCCAGAGCATGACACCTCCATATTTGGGTGAATTCTTGATAGATGGAAGAACTTGAGAAGTGAGCACATCAGCAGGGATGAATCCTCCACTAGGGGCTGCAGCAGGAGCTGCAGGTAATCCCAGGAATACTTGATTTGCTTGAACTGTGTTCCATTGGCTCCATGAACTCAACAAATTGTTTGCGTTTCCTGAGTATTGACATGGCGGATTGTTATAGAATTGGACCCACACATAATCAAACAGCCCAGTTTTAATAGCAGTGTCTAGATGAGCATCAGGGAAGGGACATTGTGGAGCTGCAGCCTGCAGCTAAGTGGACCTTCTTTTGTTGGCTAAATCCATTAAGTGCCCTCGCAAGATCATCCCAGAACTGACCTGAACCAGCCTCAATATCAAAATCAACACCGTCTAAGACGGCGTCGCCTAGCGGACGCGAACTGGACTGACCACCAAGGAAGTTATTCCAGATATAATTTGCCACTTGCCTTGCATCATCGGCCGATGAAAGAGAGTAGGTACCTGAAGCACCTCCGATGGAAAGGAGCACTTTGATGCCCTTCCCTTGGCAAGCTTTGATGTCAGCACTTAAGCCGGTGCAAGTATTGGCACTGGGGTTACAGTGGCCTGCGAGGTTTAGCTCCGGAGTTTGACCATTGCCGAAAGCAGAGAGGAAAGCTACGTTAACAAATTGATAGTTCCCTGAGTCACAAGTAGCAGCCAAGGTGCCTTCATTTCCATCTTGCCCCCAGTAGATGGCAATGCCTGCACCATACGAGGGCTTGCACCAGGAGACAATCAAGACGGATAGAATCAGGATAACAGCTTGTGTACAGAAAGCCATTTCGTATCTATATAAGCTTGCTTTGTGGCTCAACAATGGTGGGGAGGTTACAAATTTATAGCGCTGAGGATTACGCGTGTTGAAATGTTTGAAGGTGGAAAAGTCTAATCTCCGTGCCTTGTGGGGTACGCAACCTTTTCCATTCCAAACTTTAGAAAACAAAGTTGCTAACCATCTGTTAGTCAAGAATTCAGTAGCCAAGTCGTAAATTTGCATTGATCTAACCAGAAACCAACAATTTCTAGCTAGAAACTTTATCTGCTAGCATCACAGATGCAGCCTTGTGGAAGAAAATTTACTAAGATCATTTTTCAACAATTCCATTACAGGTGTTACTCCAGGAAATTATGAGAGGCTGCTTAACTTGAAGCGTAGGATAGTTTGTAATGGTTTTTTTGTGTTTTAAATATATTTTTTTTTAAATTAATTTTTTTTATATTTTTAGTTTAAATTAATATTTTTTTATATACTAATCTTAAAAATAATTTTAAAAAAATAAAAAATTATTATTTTAATATATTTTTAAATAAAAAATACTTTAAAATATAATCATTAATACGCTGTAACCTTAAAAAGCCATCAATGTTGAAAAAACACAATGAACAATCACAATCTAAGTCATAACGGATTTGGTACGTGGGAAATAGACACTGCTAAATTATCAGATATAAATGGAAGTTTGTGCCCATCGGGCCATCCGATGGCGTATGCTATTTGAAGGATCATAAATTCCATGAATGTTAGGGAAGGTGGGCAGTTTATTGACTGCTTGGTATATCTGGTTGACCAAAGCTTGGAATATTGAGCAGTGTCTTCTGTATAGTGTTCATTCACGTTTCCATTTCCCTTCTAACAGCAGCCCAAAACGTTGATAGCCTTCTTGTTTGTCTCAAATAGTATCTTGCTGTTGGGTTATGAACACATGTTAGAGCCCAACTTCGGTAATAAAGAGAAGTGAAAATGAAAAACAGTAAATGTAATAAAGTTAACTGAGCAAAAGAATAACATTGTCTTCCATTGACAAACAGAACAACTGTCTTCTTGGCTCTCAAAAACATCAGTTTACCTTAAAATGAAATCATACGGAGCTCAAATTTACAAAGGTGAAAGAAAGTATGGTGGAAGACAAAAATTACCTCTTAACTGTAATGTTACAAGTTATAACTACAGTTTGGTAAAAGTTGTCAGCAGTAGTGCTAAAATGTAAGTTAATGCATGGCCATTAAGCCTTTATGATTTCCATTGAAGGTTTTCGTTAAACTTTCTTTTAGAAAAAAAATATGAACATCAGATCGCAGTATGAACTGTTGCACTTAGCTCGAGTCATCATCTTGAAACAAAGCCTTGGAAACAGAACCACACAAGGAAGTCCCATAAGCTTGGTGGTTCCTGTCATCGCTGCTGATTCCTCCCTTGTTTCCAGTCATTGGGGTGTCTAAAACCACATCATAATTTACCCGTCTTCTTTCCTTTCTTTTTGCCAGCTTACGAAGAGGATCTGACTTCATTTTCATTGCCGTTGGCTGCTTTGGTGCCCAAACTCTCTGCAAATCTGGAACCCAGCTAGTGAAAGATGCAAATCTTCGAGCCCTCTGCCTTCTAGCTTGAGCTTCAATTAGTTTTCGAGTATGCTCCTCCTGGCTCATACCTTGGGGGCTTTGAAACTCATTTTCCACATGTCGAAGTGACTCGTCTTCTGCTGAGACTGAATCATTAATTCTATTATTATCATCCGTTTTATCTGGTTCTATTTCTTCTCTCCTTGTTTGATTACTGTCCTCACTGTTGAGGACAGAATTAGGCAATTCATCTTCCTCAGAAAACAGCAATAAATCCATTTTTTCATAGATTTTGTGAACAACACCACCAAGACTCTGACAGTACCTGAAAAATTGTGCGTGCAAGCATATAATTTAGCTGTGCTCATCTTCCTTCTCAGCAATGATAGTGAGAGAGAGAGAGAGTGCCTGAAAAATTGAATATGCACACACACACACACACATATATATCTGGTGAATGAATATGAATGTCCATCACATGCCAATGACCAACATTAGAATCATTCGTAATGGGCTTCAAGGGATGAAATTCCAGAACACAATGCAGTTACAGTCACTACATTGATATGTTATGAGCAATATGAATAAGTTGCAGGCAGATCCGCAAAGCAATGTTTCAAACCAATAAAGGAAGCTCCTCCAAAATTTGGGCTTTAGGAAGTGCTAGACAAATAATCCATGCTAAAGAAAGAAGAAATAGCAGGCACCAGCAGTGCTCATTTTGTACAGCACCATACAATGAACAGCAGCATGCTTCATAAATTCCCAAAAGTTGCTCGACAATTGGTTGTTTCAGAAATAAAATTGTGTTCTTTGTGTAGATGTATGCATACCTGTTATTTATAATCTTTCCCACATATGCATCAAGGCTCCAATCACCAAAAAAGCCCCCCTTCAGATGGCATTGAATGGTCTCTAAAAGCAAGCAAATATGTTTCACAAATCTATGTTTCGTAGACTCCCCAATACTTGCTCCAACCTCTGATTGCAGTATCTCCATACGAAACAAAATCTGCAGTTCATATCTTTGGCAGATTAAGGAAAGTATCATCATCATTGGTGCAAGTTGTCAACCTTAACAAGTGATTGACAAACAACAAAAGAACACAAAGAGAGATAATAACATGAACAATTATATAAATGAAACAAACATGGATACACTCTAGCTGTATTTTCTAATGTAGCCTCAGCAAAACTAGGGTTAGATGCATCACTGTCTTTGTACATAGCAGCCAAATCTTTAGGCTCCCTGAGTAGAAGTTTTGCTAGCTCAATAGCAACAACACTAGCAGTAGCACTGCCAGATTTTATATCAGTGGTTTGATTCTCTGAGGTCGTTTCCTTTTCACACTTTTGATATAACCAATAGATAGATGCATTCACCAGTCGCTCAGCCAATGTCCCCAGGTCTACTTCTTCAGACTCAAGTCCTTGCTGGATTTTGTGGGGAAGGTCACTGAAGAAACTTTCCAAAGTTCCAGAGTGAAAATCAAGAGCAGCTTCATCCTGTATTCTAGAAGCCCCTGTCAAAGAATCCTCTCCTATTGAAGCACAAGAAGTCACTGGCTGTTCACTTTCCTGAGGCAACGCATTTAATCTGTCATGTACTTCTTTTGGGATGTCCTGGCATGGATTGGAACTGTCTGGCATGGCCCAGCTACAATAGCTAGATTTCTTAATCTGTTTCATCCAGCATTTCAGGAATTTCAACTTCTTTGACTTATTGCATCCCCTGGAAAAGTAAACCTCTTCTAAATCTATCTGAAAATCTTCCTGTGCTGCCTTGCAGAAGGCCCTCCATGTCAGTTCCTTTAGCGTATTTGAACTCCTTTTCTTCTTCCTTTTACAGCCTCCTAGTTCAGCACACTTATCAAATGGTGAGTGCCCAGATTGAGAACCAATAAGTCCATTGGTGTGGCTCAAATTGATTTTTTGTTTGAAAGCCTCATTTTCTGTCTTCTTAACAACTTGACCCACACTCACTCCATCAAATTTACCTGCAACTACAGAAGGGTGAAATTGATCTCCTGCAATAAAGAAAAGAGCTGAAGAAACTGTAAAAGGCTTGAGGATTCCTGTAACCAAGTTGCCATCACCCTTTGAAAGAGAAACCAGAGCCCAATAACCTTCTCTGTATAGAAAACTCAAAAGAATTTGCCAGATGGGTGTGGATTTTCTAGATACAAACTCACCCACTTCAATCCCCAACATCTGAAGAACCTTATCTTCAAAAAACTCACTGCAATTTTCTTTTTGATCTTTCGCAACATCCCTTGAAAGTTCGCGTACAAGAATTGGATCTGACAATGGCCCCTCAAATTTTACACCTTTACCATGCATTTGTACTGCCTTAACATGTAATTTCGCAACTCCACCACCAAAATCTTCCAATACCATTTCCCTTTGTTCACATCTACCTGATTCCAAATCCATGAATTTCTGGGTAAATCTAGAAAACACGTCCAAGTTAATCAATTCAAGATCACAACACTTACATTCCAAAGGCTTTTCACTCACATCTAATATCTCAAGACTCAATTGCGCGCAAACTCTCTTACAACAAGCATTAAAATCAAAAACTTTCGGCGAAACACCAATCCTAGGATAAATCAAACCAAAGGGAACAAGAGCAGAACCTAACACAATGGAATCACTAGAACAAAACCCCCAACCTATACCCTTAATCTCCCTCCTGAAAAACTCAAAAACCACTTCGGGCTCATCGAAACCAACACATCCAACTTCACATCTCACATCAACCCAAACAAAGTGAATATCTTTACTAGCAAACCCTTCACTAACACTCTCAAAAACCCCACGAAACTTCTCATGAAACAAACTTCCATCTCTCAAACACCCATCATTCAATTCCACGTTGAAAAACTCCGAAACAAACTTAAAAGACCTCAAAATTGGTGAAAACAGAATAACCAAATTAGACTTAATGACAAAAGAATCAGAACTTTGAGACATGCCCATTATAGAATTGCACGAATCAGAGTCCCAGGCATACTCATGAAGTATCTCTTGAAACATAGCAGCCACATGGGCTGCCCTCGGCGAAAGCGAACAAAAAGAAGACTGCTCATGTTTAGGCAACAGAGAAGAGAGAGAAGTTGTGATTGAGTGAAGAGTATTGTTGGGGTGGTCAAAGGAGAGGGAAAAGGGAGGGAAGGGAAGTTTTGAAGAGAAAAGAAGAGGTGAAAGGGAGGAGAAGAAGAGTTTGAAAGAAAAGAGAGAAGTGGAGAGAGGAGGGAAAGAGAGAAGGGGTTTGATGGAGGAGAGAAGGGAAGTGATGTAAGGGGTTGAGGAGTCGTGGAGAAGCGGGGTTAGGTCTATGAGAAGAAGTATGCGTTGGGTCTTGGAGTAGTCTGTGATTTGATCTGCCATGGTTGAAGATTTGCTGGAGGCGGAGGAGGGAGGAAAAGGAGGCTGGGACGATGAAAGGGCGGGATTTTGGGGTTTCTTTGGCGGGATGATTTCTCTTTCATTTTTGTTGATCTAAGGGTATTTTTTATAAATAGAAGTTTAAGGATAATTATAAATTAAAAAAAAAGTTTCTAAACCTGAAAAAAATTAAAATAAACATTAGATTTAACCTAAAATGGGATTTTATTACATTTTGGTCAAAACGAGACTAGAATCATTTTCCACTTAATTTTTTTTTTTTTGGCTCAAGAGTGCCGTCATTAAAAATCTATGGAATATTCAATTTTAATTAATTCATCAAATTCTCATCTAATATTTGTCAAATAGACATTAATAAATTATAAAAGTTTTAGTATAATAATGTATGGTAAAATAGGTTTTCTTATTTTAAATTCGATGTTTAGAATTTTTACCGGTATTTATTCTAAGTGATACCAATTTATATAAAAATAGAATATGAAAGCTTACCCACACCAATGTGAGTCATTTGATAATAATAATAATAAAAAAAAAACTAAAGCTGAAGACAAAAACATTGCTTATAAACTAATTTTATTAGTAACTGTAATAGTAAAATGATATCTTTCTCATGTCTAATAAAAACAATTATCTTTAATTTAAGGATATTTTAATCTTTTTATATAGTGTATTAGTCACTAAAAATTTGTATAGGGGTATAATTATTTTTTAAACTTTTTTAGTACAATAAAATGATCTAATTACCCACAAATATCAAAAAAATTAAAACCAGCTAATAGGGCTATTTTGATATTTTAAAAAAATAGTGAAATAATAAAGTTGTTCCTGAAATCAAAAAAAGATTAAGCCATGTATAGTTGATATTTTCTTATAATTTGTTAGGGAATTTGAGGATCATTGATGGCAATTTAGCCTTTTAAGTTTGATAGATTAAATTTTTAATATAAAAAGTTGTTGGCCCGTGAAGTGCTTGTATATTCATGCGCCGCCTCTTGGTGATTGAAAGTGTTTTTCTACCATGTTGTTTGATGCACCGTTGTGTTTTTTGGTGGTGCAAAGTGTGTCGGTGGAAATAGAGTGGTTTGTTATTGGCCGGCCTTTCTTTTTTCCATAGAAAATAAAATAAAAATAACTTAATATTTAAATAAAATAATTAATGTTGTCACACCACTTAATAGGATATTTAAAATTAGTTAGGAATCCACAAAACACATGAAAAACATCACAAAACAAGGCTGATTGAAATTAATATAAAATTAACAACCTTGTTAATGAAACTCCATGACCCAAATAAAGGTGTATTGAGTCCCTCTTGTATATGGATTAAATATACCAATACCTTTTCTTGATGCTCTAAAGGATTTTCATGTTTAGCCCAGGCTAGAACTTGCACAATAAATCCATTAAATGTTTCTTTTAATGTTTTTGTTTTGAATGTTATGATAAACCCATTTATAATGTGCAATCCATCCTTGATGTTCATGAACTAAATCAAATGAGGTTTTGTGGGTTAAATAAATAAAAAAACATGTTCGAACATAAGTTATACAGAGAGATACAATAAATAACTAAGATTTAAATATCTTCATGAAAAGGTCTTTAATTAGGTTTCTTAATTGGTCTTTTGGTTGGACATTTTATTGGCTTTCTCTAACTGCCCTTCTTCATCAAATAAAAACTTCTTTTTAATATCCTTTGATGATGTTTTAAAGATGATTTCAGTAGCTTTCTTGTATAAGGGGAATAACCCTTATCAATGACCTATAGTCAGGGTGAAATCCCTCCCTTTATAGCTTTAAAAATGGTGTTTTGCTTTAGTGTTATGCTAGTTGGATGTCCAAGCTGCGTGGCAGGCTCACTTTTTATTTTTATAAAAACTAATGTAAAAATTTATAATATAAAAATAATATATTTTTTAATATTAATAATAATTGTTTTTTTTCAAATTTATTAATTATTTTATTAATAATATTAATTACAATAAAAATAATAATATTTATAACATAAATAGTTATATGAAGAATTTTAAGGATGCTTACAACATAAATAATAATATTTTTTATATCAATACTTTCAGTTATAATAAAAATAATAATATTTATAATACAAATAATAATATATTTGATATAAACCCTTTGAATTATAAGAGAAAAAAATAATATTTATAAAACACACGTAGCATGTAGTTGGGCGTGAACACGTCCAGACCCAATCCCAAGATGGGCGTGCATGCATTTAGACCCAACTTAGGATTGGGCGTGGGCGCGTCCAGGGCCAACCCCAAGTTGAGCGTGGACACGTCCAGCCACATGGCGCTAGGCGACCTTTCCCTAGCAATCAGATCCGAGCGCCATATGGCACTTGGGAGTGCTTGGGTGAGTCTGGCTTGCCCGCCCCACATACTAACCCGAGCACCACATGGTGATGGGGGTGGCTTGGGGAGAGCCAACACGCTTGGGTCATGGCAAAGGACCTAATTGTCTTGGGTCATTGCCCTAGGTCATCACCTTAGCTCAATGGATCTTGCATGTCCCAATTCTATTGAGTCTTGATGAAGGATTTTAAATATTTTAATTTTTATTATAATTAAAAGTATTACTCTTAAAAATAATAGTATAATTGGTGTTACATATATTATTATTTTATTTATAATTAATAATATGAATACTAAAATTATTATCATTTGTGGTATAAATATTAATATTGTTATTATAAGTTATCATATTATAATAACAATGGTAAACAAACACCTGGCGCTTGGGTGGCCCTGCCCAAACGCCGCCCTAGCACATAGACCTGAGCTCCCGGTGGCATTTAGGGGTGCTCGAGGCGAGCCCAGCAACATCTGCTCGTGTGCAAATTGAGCACCACGTGACTATGTCTGTCTCTTGAGATGAGCCAGCCCGCACCCACTCAATGTGGAGCACTTATTGTCTTGGGTCTGAAGGAGGACCCATTGTCTTGGGTCCAACATCAGCACCCGAGCTCAATGAGTCTTGCGTGACCCAATCTATTGGATCTTGATGAAAGATTTTAAATATTTTAATTTTTATTATAATTAAAAATATTAATATAAAAAATAATATTATTTGTGTTATAACTATTTTTAGTATAATTTAAAGTATTAATAGTAAAAATAATATAATTTGTGTTATAAATAATATAATTTTTCTTATAATTAAAAAGTATTACTCTTAAAAATAGTATAATTGATGCTACAAATATTATTATTTTATTATAATAAATAGTATTTGCATTAAAAATATTATTATGTTTATTAAAATTTAAAACATTCATATAAAAAATAGTATTATTTGTGCTATAAATGTTATTATTTTATTTATAATTAATAATACAAATACTAAAAATATTATCAGTTGTGGTATAAATATTAGTAATTTTATTATAACTAATAATATTATAATAACAATGAGAAGCGAAACAAGGCGATTGGGCTACCTTTGCGTGACATGGCGCTTGGTCTGCCCTAACGCCACGTGGCGTTGGGGCTATTATAGCCAATCAAGCTTTTTGCCAAAACACAAGCACTAGGTGGCGTTGGGGTATGCCCGCGCATTGGACCAGTCCAAGTGCTAGGTGGTGCTTGAGTCTGCCCCGCGTAAGGGCCTGGCAGCCCAAGCACCACAGGTGTCCTTGCGGGGGTAGATCAGCGCCAAGTGCTTGCTTTCCATGACATGCAGCCCCACTAAAACTCGTTGTCATTGCAGCTTTTTGTATCAAGGTCCGAGTTGTCATTACACTGCTCTAATCCACAATGCTTTGTGTCTATGCAAACAATAACAGGGGCACTGAGTCCTTTTAGTATATTGTGTAATGTTCTGTCTTTTCCTAACCCTCAAAAACTATTTTATTGCTCGTTTAGAAATGTGATACTGATTACTTTTCAAAATATTTTTTGTTTGAAAATATATTGAAATAATTATTTTTTTTTATTTTTTTAAAATTATTTTTGACATCAACACATCAAAATAATATAAAAATACTAAAAAAATATTGATTTCAAGAAAAGAAAGAAAATTAAAAAATTTTAATTTTTTTAAAAAACATGAACAGTTAGAGCACCATGGCTGACACAGTAAAATATAATATTATTTTAATATATTTTTAAATAAAAAATATTTTAAAAATTACTCTAAATTACAATTTCATCATCATGATAGACAGGCGAATGTCCAAGTGCCCGCCCACACCTAAACCTTCCCCAAAACTCCAAAGATGAAGATAACGAAGGTCTCTTTTGCTCACTCGAAGCTCTGCTTCTCTTTCAGCACACTACATACTTCACCAATATCTTCCCCTTACAACAAGTTAAATGAATCCCTAAGTCCAGAGCCAAGAAAGAAAAAATATGCCCACCATTTCTTCCATACTTACCACCACTAACATCCTCCTTTCTTCACACCCTTCAACTTCCACTCATCCTTCCAAAGTCTCTTACTTTCCCTCATTGCACCCTCCCCTTTTCTCCAAATCTCTTTCATGTCCTTATCCTCTATGTAAGTTTTTAAGAAACCCCAAGAGAATAGTTTCTTTAAAATCATCTGACGCAGAGGAGATATCTTCAACAGAAGATGAGTGGCTACAAAGACTCCCTGACAAGAAAAACCCTCTGTACTCTCATAGCTTACCTTGCATTGAAGCTTGGTTGAAGGATTTGGGGTTTTATCAAAGCAAGGAGGACCGTGCTATTTGGTTTATTGAGAAACCTGATTGGCATGCTCAGTTATCACTTGATGTCACTGATCTTTTTATAAGGTAAAGTTGGGTTTTTTTGGTTTTGGTTTGTGGTTTTACCCTCTGGGTTTTTGTTGTTTTGTATATTGTGTTGAGGTTGTAAAGGTATTTGATTAATTGCTGTCAAGTTTTGAACTTTGCTTACGGTCATGAGGTTTGGTGCTTTGCCACTGGTGTGGTGTATTATATTTGATCTAACTCTTACTGTGAATGGTTACCTGATAGGTCTTTTGCATCATGTTGATAACTTGGCTTCATTTTTATGATTATGTTGAGTGGTTTCTACATGTAATTTAAATCTCTTAGAAGAAGAAGGAAACTTGTGCTTCTATGGAAAAAAATGGTGCTCATTTTGATTTGAATTGGTGAACAACAGATGTTGTGGGTGAGCTATATCGTAGCTATCATTAAATTATGCCTGGTGGTTTAGGATAGTTTTCTATGGCTTTTGCTGTAATCTGACAAGTCACCGTGTGCTTTGTCATGGCTATTGCTCAAAGTTTGTTTGTCCATCTTGGGCAACATAATCCCAATGGAAATTATTTGTATAATGATGGAATTGATATATTCTTGTTAGTGCTGGGAATTCTGCTGCCCAGAAGAGAACATAATCGAGGAAAAGGATCTAGCTGGTCCCAACTACTTTGACTCTAGGGATTTGGTGAGGTAAGATGAGTAAAGGGACTACCACCATATAATAATTTTGGTTGATGCAATGAAAACCTTTCTAAGCCTGTAAAAAGCTGAAGAACCACTGTTAATAGCTAGCCATTTTATCTACAAAACAGTACATTGTATCCACATTTCTCCTTAATTAGGCTTGTTGTAATGTGCGAAACAATCTAGCCAGTATGATAGTGGTTTGCTTCTGGGGAAGAAGAAAAACATGGTGTGCGAGGCTTGCTTTTGGGGAAGAAGAAAAACATGGTGCAGAACAATATTATTGAAATATTGGTAGTTTATATAGATGACTCGAATGAATAAATTTGTTGCTGTTTCAATCAGATTAGTAGTGCTGCAGTCTGCAGCTATGTATATAGTAAAGAATTGAGTTTCAGGATTAGCAATTGTAAGTGTGAATTTACTTTTTGTGGAAGGAGCAATGGGGGCAATTGATGATGGAAGATTTCTAAAAGTGATCAGTTTGTTTTGCTTTGGATAAATTGTGCGTATAGGAGGTGAAAAGCATGGTGCTGCTAGAGTTAGAATTGGATGGATGGTTGCATGACATATACCCATACAATGCAGATAATAAGTTATAGGACAGACAAAAGTTTCTTTTTCATGATAATGTAGAAAAGTAGTTTCATGCTCATAGACGAACCACGTTCAATTCGTGATGCTGCTTGCCTGAAAGTTCACTTTTCCTTGCCCTCCCTTGCTATTCAATTATTTGAACGCTCAACCTGACAGGACTAACCAATTGATTTATCAAATTCCACAAACTAAGATACCATCGTTTATCCAGGGTAGTTAGATTTTGCTCTTGGAATGGATTCTGAGATGCTCATTTGATACAAAAGGGTGGAAATAAGTCTTCATACTAAATTACGCATTTCATCTTTTTTAGTTTTATTGCTGGGCTAAACAGATTGTATCTTGTGATGCAGGTACGTGAAGAATGGACCAGGGAATCTTGAAAAGGATATGGAGAGGAGATTCAGCTACGCACTGAGTAGAGAAGATATAGAAAATGCCATTCTTGGAGGACCATAGAGTCAATGAATGCGATCATTGCATCCTTTGAATGGTCTCGTTATTTATTCATGGGAATATCTCATGGGACTTGCATGGTGCTCATTCCTCATTCTGGCACATGCCCTCCTTTTTTTTTGTTTTATTTTTCCTTTGATGTATCCTAACTTGCCTAATCCTCCTTAATGGGCTTTGATGATTGATGAATGCCTGACGCTCTTGCAAAAACTTGATATTTGAATATAGTTACAAAACTGACGCTGGGAACTTCTGTTCCTCATCCTTCTTTTATCTCCCTTCCTAGCCCTACAGTATTTTTGTGATACGTCAAGTCCTCCTCATACCTTGTCCTGGAACCCTTCTCGTTGCTGCCAGCTTCGTAGTGATTCTGCTGTGTGTAAATGAGACCAGTACTCCTTCCCAAGCTGTCCAAACAGTGAACCTTCTGTCTTCATTAGCTTTGTTGGCTCATAATACGCGATTACTTTTCCTGAAATAGATCAAAAGCAGCTCACTGGTGCTTCTTGAATTTTGTTCTGATATATCTCCACATGAAGTTCTCACTACAGTTGGCTCTCTTTCTCAATTGTTAAGTTCTGTTCTATCTTTTGCTACTCCAGAAGAGAAAGGAGACCTATGACATTATATGAATTAACAAAAAATGGCATACATCCCAAATCCATATTGAAATGGCACACATGAATTAAAGGGATAAAACTTACCATCGCTAATGGAAAGTGCCATCGTGCAATCCATCACGGTTGCTCTCCTATGAGCTACAGTGATCACAGTGCGATCTCAAAATTCAGTCATTAGAGTCTTCTGCAAAATCAAGTCAGTTGCATTATTAATAGTTTTTACTATTTTTTAAATTTATCAATATAATCCAGTCATGTTAGATTAATTTTGTTTAAATTTTTTTATTTTTTAAAATTTATTTTTAATATCAGCATATCAAAAACATAAAAAAAAAATAATTAAAAAAAAAATTCAAACATTTTTAAAATAAAAAAACAAACAAACTCAAAATTGACACATTACCGTTGTTTACTCAAACAATGAGTTTGCACAACAACAGTTTTTCTCTCTTTTTTTTTGGGTGGAGAATTACCATTATTATTGAAAAATTGCAGTGCCTTGGAATTTGCAAACCTAAGTGGAAATAAACTGTACGGAGAGATGCTTGAGATTATATATATTGATTACAATTAAAGAGACTCGTTAGGATTGAAGAAGATAAAAGTGAAGTGTAATTTAACGCGAGCACTGCATCGTTACTATTACTATGAAAATAATTAGCATTCACCGACTTAAATGCATGAAAGAATTCATGCTCATGATGGTGGATGCAGAGCAAAGGTTAAAGTTTGTGGACTCCCTCTCCATATAAATATTCTTCAATTTCCACCTCCGAGGAATAAGAAGAATGAAGCTCTTGACACTCGTGGAAAATGGCCAATTATATTCAATTGCCCCGTAGAAATTAGCAATCTTGATGTTTGAAAATGTTGGGATGTTGGGATAACAACAAGAGGGTTGTCATTGTTAAAAGATTATAATGATAATTATACCATTGACAAATATGGTACAATCCATGTGCTGTTATCATTTGTGCTATAATTTATGGTCTTTTATCTTACCATTGATACCTATAAATAAAGACATTATTTATGAATAAAAAAAAAGAAAAAATGTGAAAAAAAGAAAGAAAAAGGAGTGGTTGCCAAGGCAGCAACCCTGCTGCCATGTGCAGCAGTGTGTGAAAGCAATGAGAGTAGAATTGAGTGAAGTGATCCTTATCCTTCATGTGTGTTGTAACCCTTTCTCTATATTTTTAATAATATTAGCTCTTCTCTTGTGGATAAAAACTGTTTGTCGAACCACATTAAATATTATATCAGTGTGCTCAGCCTTCAATAGACATCTATTAGTATATCACCGGTCGGATTCCCCAAAAGAAAACAGGTGCAGAACAGTGTTGCTGCAATGCTATAGATTCTACTTCATTCCCGGCCCTGGAATATCCTTCTTTTTGCTGCCAAGCCAGTGTGAATTGTGAAGTGGGATACATGAGCAATAATCTTCAGCTTCAATGTGATTCTGCTGCGTGTAAATGAGACCAATACTCCTTCACAAGCTGACGAAATACTGAGCCTTCCTTCTTCATTAACTTCGTTGGCTCATCGTACTCGACTAGTTTTCCTGAAATGCAACAGAAACAGCTCACTGGTGCATCTTGGAATTTCTTTTGATAGCTCTACATTAGTCTCTTTCTTGAGTGATAAGTTGTGTTTTATCTTTTGTTTTATGAAATGGAAGCCAAGTAGAGGTTTGGCGATAAATCTCTTTGTAGCTCTGGTATTTTGGGGACTCCAGAAAAAGAAGCCTCTACCAATGTTTTGGGCGGCATGGATGAACGATCAGCTCCTACACTCAACTGCATTAAGAATTTCTAGATGCGAGTATCTTAAGTGGGCAACAAATTACAGCGAAGCAGCCAAGTCACGGAGGAGCAGGACACAAATCGATATTGAAGTGCATTTTTTAGATAAAAATCGAAGCAGGCAAACCAACCATCGCTGATGGCAAGCACCATTGTGCAATCCATCACGGTTGGTATCCTGTGAGCTACTATGATCGCAGTGCAATCCGAAAAATCTGTCCGAAAAGTCTTCTGCAAAATCAAGTCGGTTGCATTATCAATTGATGCAGTTGCTTCATCAAGCACCAATATCCTACTTCTCCTCAAAAGGGCACGACCCAAGCAAAATAGTTGTCTCTGCCCCGTGCTCCAATTTGATCCGTCTTCCACAACTGTAGCAGGTTGCTCATCGTTGACTGAACATTACAATCAAAAGAATACATAAACACATTGTAATGTTTTGAAAATAAAAAGGAATGGGAAAAGGCAACAAAGCCCTTGGAGGCTTAAAGAGAGGGTATAAATGAATGAGGGGTAGTGTGGTAATTGAACAAAAGTTGATAAATATAAATAGGAAGTAAAGAAAAAAAGAAAGAAGAAAGAGGATCTGAAATTTTGAGAGAGAACCGGCAGGAGAGAAGGGAGGAAGAAGAAGAAGAAGAGAAAAGAGAGAAAAAATAAGGGAAAAAAAAAGAAAATAAGTAAAAAGGTAAGATTTTATGCTTTAATATGTATAATATGTTTTCTCTAGCTTTAAATTTCAGTTTTGATTAATTTTAGAGTTTTGAAGATTGTGTTTTGAGTTTATTGATGAATTAATTTGAAGGTTAGGGGTTGATTGTTGTGGGTATTTGATTATTTGGATGATTTTGAGAGATTGAATTGAAAAATGATGATTTTGAGTTGTGGTTGAATAGAATGATGAAGTTGAGTTATAAATCTGGAACTAACAGTGGGTGATTTGTTGAAATTCTGGGTTTGAGGTTGAAGATGACGAAAATTCAGTTTGGTCCCTCAAATTATGAAAATTACAGTTTAGTCCATGAACTTTGGAAATATTATAGATTGGTCCCTGGGGCATAAATTGAGGTTCTGAACAGAACTGAGGATGATTTAAGGGCAAAAATTCCAGTATAATTAGGAATATATGATATTTTCAGTTTGGTCCTCCAATTTGACAAATTACGATTTGACCCCTAAAATTTTGATAAAATCACATTTTGGACCTTGGGGCATAATTCAAGATTCTGGACAAAGATAAGGACGAATTATGGATAAATTTCAGTATGGTTATGTATTTACAGTTTGGTCCTCCAATTGTGGTAAAATTACATTTTGGTCCCTGTTTTGGAAAATTGTCGTTTTAGTACCTCAACCTAGGAGACTAAGCCTGGTTTCCTTTTATGCGTTGGAATCTTTTATTTGTGTTCTTTTGAGTTGCTTTTGAGTATATTTCATATATTTATTGTAGGTTCTCCTAACGATCCTTAATAGGATTTTCGGGTCTTTCGTCTGACATTTTTTTAGTTCAATATTTTCTGGGTGAGTGGAATAATCTTTAATATGCATATAATATAAATAAATATGTATGTTGATTATACACTGAGTACAACTAGTAAATTTCTTGAATATTCATATATGTTGCTTTATTTTCCGAGTACTCATTTATTCTTGAATTTGCACTAGCAATCTGTCAAAGTAAATTCCATTTGATATGATATACGTTTCTTTGATGATTCTGTGAATATCTATTATGCCTTGATATGGGACTTGTCAGTAACTCCATGCTAACGGAGAGTAGTTAGCCTGTGTACACATAGTATTCTGTATACCTAGCTAGTGAGAGAGGCATCAGCATGTGGTGACTGATCATCCCACAATGGTTACCGACGGGTGTCATCTGGTCACCTACGAGTGTCATTTGATCTCTGACATGTATTCCACTACTTTATGATAATATGTTTAGTATGTATATGTATATCAAAATAAATCATCTTGCAAACTATTAATATCTGATCTGAAATGTATATTAAATTTTATTCCTTCACTGAGTTGGTTGAACTCACCTCTCATTCTTAATATTATTTCAGGTTCTTAGTTTCTGATAGCAGTTGGACTTTGTTGAGTGTTTCCGCTTTTTCAATTTTGGTCGGTATGCCTTGCTTGTTTTGCGAGGCTTTCTTTTTTGTTTTGATTCGATGTCTTAAACACTCCACTATTACCTTGTTTTAATTAAGTTTGGATTTTGACAATGTAAATAGTATTATGAATTATTGTTTTAATTACTGATGAGAAGTTTTGTACTATCATTTGGTTTTATCAGTTTTGAATAATATGATATTTCTGAAGATTATGAAATGCTGCGTATTTTTGAATAAATTGTTCTTTTGATATGTCCATTCTGAGGCTTAGCGTAGGAGGGGTGTCCTTTCGACACCGTTCCTGCGTTGCCGGTCACGGACCCGGAATTCGGGTCGTGATAAAGGTGGTATCAGAGCATGGTTTTATTAAAACCTCGTAATCTATTTTATTTATTTATGATTATTCAAAACCCTCATAATATGTGTAGCTTAGGATCTATCTTGTCTTGATGCCATTCATCTTATAATTCTCCAATCTAGTGTTTGGTGTGTTGTCATTATAGTTATGTTGATACATATATATATGAATGCTTTCTTTTAGGAAATATGCTGAGAGCTAAACATGTAGTTAATACCGATTATGTCGATAATGATCAAGGGACATTCCTATCGCTCAGCTTAGGAAGGAAAGGCGCAAAAAGAGAATTAGAACCCCTTCGCCTTAACCAATATAAGCAGAAGTTCAGGATGAGGTTGAATTTGAGGGGTATTATGGTCTGGATGTTGGTAAGAACCAGGAGGAACACCATATCATGGGATTCCTGCTTCTGGTTCTTACCAACATCGAGACCATAGTCCCCCTCAAATTCAACCTCATCCTGAACTTCTGCTTCCATTGGTTGAGGTGAAGGGGTTCTAACTCTTTTTTTGCGCCTCTCCTTCCTAAGGTGAGCGATAGGAATGTTCTCTTGATCATTACCGACATAATCGGTATTAACTACATGTTTAGCTCTCGTCATATTTCCTAAAATAAAGCATTCATATATATATATATATATCAACATAACTATAAGGACAACACACCAAACACTAGATTGGAGAATTATAAGATGAATGACATCAAGATAGATCCTAAGCTCCACATATTACGAGGGTTTTGAATAATAATAAATAAATAAAATAGATTACGAGGTTTTAATAAAACCATGCTCTGATACCACCTTTGTCACGACCTGAATCCCGGGTCCATGACCGGCAACGCAAGAGCGGTGCCGAAAGGACACCCACCTACGCTAAGCCTCAGAACGAACATATCAAAAGAACAATTTATTCAAAAATACGTAGCATTTCATAATCTTCAAAAATATCATATTATTCAAAACTGATAAAACTAAAAGATAGTTTAAAACTCTTCATCAATAATTAAAACAAAAACAATAATTCATAATATTCATTACATTGTCAAAATCCAAACTTAATTAAAATAAGGTAATAGTAGAGCGTCTAAGACATCGAATCAAAACTAAAAGGAAAGCCTCGCAAAACAAGCAAGGCATACCGATCAAAATTGAAGAAGCAAAAACACTCAACAAAGTACAACTGCTATCAGAAACTAAGAACCTGAAATAATATTAAGAATGAGAGGTGAGTTTAACCAACTCAGTGAGGGAATAACATTTAATATACATTTCAAATATTAATAATTTGCAAGATGATTTATCTTGATATACATATACATATATATACTAAACATATTATCATAAAGTAGTGGAATACATGTCAGAGATCAGAGACACCCGAAGGTGACCACTGTGGGATGATCAGTCGCCACAGTCTGATGCCTCTCTCACCAGCTAGGTATACAAAATACTATGTGCACACGAGCTAACTACTCTCCGTTAGCATGGAGTTACTGACAAGTCCCATATCAAGGCATAATAGATATTCACAGAATCATCAAAGAAACGTATATCATATCAAATGGAATTTACTTTGACAGATTGCTAGTGCAAATTCAAGAATAAATGAGTACTCGGAAAATAAAGCAACATATATGAATATTCAAGAAATTTACTAGTTGTACTCAGTGTATAATCAACATACATATTTATTTATATTATATGCATATTAAAGATTATTCCACTCACCCAGAAAATATTGAACTAAAAAAATGTCAGACGAAAGACCCGAAAATCCTATTAAGGATCGTTAGGAGAACCTACAATAAATATATGAAATATACTCAAAAGCAACTCAAAAGAACACAAATAAAAGATTCCAACGCATAAAAGGAAACCAGGCATAGTCTCCTAGGTTGAGGTACTAAAACGACAATTTTCCAAAACAGGGACCAAAATGTAATTTTACCACAATTGGAGGACCAAACTGTAAATACATAACCATACTAAAATTTATCCATAATTCATCCTTATCTTTGTCCAGAATCTTGAATTATGCCCCAAGGTCCAAAATGTGATTTTATCAAAATTTTAGGGGTCAAATCGTAATTTGTCAAATTGGAGGACCAAACTGAAAATATCATATATTCCTAATTATACTGGAATTTTTTTCCCTTAAGTCATCCTCATTTCTGTTCAGAACCTCAATTTATGCCCCAGGGACCAATATGTAATATTTCTAAAGTTCGGGGACTAAACTGTAATTTTCATAATTTAAGGGACCAAACTGAATTTTCGTCATCTTCAACCTCAAACCCAGAATTTCAACAGATCACCTACTGTTAGTTCCAGACTTATAACTCAACTTCATCATTCTATTCAACCACAACTCAAAATCATCATTTTTCAATTCAATCTCTCAAAATCATCCAAATAATCAACTACCCACAACAATCAACACCTAACCTTTCAAATTAATTCATCAATAAACTCAAAACACAATCTTCAAAACTCTAAACCGAAATTTAAAGCTAGAGAAAACATATTATACATATTAAAGCATAAAATCTTACCTTTTTACTTATTTTCTTCCTTTTTCCTTTATTTTTTTTCTCTTTTCTCTTCTTCTTCTTCTTCCTCCCTTCTCTCCTGCCGGTTCTCTCTCAAAATTTCAGATCCTCTTTTTTTTTTTTTTACTTCCTATTTATATTTATCAACTATTATTCAATTACCACACTATCCCTTATTCATTTATACCCTCTTTTTAAGCCTCCAAAGTCTTTGTTGCCTTTTCCCATTTCTTTTTATTTTCAAAACATTACATATGAGACATAAAAAAAGAAAACACAAGTGCAGATCAATTAGCTATGCATCATCTCTCATGAAGAAAACAACAATCAATTCTGGGTGAGATGCTAACCCGACTCAGTATTCTTCCAAGAGGTGTGGAGTCATAGAAAGACATAGGTGCACGAAAAAGAGAATTTAGTAGCTGGGAAAATAATGACTTCGATGATTGAATACCCAAAACAACTACAGATATAGATTTACACAGCAAGAAAAGCATTGAAATAATTCCGATACACAGATGGACTGCGATTAACCGCAATGTGCTAACATGAGGATCATCAACATTAGCTGCCATCCATGAGTTCTGCGATATCTGACCAGTCACAAATAGCAGGTGACCAAAAGCCGCAAGACAAAAGTACAAGTATCCTTTATTTTGATTCAGATACTCGATATAAGGCTTAAACCCGGTGTCTCCTATTTCTTTTTCTTCCTGCTTAATCAGGTGATCTCCTTGAGATGTTTTAAGCTGCTTCTCTTCATAACTCTTCTTGATCTCCCGGGCAGATGATCCTTGTCTTTGCAGAGCATTAGCTTCTGGAAGCCTTTCAGAACCAGCTGTTTCTTTGTGTGCATTGACAAGGCCCTGAAATTCTTGGCTAGAGGACAATAGCTGATGATAAGGAGCTGCTTGTAGTATTTCTCCAACAGCCATCAACTGTTAAATAAAAGAGAAAGTGATGTTTAATAAGCGATGGAATTGCAGTGAGTGTCTAATTATTTCCTGGGTGACTAAAAAAAAGTATACTGACCATAACAGAGTCGAAAGCCGGCAAGAAATCAACTTGATGCGTCACAAGCAAGACTGTTTTCCCTGAAAGTGCTCCCATGATATATTCCGGCCAAGAATTATGTTAGATTTTTCACGGAAGGCTAATAACAAGAACTGGAGACAAGGCTTGCTCTTAAGAAAACTTGATTACGTTAAACAAGCTTGTTGCAGTGTGTGCATCCACAGCACTGAAAGGATAATCCAAGAGATATGTATCTGCATTCTGATAGAGAGCATGGGCAAGTTGAATTCGCTGCTTTTGACCACCACTCAAATTGACTCCTCTTTCACCTATTTCAGTAAGATCACCAAAAGGAAGCAACTCAAGGTCCTTTACCAAGGAGCAGCGCTCAAGTGTCTTGGTATAGTTGTCCATCCATTTCAGACCCGAATAAAATGTTCTCTTGTATGGTTACTGTCTGGATCCAAGCTGTTTGCGACACATAGGCAACCCTCCCATATACTTGAATCTGCAGGTCATAGAAATTGAAAAGAGTTTCTCATTAGCAAAAGGACAGTTGTTTCACTCATGAAAGAGTGAATCCGATTACCTGAATCAAAGCACATCAGTTCTTAAAAAACACAAAAAAGCTAGAAGATCAAGAGAAAGTTATCCAAGGATTGAAATGTAAGTTTGGCGGCAAAGTTGGTAAACTTACCGTTCCCTGTGTAAGTGGAACTTCTCCAAGAATTGCTGCCAGAAGGGTTGACTTGCCTGAGCCAACTTCTCCACACACGGCCACCTTTTCACCATGCCTCATCTCTAAACTCACATTTCTCAGTGTGGGCTTTGATGGGTTCTCTTCCCATGAAAAATCGGCTGACTTGATTAAAACAGAACGTTTCACAGTCCCTTTGTTACACTTTTGCCGAGTATTTTAATTTATCAAATTTCCAGAATCATCCAACAACACATTTAGTAAACTTTGAAATTAAAAAAAAAAAAAAAAGCTTTCTGCACACACCCCAGAATGGTGAGTGCCATCAATTACAAAGAACCTAAAAAGGAAAGAAGAAGGTTCAGATATAGAAGACAAAAAGAAATTCTCAGAAAGTGATGCGTGTTTTTTTTCGAACAAATACATATCAGTTATGAAACTTTGGAAAAACTGTGGTCTGGTGTGGTGTGGGATGGAACAATGTACTGCGTCGTCATGGCTCACGTATGGTCTGTCTGTTCGACGTATGTTTTGTCTTTTGTCTTGTTTTCGGCTTTCCAGCAAAGACGAGAGACCCTGTGGACCGATCAGTGTTCTTCATTTCTCTTCCTGGTTAGAAGTTAGAACCACGGTTTCTTGCTCCATTCTCCTTCCCACATGTAACATTACGACTTGATTCTTGTTCATTGAAAATATATCCTTTCTTCTTTGTTTTTCCAAATCTAAACAATATTAGAAAAAAAATATAAAAATTTTCAGATATAAAAAATATATCTTTAAAATGATTAAAAAATACTTTGTTTTAATTGGCATGTGACACGTATTAAGTAAAAAAAAAAACCTTACCATCATATAAAAAAATATTAAATTAGTATGCAATAAACAACACCATTTTGAAGAGAATTTGACATCATTTGTCAAAATATTTCGATGTTTTTAGACAGAACCTATTCAGAAATTCCTAATCCCACGAGTGACAAAATTGAGAATCAAGTTACAAGCAGTGACAAAAATAAAATCTTTCCAGATTTTATTGAATAATATGGTTGTTTGTATAAAAAATATTTTTTTATTTAAAAATAAATTAAAATAATATTTTTTTAAAAAATTATTTTTAATATTAATACATCAAAATAATCTAAAATCACAAATAAACAAATAATTTAAAACAATAAAAATCAAGAATTTTTTTTACCAAGCTAACCTTTTTGCATATATAATATTTTTTAATTAAAAATATATTAAAATAATATATATTTTAATTTTTTTTATATGTAATATAAATACATCAAAACAATTAAAAAACATAAATTTAATATTTTTTTCAAGTAAAAAACAATTTAAAAATAGATGCTAATATAATACCAAATGAACAGTAAAAGGGTATTTGAGACAATAATAATAATAATTTTTCAAAATATTTTTTTCTTGAAAATATATTAAAATAAAATAAATCAAAATTTCTTAAAACTCTGATTACATCGCTGCCTCAAACGTGCTTTCAAGTCATTTGCTTGCCTCAGAATCCTCATCGAATACAAAATGGATTAATTTTAAATAAATCAAGTTTTTAATTATTATACGCATCAAACTAACATTCATGGGAAGGAGGGAGTATAATATAGTGATTAAAATATACTGAAAATGGAGAGTAAGTTTCTGCAGGGAAATTGAAGTCTGTTAACTATGAATAGTCTTTTTTATTTATTTATTTTACCAATTTTCAGAAATTAAGAGTATGTATAAATAAGATGACTGCATAGGAAACAACTCATAAAACAGGCAAGTCTGCACCCTGTAAACCAGAATAGCCAAGCTCTTGACACCAGACATTCAATTTCCCTGCAGAAACCAACGAGCTTGATGTCTGAATACAGTTACAAAACTAAGGAGATAGGAAATTATGTTCCCTTTTACAATCTTCCTCCTTGTCCCCACGGTATTCATTGTTGCAACACTATAAATCCTTCTTCCTCCCTGGCCCTGGAACCCTTCATCTTTGCTGCCAAGCCAGGGTGGATTCTGTGGAATGGGATGCATGAGAAATGATCGTCAGCTTCAATGTGATTCTGCTGCGTGTAAATGAGACCAGTACTCCTTCACAAGCTGTCCAAATAGTGAACCTTCCGTCTTCATTAAGTTCCTTGGCTCGTCGTACTCGACTAGTTTTCCTGAAATAGAACAGAAATTGAAAATTCTTCTGAGATAGCTCTCATGAAGTCATAGCTACAGTCGAGCTGTTTCCTAGGTGTTGAGATGTGTTGATCTATTGTTTTATCAAGTCGAATCCAAGAAGAGGACTACACCGAGTCTTTCTTCTACTTGAGATTATCTTGAAGTGGGCATCTAATTAATGCAATCAGCCAAATCACAGACATGCAGGGAAAAAATTCATGTTGAAGAGCATTCTTTGGATAAGAATTGAAGTAATGAAAAACCTACCATCACTAATGGCAAGTACCATTGAGCAATCCATCACCGTCGGTATCCGGTGAGCTACTGTGATCACAGTGCAATCTGAAAATTCAGTCCGGAGAGTCTTTTGCAAGATCAAGTCAGTAGCGTTGTCAATTGATGCAGTTGCTTCATCAAGCACCAACACCCTGCTTCTCCTTAAAAGGGCACGGCCCAAGCAAAATAATTGTCTCTGCCCCATGCTCCAATTTGATCCGTCTTCCACAACTGTGTAGCAGGTTGTTAATCATTTGCTGACCTTTACGATCAAAAGCATACACTCGTCATTGACTTTCCATGTAGAAAAAGGAAAACATACCTAGAGAATCTAGACCCTGCTCTTTCTCCTGCACAGCCTCTTGAAGCTGACACTTTCCAAGAACCTACAAAGTAAGAAACAAAATTTCCAGTTGCAGGCAGAAACTAACGCTTCCAGTGGTTCATTGGTGATTCTTACTAGATTCAAAATGCGAAATGAACTGGAAAAATTACCTCCCATATCTCCTGGTCAGTGTGCTTAGATAAGGGATCCAAGTTGTACCTCACTGTCCCGTTAAAGAGAGTAGGATCTTGAGGTATTATTCCCAATCGTAACCTGAGATCATGAAGTCCAATCTTAGAGATGTCTATTCCATCTACAATGATCTTTCCTCCAGTTGGTTCCACCAGTCGGAATAGAGCACCAATAAGAGTTGTCTTCCCACTGCCGGTTCGACCAACAATACCAATCTTGTGACCTCCTTCAAATGTGCAACTGATTCCTCGAAGAACTAGTGGTGTGCCAGGCCTATATCTAATCTGTTTCAAATCAAACTTTTCTCAGTCTGCTAGCCTTCATCAATTGTCTCATTAAACATAAATCAAAAGGAAAAACTTACCTGCAGATCACAAATATCCACTTTACCCACTGCTGGCCAATCGGATGGAGGACGGTTATCTTCTACCACCTCTGGGGCTTCACTTGGTATATGCATGTATTGATTCAGCCTTTCAACCGAAATGATGTAATTTGCTACCATGCACTGGTTTTGAATCGACATCACGAAGGACATATTTAATGAAAGTCCATACGAAAGTGCCATTCCAATAAATCCTGCAGCGATGGAAGTAATTATTAAGTGTGTTGGACACAGGAGCCAGGACTTGGAAGCAGTTGGAGAACATTAAATCATATTCCAATGAGATAGTGATGAAAAGCATAACTCATCTTATATACGCTTACCAGAGCTAAAAGTTCCAGGGGGGAGCAAAACCACGCAGAGTGCTGCAGAGGCAAGAATAGCTGCACAGAATGTTTCAAGTCGTTGAATCAACCACTCATTTGCAGCAAAACTGTGGAAGAAAGGACTAGCATTTATGTCAATGAGGTGAAGGTTTTTTGCGAAGAAACGTTCTTCCCCCTCAAAGGCCCTTATTGTCAAGGCTCCAGCTACAGATTCAGCTAGATGATTTGCCACTAAAGACTTGGTTGTGCCATTGATACGCATCAACTCTTTCGCAGTGGCAAAGTAATATCTCTGTAGGTAATAACAGGACAGTTAGATCCTCTAATATAAAGATAAAATCGACTTCGATGGCAGTGCCCTCAAAAGAATAAATCGGGACAGAAAGCCCTATAGCAAGTGAACAACAAAATTACCTGTAAACGAATAGCCAGATAAACCATTGGTATGGAGACAAATAATACTTGCCAGGTAACAACAGCTAGTACTCCCAGATTACTATAAGAATTTGTTGTTGCACCAACAGCAAATATCAAACTGAATGGAACATCAAGATCGACAATGCTCAGGTCTGACGCGACCTATGAGACATAAAAGAAAGACATGTCCAGATCAATTAGTTACACATCATCTCTCATGAAGAAGACAACATTTTCTGGGTGAGATGCTTACCCGACTCAGTATTCTTCCAAGAGGTGTGGAGTCGTAGAAAGACATGGGTGCACGAAAAAGAGAAAGCAGCAACTGGGAAAATAACGATTTTGATGATTGAAGACCCAAAACAACTGTAAAGATCGATCTACATAGCAGGAAAAGCATTGAGATAACTCCTATACTGAGATAGACCACAATTAAACGCAATGTGCTAACATGAGGATCATCAACATTAGCTGCCATCCAAGAGTTCTGCGATATCTGACCAGTCATAAATAGCAGGTGACCAAAAGCCGCAAGACAAAAGTACAAGTATCCTTTATTTTGATTCAGATACTCAATATAAGGCTTAAACCCGGCGTCTCCTATTTCTTTTTCTTCCTGCTTAATCAGTTGATCTCCTTGAGATGTTTTAAGCTGCTTCTCTTCATAACTCTTGATCTCCCGGGCAGATGATCCTTGTCTTTGCAGAGCATTAGCTTCTGGAAGCCTTTCAGAACCAGCTGTTTCTTTGTGTGCATTGACAAGGTCCAGAAATTCTTGGCTTGAGGACAACAACTTATGATAAGGAGCTGCTTGTAGGATTTCTCCATCTGACATCAACTGTTTACGAAAATAAGCTAGCTTATGGAACTACGGTGAATATCTAATTATTTCCGGGAATTGATAAAATCAAAGGATACTAACCATAACAGAGTCAAATGCTGGCAAGAAATCTACTTGATGTGTCACAAGCAAAACTGTTTTCCCCGAAAGTGCTCCCGTGATATATTCCTGCAAAGAATTATGTTAGATTTCATGGGAGGCTGGTGACTAAGAAGAGGAGACAAGGCTTGCTCTTATGAAATTTTGATTACATTAAATAAGCTCGTAGCAGTCTCTGCATCCACGGCGCTGAATGGATCATCCAAGAGATATATATCTGCGTTCTGATAGAGAGCACGGGCTAGTTGAATTCGCTGCTTTTGACCACCACTCAAATTGACTCCTCTTTCACCTATTTCAGTAAGATCACCATAAGGAAGCAACTCAAGGTCCTTTACCAGTGAGCATCGCTCAAGTGTGTCTTGGTATCGTTGCCTATCCATTTCAGACCCGAATAAAATGCTCTCTTGTATCGTTCCTGTCTGGATCCAAGCTGTTTGCGAAACATAGGCGATCCTCCCATAAACCTGAATCTGTAGGTCATAAAAATCGAGACAAGATTCTCATTAGAAAAACGACTGTTGTTTCACTCGTGAAATAAAAAAACAGATTACCTCAATTCAGACACATCAGTTCTGAGAAAACAACAAAAAGCTAAGGATTGGAAATGCATGGCAAAATAAATTCAACAAAGTTATCAAAGGATTGATATGTGTTTTGGCAATAAAAAGATAGTACACATACAGTTCCCTTTGTATGCGGAACTTCTCCGAGGATTGCTGCTAAAAGGGTTGACTTGCCAGATCCAACTTCTCCACAGACAGCCACCTTTTCACCAGGCATGATCTTTAAACTCACATTTCTCAATGTGGGCTTTGACGAATTCTCTTCCCATGAAAAATCAGCTGACTTGATTAAAACAGAATGGTTCACACTCCTCGTATTGCACCTTCGCTGAACATTTCTACTCTGCAACTCTGGCGCTTCGAGAAACTTTACAATTCGAGCAAAAGCTACCTTTGCTTGAATGACAACTCCAATAACATCAGGGATTGATCTAATGGGGTCTTGAACGAGACGCAAAGTCGCCACAAAGGTGAAAACATTATTAGCACGCAGAGGAATTTTCATGAAATAGCATGCCCCAAAGGTAACAGCAGAAACCAAAACAGGAGAAGACCAGAAGAGAAAACTATTATAGGCTCTGCGCAATTGCACTGCTGACAACCATTTATACTCCACCGCTCTCAGATTTTCTATGGCATTCTTAAAATGGGTTTCCCAAGCATATAATTTCAATACCTTCATGTTAACCAGAGCCTCGTTGCAAGCTTTCAATCTCTCATCTTGCGCCACCATAAGCTTAGACTGAAATTTATGTTGTAACTTTGCTAGTGGAGCGTTGCACAGCACGGTGATTATTATAACCACTAAGGCAGCAAATGTTGCAAGTCCCATTGCTCGGTAAAGAATTACAAGAGAGATGCAGAGCTGCAAGCCTGTTGTCCATGTCTGATGAAACCAGAAGGGAAACTCACCTATCCTGTAGGCATCTACAGTAACATAGTTCATTACTTCACCACTCGAGTGCGTCAACCTACCAAGATTGGATAACCTCAGTTGCTTCTTGTATATTGCAGCCGTGAGCAAGGACTTCACTTTCAAACCAATAAGCCTGCTCCTAAAATACCATTGCCTTTGCGCTAAGGACTCTAAGTTCTTTGAAAAGAAGAGCGTCAAGGCCAGTACATAACCTTCATACTTAAAACCTGCTTTCCCTTCAGCAACCAAAATGAAGGCATTAAGAAGTAGAGGCCCAGCTGACAAAGTAAGTATCTTTAGCAAAGCAAAGAGTCCAGAAATTAGAATCTCTTTCCAGTGGCAAAATACAATTATCCACAACAGAGATGGTTGAGATGATTCAGCTTGTTTATGCTTGTTCAGTTGCTCCAGAAACTCAAAATAACAGCTTTCTGCACGGTCTTCCACTCGCAGCTTTGGTATATCCTCATCCTCCAGAGTTTTCGCCTTACCCATTTTCATCATTGGATTCAACCACCAAAATGACATTTTATTAAAGAATCCGGCTTCAGCAAATGGAGTAACTCTGACAACGGAATCTGTTCTACTTGCACCGTTGGCCTCGCCATTTAATGGTGCATATAGGTCACTTTCAAAACTCCCTTCATGTTTATATACCTTGTAAACACATACCAATAACAATATTGATCCTGGAAAGGACAGGACATCCAAAACTATCTTAACCAATATTGCTTTTCCTAAAATGACAGTGTATATGGAGAAAGCACAGACAATTCCAGCAAACAAGAAAGCAAGTATGGACAACAGCCGCAAGGGAGTTCTTTGAAGATGCTTCCCTCGAAGGCTTATGGTTAAACCCACTAAAAGCCATGTGAACCCCTGAAACAACACCACTAACCAGCTTTTCAAAGGTAAGGCGGTGTGGATTTTCCTCACCTGCTCTTCTAAAATCCATATGCCCAAGCACAAGTACACAAATCCAATACAACCATTGAATATAGCAGAAACTATCCGCAGCCTTGAATAGCCCCGAAATCGAGGTTGGATATTATCTTTTTTTGATGGTGAAGAAGATTTTTGTATGCAAGTGAGCAAGAGCATGGCTAGAAGCAAAACATTGAAACAAATAATCAACGCATGATTGATACATGAAGTTGGCTGAAACACCAGACTAGAACTGGATAGCTTTTCACCAATATCCAGATTGCCAGATTCCCCACAAAACACCATCCACAAGTCCTCCATAATCTTTCCTTTCCTTTTTACTTCTCAGCTTCTGCATTGGCATACAAGGTAAAATAAACCGGTCTGTGTTACAGGATAACTCTTCAAATTATCAAATTTCCAAAATCATCTAACAACTTGTTGTCAATGATTATTAGTTTTGAAATTGTTTATTAAACAAAGAAAAGGCATTTTACACACACCCCACAGTGACAAGCGCATCATAGAAAAGAACTAAAAAAGTTATGCAAACACGGAAGATTAAAGAAAACGTGGTCGTACAAAAGCAATAAAATAGAAACAAAAGGTAGAAAAGTACTGTCTCTTTAAGCCAGCAGAAAAAAGACCTTTTCAGTAAAAGAATTCAGGGTACAAAGTGAAACCGACACTACAACAGTATATATGACATTTTAAGATGATAAGAAGTTCAAGAAACAAAAACCTGAAAATTGCACCAAACCCAAAATTCAAGCCAACAAAAATGACCATGCACCCTGTCTGTGTTGGCCAACGGATTGTTTAAAATCCAGAAACGTAAATGTTTTAGAGCTCTCTCAATCAAAATTCATAGAGAGAGTGATTAGTGTAGTAGTTTTTGAAGAGAGAATGAGAAATCTAAAGAAAGAAAGGATTCTGGTGTGGTGTGCTGTATGGAGCAGAGTCCCATGTCGTCATGGCTCACGTTTGATCTCTGAGAGTCTGAGTATGACATTTGTGTCTCTTATCTTGTTTTTCGCTTTCCACCAAAGGCGTGGATCTTGTTGACCTCGATTACTCTTCTTCTCTTCGCTTCCTCTTCGTTAATTTAATTATTATTGCTTGTCTATTATACTTCCCACACTTGCTAGTATTTATTTGGACTCGTTCGTAATTCAAGAGCAAGATTCCACTTTGCTTCTGCTACGTGTTTTTGCTTTGTCTTCTTTTCTCTTTGTTTAAATTATTGAGCGGCTTCAAATTAGTCTCCGACGGCCGTTTCGTAACGTGGCTGCGGGTGAGGTTCACCCGCAGCCACATATATTTTTTTGTTTGGTAAGGGAAAAAAATTACTTTTCACTAATAAGACACATTAAAACTTAAAATGAAATGGAGATTTTGGCAGTTTTTTTTGAAGGAAGAAAGGTGTAACAATGGAGCATGATTTCACTGTTCATGAGCTATATTCTATTATACTGTGAGTGAATTTTAATTTATTAGTATTATTTATTAAATTTAAATCAATTTTTTTTAATTATTATTTTGAAAAACCAGGAAAAGTTTAGTTTTTTTTTTTTGAAAAACCAGTGCAGTTAAGTGATTTCACTCGCACTATTCATGTGATCATGAACAATATTTTTTTTTGTTTTTTTAAAAAATTAATTTAAGGTGAATTAAATTTACTCGTACTGTAATCTCAATTTTATTCCTAATAATATTTTACCTACTAATTTTATTGCATGCTCAAAAAATCATGAAAACTATAGTTTTTGTCGAATGAATTTTGTACGTAATGAAATTATAATTTTTTTTTTAAATGAGTTTTAGTTGAAAAACTATTATTTAATAACACTACATAAATTAAAAGGATATAGCATGATGACGTAGCATTTGTGGAATTTAATTGCAATTCGAATTATGTTCTTGCCGTGTCCGACCCAGTTAAAAAAAATTCAGTTTTTATTTTTATTTTAATTGTGTTGTATTCAAAAAATTAAAAGGAGATCGCTTGATGACGTAACAAAAAATTCAGTTTTTGTTGTTGCATGCTTAAGAAACCATGAAAAATATAGTTATTGTTGGATAGATTTCGTATGTGATGACATTGCATATAGTTTAATGGAATAAAAAAAATATTTGATATCAATATTGTTTATTTCATGATAGTGAAATTAAAAACTATGTTTACATGAATAGTGCGAGTGAAATCACCAAACACATTAAATGTACAATATTAAATTTAATAGTAGTAGTTAAATGTACAATATTTAAATTAAAAGTATTTTTTAATTATTTTATAACCTCAATTTGAGAAGTATTTTTTTAACCAAACACATTAAACTATTTTTTGTTCAGCCTCAATTTCAACCACAGTTTTAACCAAACATACATTTTTTCAAACCAACCTCAACTAAAAGTACTTTTTATAAAAACAACTTTTTTAAAACCACAATCACAGTAGCAACCACAATACAAAACACACTCTAGATATTTAGGCTACGCCACGGGCAGGTGAGATATCTCCTATCATGAAAGAAGAAGAAGAAGAAATTTAAGGTGAAGTAATTATTTAAAAAAAAATTAAAATTTTAATATTTGAATCATTGAGTTGATCATGTTAAAGAAATTTGATTTATAAAAGTGAAAAAAAAAATTGAGATTTTGATGATTGGATGTACTGCATTTTATAAAACAAATAAATAAAAAAATAACAAATTGAAAAAAATGGGCTGTTGTCAAAATTAAAGGAAAATATTAAAAAAAAAAGAGAGGGGAACTCGTGTCAAACCAAGTCAATCTATCAAATTTATAATCTTAATATGAGATCGGGATAATTTTATAAAAAACAATAAAGAATGATTTAGAATTAATCAAATGTTAAACAATCAAATTAAAATAAAATAATAAAAAAAAAAGATTTAAAAAATGATAAAACTTACTCAAAATAATTTTTAAAACTCATAATTCAAGTTATTATAATAGGATTATCTCATAAAAAGTAAAATTTTAAAAAATAATGGCTCAAGAATGTTAATAAATTAAATGTTGAAAGATTAAATTAAAAAAAAAATTAATCTAAAAAAACATAAAAAATAAAAAAAATTATTACAAAATCCAACTTTACCGAGCAAATTGACCTGTGAACCAAGTTTCAAGTCTATGCTAGGTTAAAGTCCCAAAAAATAGGAAGAGAAATGAATTGATTTGACAGGGTTAAAATCTTGGGTTGATCAATGATAGCTGAGGGAATATCAAGTCAAAGCCAATTTAGTTTTTTCTACATTGTTTTTTTATTAAAATAATATTATTTTTACTTTTTAGTTAAATAAAAAATTAAAAAATTATATCAAACGACTCAAAACTTGTTAATTTTTTTTTGTTATTATTTTTTTATTAAAATAATATTATTTTATTTTCTGTATAATAAAAAATCTGATTGTTCCTAATAACTTTGCTCATTCGATGCAACATGTGATATGACAAGAATCGACACCTGTACCAGATTTTAAATTATGATAAAAAAATAAATATAAGAATTAAATAAAACTAAGTAATAACTTGAAAAAAATACTAATCAGTAAGATTCCTATGTACACATAAATAAGATATTATATTATGTTGTCGGTGGAGGATCCCTCGTGTTGCCTATTATATTCACGAGGGTGAGATTCTTTTTTACGTTGACAATCCATGATTTGCTGTTGGCGGTTTTCTTTTTAGCTACGCTGTGCTTATAAGCCGTTTGGGGCTATGTTTGGACCTGTATTTTGGTAAAAAAAAAAAAAATTTGTTAAAATTGAGTGTGGTTTATATTTTATGGATTGTTTTGATGTGCTAATATTAAAAATAATTTTTTAGAAATAAAAAAAATATTATTGGCATCCTTTTCGGTACGAAAAGCTATTTGAAAAGCAACCGATACCACACTCTCAAACATCCTAAAAAGAAGTCCAAAAATCATCGACTATACATGTCTGCTTTGTTCTTAACTCTTTCTCAATATGTGATGTGTATTCAATTTAGTGGAGGGCATATATTCAGGGGTGATTATTTTTTATTTGGTTTGTTTTTTATTAAAAAAAGATAATTAAACTAATTTTTAAAAAAATTAAAATTGGTTTAAACCAGTTTGTCTCGGTTTTTTTCGGTATGACTTGATTTTTGTTCTAGTATTTTTTTTGTTTGAGTTCGATTTTTTTAGTTTCAGGCTTGATAAACCGAAACTGAACCGAATCACTCGATTTTTTTAAAATTTTAATCTGTTTAATCGGTTTTTTTCATGATTTTGTTTTTTCAATTATTATTTTTTTAATTTAATTAGTTTTTTAATTTTTTAACTTATTCCTGCATAGAATTGTAGTATATCCACAACTTTTTTTAAAAGGCTTCCCGTTATAAACCTCTCCTTTGGCTTTTTAAAAATTTGCATCAGGAAGTCTAATTTAATACGATCTCGATGCATATTAATTCGAGCCGATATAAATAAATAAATTTTTTTTATAGATAATTTTTTTTTAATGAATAATAGATATATTATAAGTATTATTAAACCCAATACAGACCTAACCTAATACACACACACACGCATTTTTTTGGTTAAATTCATTGTCTTAGTTTAGCGATCAAAATCATGAAATAATTATACAATATAGCATTCATGTATCCTTCTATAGATATATGTAATACGAACTCTGTGGATACTAATTCGAGCTTATATAAATATATAATTTTTTTATATAGATAATTATCTTATTTAATGAATAATAAATATAACATAAATATTATTAAACCTGACACAAACCTGACACAAACCTAACCTCTATATATATATATATAAAAGTGAAAATAAAAAAATTTATGTACATATTCAATAAAATAAATTAAAAATTATGTGTATTAATAAATAAATAAATAAAAATTATTAATGATAAATAAAAATAAAAACAAAAAAAATAAAAGACAAATATAGATGATGATATTTGGTCGCGTAACTTGGGCATTTAATACAATTGTGTTTAATAAATTTATTTACAAAAATTAATTTTTTATTTAACCAAGTGATAGTAAAAATAGACACACATTAAATTGTTTGAATAAAAAATATATTATATAAAATTACATGTATTAAAAATACTATCTAAAAATAAATTTCATATATAAAAAACATAAAAAAAAAACATATAGATGAATTGAAACAATCTCTTAAAAAATAAATATATATAAAATAACTAAAAATAATTGTTATTTAAAAGATATTAAATAAATAAAATAAAAGAGAGAATGAATATTAATTTAAGTATAAATGTAAAAATTATTTTGAAAAAAATATGAATAAAAAACATATTAATTTAAAAAATATTTTAAGAATAAGATAAAGCGTTGTTGTCATGCCCAACAGTGTCTGACCTATCTAGTAAGGGCATGTGCACGGACTTGCAAGAGTAGACTTGTGCGTCTGAGCCCTTAATTTTTGTTTTTTAGACATGTCGTTCATTTTATTTTATTTTAAAAAAAAAACAAACTAAATGACACATTGTCTAATATCACAGTTTTGAAACCCACCCGGTTTAATGATCGGGTCACGGGTCAGATGGATTGATTCGGGTCAACCCAAAAAAATAATAAAAATATATATATATATATTAATCACAGATAGGGGCCGGTTAAGGAGGAGCTTATGTGGGCTCCATTGCCAAATTGACCGTGAAATTTGTCTTCCCCTTTTTATTTGAAATTTCCTTTTCTTTACCCAAAAGATCAAATCTTTCACTAATGAAAAAGAATCAATTGATGAGGTTTTTCAAGCTGGTGCAAGGGCACTTGATTGCTAGAGTAGGGGCGGGTACTTCTAGTAATGAGATCCTAACATCCAAACCTTCTCTTTACCAGTAGCATGAATAAGAAGAGAAAGAAGATGTCACAAATCAGCTGTTAGAAAGAAGAGTTTTGAAGAAAAGGTAGTCGATTACGAACTTTCTTCTAATGAGGCTGCAGCTGAGCCAAAAAGCCCTTCATCAATTCCAACAGAAACATGTTTAACATGCCACTTTCAAGCTGAACGTGGGAATGGGAATGGTAATTATAAAGAGAAAGGGAAGACGAAGATTTCAGATGGGATTTGGAGAGGCCATTTGTTAGTACTTGTTAAAAATGTTGTTGCCTCCAAAAATTAGATCGTACATACTGTTGTTGCCTTTTTCTATCAAGAAAGGAGTCAGGTTTACCCAAGTCAACTGGGTTTCAAGTTGACCTGCCAGGTCAACTGAGTTTCGTCAGACCAACTCCCAAACAGGTTTTTATTTAGACCCAGACCGGTTTCAGGCCCGGATCGACCTGCCGGGCTGGTCCGGGTTTCAAAACTATATCTAATATTGTCCGGTTTCCGGCCACCTAGCTAAAAAATCAAGGGAAAAGTTGGTTTGACCTAAAAATCTATTTTCAATCTTTTTTTGACTTACAATATTTAGAAAATATTTGAAGAGACTGATAAATTCATCTATAACTTTAAAAAAGAGTTATAAAACATGAAATTAACTTGAAATAAAAAATTCTTATCTAGTTCAAATATATTTTTATAAGCAATTTCAAAATAAAAAACTACCTAATATAAACATCGATTGTGTTCGGTGACTGCAATCGAAAACATAATTTTTCTCTCTAGCGATTAAATTCCAGCTACTGTTTTTTTTTATGCATGATAATGTTCAATTATTTTCTTCTGGGATTCAGTTCATGCATGATCGCAGCAGCATTGTGGTTGTGGACAACCATTGTTATGCTAGCAAGAGATGGGCTATTTACTATAATATAAACTCAAGCATGCTTGTTAAACCCTGGTATGTAGATTGACCTAGTAACTCGGAACCTGGCTTGAGTTGGGTTTCAAACTAGGTTTTTTATTTTTAATTAGGGTGGATGTTAATCTAGTTAGTCAAGCTAGGATGATATTGTCTGAAACGATATCTTTCTGAAATTAACTTGATTAAAGAGTTTTGGATCGGGTCTAATAAGTATACATTGTAATTCAAAATCAAATGGTTCCAAATAAACTGATGATCGATTCACACCTTTTTAAGTGGGATTATGTAGTTTAATCCGCAACTCCTCTAATTTTCACTTCCAAATTGTTTTCTTCCACACATGGGTCTATTTAATATTGAAATAATTATTATTTTTTAAAATATTTTTTATTTAGAAATATATTAAAATAATATTTTTTTATTTTTAAAATTTTATTTTTAATATCAAGACATCATACTAACTAACGTAAAAATACTATTAAAAAAATTAATTTAAAACAAAAAAATTATTTAAAAATAAAAAAACATTTTTAAAACATAAAAATAAACATGGTTTTGCAAAGTACTTTATGCAGGAAAAATGCATTGTTTAGGCAGACAAATGATATCCAGGTGATAACACTTTTGTAATGCTTCTTAAAGTCTCGTTGATCTCGAGGAAATCCCTCCATATTTCTAAAGATAGCAAAAGAATACCATGAGAATGTTTAACTCCTAAATCTAAGTGGTGGAAGAAGACAAATTTTGCAGCAACTATTCTTGCATATGGCAAACTAATTACAATTGATCAACTTTCCCAATCGTCAAGGCATCAAGTGGAGAATATGGCAAAGAAGAATCAAGCAGGAAGCGTTGTCCATGGTGACCACACAAAATTTTGTTAGATACTTGCAAAAAACAGGAGTATTACATAGGAGCAAATGACCAGGAAAATTGGTCCGATATCTATTTTACAATCATATAAAAGTCTGGCAAACATAGCTATAATACTAGTATTGGTTAAAATCACTTTCTAAGTACCATTATCACTCAAAGCCATCAGCTTCAGGTGTGCTCATTATGAACTGCTAAGGAAGTGTGCCAATGCCTTGTCCGTGTCATTGTCATACATTAGTAAAGCTTCAGCCACACTATTAGAAGAAAATCCCATTTCTCGTAGAAGGGTGTAGCCATTGACAAATTCCTGGACCTGGAGGAAAGAAACATTAAGTTCATTGTTCATTTCAACTACTTGAAAAGAAAATGCTCTAATTTGCAAAATACCGTGTTCTTTGTTCTTCAAATGTAATCCAACTAATTGGATTAGTTTCAAATGGTGGATAATCCAAGAAAGGAAAGGCAAATGCCATGACTGTAACAGCCACCCACATACACAGGCACAGGAGTATATAATCCCAAGATAGAAATGAGAGGGGATAACAATTACCATGACCAGACCCACACACATGCACAACTCACTGTACACTATACCCTCAAAGAAGTAAGAAACGACTACTAACACCATACCAACCATCAGAATTCCCTAGCATCTTGACATTTAAAAAAAAAAAAAAAACAAGAAAGTACCTTAGTTGGATTATCTCCATAGTTTGCAACTGCAAGAGGAACAGCATCTCGACTGAGTCCCGATGCAATATATTTTCTCTCTACAGGATCTGCGGTCGGACCCTGCATTATCAATAATGTTCATTTCATAACTCAACAACTGAGAACCTTTGTCATTGAATAATCAAACCTACACGTACATATATCAAGATCATTTAAAAAAAAAAAAATAGCATGCAATTATCATTATATTTCAATAAGGATATGATATTTATTGTCTATACCAATCAATTTATCTAGACTTAATCTAATCACATGTAACAGCAGAGTTCACCGCACCAACCAATATAATTGATCTGGTCTTTATACTGTCCCTCCTACTTCATTCACAAAAACTGATTACAAAATCACAAGGTTCTCAAACTATACATCTCAACTCCAAATATATTCAAATCCACTCGATCAAATGTGAGTAAGAAAATGTCAGCCACTAGGATAGTATTTAAGCAAGTACCAAAACTATGAACACCTCAAACACAAATAAAATTACCAGTGAAGAAGTTAATTCTATTGGTTTCAGAGGCATATCTTCGAACAAGGAGAGGAGAAACAAGAATTGGAGGACTTGGCACAGTATACACGGAGAAAACAGGCATCAATTCCAAGGAGGAAGGAGAGTAGCATGGATTGCGATATAGAGAGGCTTCAAATTAGCCATCTCCTTGTACACCCATACTCCTCCTCCTGATTTTCTTCTACTAACACCTAATCCAGCGAGTCTCAAAATCTCAATCACCATTCTCTACAACTCCCTTATTTTTTCCGAATTTAAGGTACATAACCCTACTTCATCATTAATCATAACATAAAACAAACAATTATAACATTCAATTCCACAGCACCAACAAATCATAGCACTTTCTGCTATGAAAAAATTATGAAGCAAATTTACCGTTGAAGGAGTCGATTCTAACGGTTTAGAAGGCAGATTGTCCGAGCCAAGCAACCTACTCCAATTCACGCTGCCCTTCTCCGCTTCCGCTATAATCTGCCTCTCAAGCTCAAAATCAAACTGAACACTTCTCCGCGGAATCTCTCCTATTTGCGGCGTCAGTTGTGGCTATAAAACAAAACAGATTAATTAATAATCACAATCATTATTAAATAACAGATTAATTAAGAATATGATATAAAATACAAATCATACCGGAGGAGTGATGCGGTACTCCGGTTTTATCATAACGCGAATCCCTAATCCTGCTGAAACCGACCAATAAAAAATAAATCAAATTTAAAATTAATCGATTGATTAAAGTAATCACGTAAATTTACTTACAGGAGGGAGAGGAGGAGGAGGTTTGGGGGAAGGAGTGGTGGCGGGATACGGGAGGGATTGCGGGGTGAGCGGGTTGACTGACTCTTGGATAGAGAGAAGGTCCGTACATAGGATGGCTAGGTGTTGGTGCTGTTGTTAATGGCGTGGATGATCTGTACATCGGGGATTGCGTGTCGTACGGTGAGCTTGTTCTGTTTCTAAAATCGTACTCCATTGTTGAGAGAGGGAGAGGGAGAGACGAAGAAAAGAAAGTTGTTGGTTGTTTGGAAACTGAGGAGGAGGAGGATAACGTGTTTCAGGTTTGTTTGTTTGGGAAGTTTATTGACGATTTGGGATTTAAGGTTTTTTTTTAAAAAAAAACGAAGTTTATTGGATTTGAGCTTCCTATTGGATCTAACCATTAAATTAAATTAATTTTTTTTTAAAATAATATTTTACCTTTCTGTTCATCAAGACAAATATTATATTAAATCAGTGAAATGATAATTTTAATTTTCTCAAATAAAATTATCTAACTAGTTTTTGGAGATAAAAAAAATTATATAATTTATTTGTCATTATCATATTAATAAAGAACAAATCAGTTTTTTATATATTTTAAAGTAAAAACTTTAAAACTAGAATTATGAGTTTTTCTATTTTTTAATATTTAATGGCACGGTGAAAAGATTACATTTCTTTTAAAAACAAAAAACAAAATTGATGTTCATGGATTTTTTTTATACTTTCATCATTGTTTTTTTAGTTATTATCAATTTGAATGAGGAGGAATTTAGTATTTTAACAAATATAAATATAATTAAAAAAAGTTATTGGCGTGTATTTTGATTCAGAGGCTTCCACTGTAAACCCCAAGTAATAATTAAATAATAATAATAATAATATAGAAATTTGGGGTGTAATGATATGAAAAAAAAAAAAACTGGAGCAATTTAAAAATAGAAGAACATAAAAAATAATTTGAGTTAATTTGTCAAACCCATGACCTGGGATTCTCAAAATAAGATAACCTCATGGAAAGAAAAAAAAAATAACTTGATTTAACCTAGACTAATCTGTCAAATTTGCAACTTTAATCATGAGATTGAGATAAGCTCTTAGAAAGCAAATCAAAGTAAAATATGAAAACTCAATACTTAATCACCATTGATAACCCAATGTTGAAAAATGATGTTTGTAAAAAAATTAATTAAAAAATGACATAAAAATGAGTCAAGTCAATCCGGGTTAACCAATTAAATATTATTCTCAGATCATCAGAGCAAGATAACATAATAAAAAACAAATTAAAACAAATCATGAAGCCTAATTTCCAATCAAACACAATATTAAATGATGAATTTGAGGGAAAAAATCGGTTAAAAAATTGAGTTAATTAATTTAACTTGCTAAACTCGTGATCCGAGTCATGAGACATGGATAACCTAATAAAAAAAAATTCATTGTTAAGGGACTAATGATACAGTTTATGAGATCGAAATATTCCTTAGAAAAAAAATAAAAAATGAATCAATTTAATTAGAGTTAAAATACCAAAACTCGCAACTTTGATCGTAAGACCAAGATATACCCATAGAAAGTAAATCAAAACATATTATGAAACTTAATTCTCAACAAAAAAATTAATTAAAAAAATAACACAAAAAACAATCGAGTAAACCCGGGTTAATTTGTTAAGCACTATTTTCAGGTCATAAAGCCAAAATAACATAGTTGAAAATAAATAAAACAAATCATAAAATCTAATTTTCAATCAACTTAATATTAAAAAAAAAGTTAATTAATAAAAAAACTTAGTCAACCAGATTAATCCACTATACCAATAATTTATATAATAAATGTATGAAAACTCATTAAAAAAACAAATTTACGATTTAAGAATAAAAAAAAATGTTGATTAAAAAAATCAAAAAAGAAAAAGAAAAAGAAAAAAGCGCTTTATAAAAAAAAAGGTACAGTGAAACCCTCCTTTTTAATTTATAAATAAGCGATTTACTAGTTACTACAACAAAAGGCTAACTTTCTAGGCATATTTACATCAAGGCACGGGGATATCAACATCAAGCTACTACTACATTTCTTTAATACACAAAAGATAAACACTAATGAGTAAAGATCTAAAACCAGGGGCTAACTTTCTGAGCTTGATGACAAGGCTTTCTGAGAAAATGGCACGACGGAATTTGCATAATCACAAACCAAAAAGGTGGTCGTTTGCACCGAATATGGCAGCATTGAATCTCGTGTTCAAATCACTGCCATCCAAAGCAGAACCAAAGCGATCAAGCCATTGAGTTGGACTCGGGTTATCACTCTCCTCGACCCACTCTGAAGTCATATCAATGTCATCGTATTGAATAGGATCGGCTTCTAAAGGTTTTGTTCTCATTTGTCTTGTTAACTTGAGATTGTAGTTTATGTAGGCAAGGTCATTCAATGTTTCTTTGTCAATCTTATTGCGTTTCTCGGAGTGAATTTGCTGAAATGTGCTCCAATGTTTCTCGAAAGTAAACGTGCTGCAAACCTGACTCAGTATTCTGATGGCAACTCGTTGCAACACAGGTGCAGAGTCACCAAATTGTTCCCACCAAAGCCCTGCAATATGTCAACATTAAAAGTTAGTTTTGATCATTCAACAAATGAAGTTATGGACATGTACCAAAACAATACTTTCACAATCGTAAGACCACAGGCAAAAGACAAGTAAACAGACTCAAACCCTGCATGCCAACTCAGTTATGACAGTAAGAACAGAAACCCATCTGCATGACATAAAATCACCATTCAAAGGATGTTATTGCCATTTCCCATTTATAAAAGGGTGTTTCTGGATGTCCAGTTGTCTGCATAAGCATGCATGAAGCTGCAAAGTTCCAGGATATGTAGATGACACTTGAAACTGAAACAAAAAATATGATGAATGTTTGTATGAAGCATAACCAAAGTCAAATGTGAAAGGCGTCCACAATGTAAGTTCTGCTTCTCTTAGATCAAGATCTTAATAGCCATTCCAGAAGTTGTGGCAATTAACCTAAAAACTAACTTTTTTCTTGTTTTTGAGATTTGAGGATTTTAGTTCATCTAAAGACTGATAGAAGTTAGAAAATAACAACAAATCCTAGAGGCTCCCAACCAGAAGCAGCTCAAAGCTGATCTGGATGTGAGGATTTTCCACCTTGTATTCGGCTTCTCCACGTTGTCGACATGAATGTTCTATGGCACTGATGGACCACAAGGGGGCAAACGTGGTTGCTATATACAATGCTATATTCTCCTCAAATTAGTACATACCAGTGATATGCCACAACATGCAGTTTGCAAACAACATCAGACAAAGCTCATACTGGCACACTCGTGAATACGCAGACATTCATACACATCATTTACAGAGACATACCAGGTGCAACTGTATCTCGTGCCTCCATAGCTAGACTACAACCAAACATTCCACTTGCCCTCGTGAAAATAAAAATCTGATTGGTGATGTCACGTCTCATATCAGGTGTAGGAAGTAGCTTCTCTATAACCTTGAAGAAGTCTTCTTTAATAGATACAAGGAATTTGATTTCTGGATTATACTGGACGCTGGGGTTCAAGAATGCAGCTGCTGAATGTAAAGGTGAATGGAGTTGACCCCCCCACTTTCTGTCTACTATGTCTAAAAAGGTCTTGCATTTGCTTTCATCCATTATGTAGTAAGTCCTAATCGATTCCTTGGCCCTGGTCATTAACTCGTAGATAGAACCCACAGCAGGTTTACCACCTGATACTTCCCTCATCACTTTGAGAAAAGGCTCGGATATAGCCACACTTTCTTCCACTGCCCTCCAGAAATCCCCATCCTCAATGATAGCAATACAAGCTATGTTTTTTGGATTATTTGCATACGAGGAGTTCATAGAAAACTCAGGGCTGTTGAGCATTTGCTTCAATCTTGACCTCTGCTTCAGCATCGATTGCAATGAGAGGAAATTCGACACGGGCTTCGTGATACCAGTCTTGATTAGTTCCTGCCCTCCGGTAAACTTTTTCATCAGATCGAGTATTGAGACACTATTGTATATAAGCTTTGATATGGTTTGTGCTTGTAAGATGCATTTGTTCACCCAGTCTACTTTAGAGAACTCCTCCAAGATCAAATTCAAGCACTGAGAAGCACAAGGAGACACAAAAATGGTTCCATAATTCTGAAGAATGTGGTTAGCAATACCAGTATAGCTGAAACTACTATCCATAATTATCTGCACAACATTTTCAGCACCGAAGTCTTGAATAACAGAATCAAATAAATCAGCAAGGCATTTGGTGTTCTTAAAGATAGACGATGCATCTACAGACTTGTGGAAAAACGTCCTGGAGGGAGAGGAAACTAAGAAGTTGATCAAAGCTCTGGACTTGTTATCCGTCCATGTGTCAGCAATGATAGTACAACCAGTGGTCGCCCACTCTTTCTCAGCATCCTTCGTTTGCAAACTAACTTCAGACTTGATCCTTTCCAACCACGTAGTCCTCAACATATCAGCCGAAGGCCCTGTAAATCCCGCTCCACATTTCCCAATTGCATCAACCATTAGCTGATACGACGGAGAACGAGCAACACTAAAATCCAACTTATTCTCAAAAAAGAAGAGAGCAATGTTTTTTTCAGCATTCTCTTGGCTGCTTAGAGGTGGCACTGCCATTGGCATTGGCATAACAGTAGGGTAGACTTTCGCCGCCACCGGAGTTGGAGCTGTTGCTTCCACAGTCAAAAGACTTCGACTCGAAGTAACATTTACCGTAGATTTACCCTCCACAACCTTCTGCTTCTTGGCATTGCCAGTTTCTTTAACATCATCCTTGGATGCTATTATAGCTCTTACCCTATCACTAACATCATCCCTCACTTTGCTACACGGATTCACACCTTTACTCGGAAGTCTCGACAAATGATGCTTTAATCTACTAATCCCACCATTCAAAACCCTTAAACAAAATTTACATTTCACCTTGTTTCCATCTAATTTCTCAGCATATTCCCAGCAAATATCTTTTTCTCGAACCACTACCACTCATTAATTAATTAACATAAAACTAATCAGCACATTTTACTTAATAAAATTAAAGTACAAGATTTATAGGAATATTAATAAGGTTTAACTTACTGATTAATTAGAAAATGTTGCCGAGTCCAGCACGCCCGATTAAATAGAAAATGTTTCCGAGTCCAGCACGCCCACCTAGAGAGAAAGAGAGAGCAATTTTTTTAAAAATAAAATCTATATCAGCATTGGCTTGAATGATTACTGAAGTACCAATGCAATTAAGAGTAACGAATTAATCAAGGAATTCAAATCTATCAACAATACAAAGAAATGCATCAAATATTTGGATTAATATTCATCTTTTAATGCTCAACTTGTCTTCTAATTGATTAAAGTTCCTATTGGAAATCGGCTTTAATTTACACTTTTTTTTCTTTTTACAATAAATGATTTTCCATTAAAGGAAACAATTAAAGTGAATTAGCATCAGATTTTCCCTCATTTTCCGAGTAACCAAACAGACTATTGAGTGAGGAAATCTTTTTTAAAGTTTTGAAACGAAAATTAATTTTAAATTAAAAAGGGGGGGGGTAAAGAAATGAAGAAGAGAGATAAAGCGAGAAATAAGAGGGGGCTTACAGAGAGAGAAGTGGGAGAGGCGAGTCGACGGAGAGATAAACGGAGGTTGCAGAGTTGGGATTTTTCTCTTTTCTTTTTTATTTATCGCGCGATATTTTGGACTTTGGTGATAGTACTTAGGGTTTTATCAAGCTTTATTTTTCGCTTTCTCTCTCTGGTCTTTCTCTTTCCTGTGGCTTGCTGGTTTATCCTCTCTTTTCTCGTTTTACTTGATTTTTTCTGATGGTGTCTTTTTATTTTCCATTTTAGGCCTTTTTGTTCCTTTTTGGCGATATATCGTCGATACTGTGAACCACTCCTATCTTGACACGTCAGTAAAAATTTAAAGTTAAATCTGAAAACGACGCCGTTTTACTAAAATAGCTAGGAATAACAAAAAAGATGTAACGCTGGAAGCCACTCTTTTTATCAGAGCCTGGTTTCGATCCAGGGACCTGTGGGTTATGGGCCCACCACGCTTCCGCTGCGCCACTCTGATTTGTTGAATAGACACTCATCCAAATATTATATATTTCACTCATACGAAACCATTCCACTTCAATGTGGTCCCCGTCCAAGACTGTTTACATGTCAGGTAGAGAGAAGGGCACGGGCCTGAAGCAGAAAGCCACAAAAGGAATGATATCTTACAATCCTTAAATTCGTCTCTATCTCCTTGTTACACCCGGCCATATCACCCTGGTATGGTGTTTGTTTTTATGGTAAATTTATAATTTTATTATTTTTAAAATATTTTATATATATTTAGATTGTTTTGATGTGTTGGTATTAAAATTAAAATTTTTAATATATATATATATATATATATTATTTTAATATATTTCAAAATAATATATATTCTAACCATACTAAACTATTCCACTTCAATTTGATTCCCGTCCACCAAGACTGTTTACAGGTCAGGTAGAGAGAAGTGCACAGATCAAAAAGCCACAAAAGGAATGATATATTGCTATCATTACATTCTAGGTTATTTTTTAAAGTATTTTTTTTATTTTGAAATATATTAAAATAATTTTTATTTTATTTTTTAAAAATTATTTTAAAATTAACATATTAAAATGATCTAAAAATATAAAAAAATAATATTTTTTAACAAAAAAAAATTAAAGTTTTTGAAAACATGGATTGGCTCACGTTTTCAAATGCACTCTAACTTTTTAACTATCTCATTGTTGCACCCGGCTATTCGATGATCATTAGTATTAGTGTAGTATTTGTTTTTGCAGTTAAACTATATTTTTGAGACTTTTATTTAATTAATTTTTTTATTTTTATATTGTTTTGATATGTCGATATTGAAATTAAATTTTAAAATATAAAAAATATATTATTTTAATATATTTTAAAATAAAAAATATTTTAAAAAATAATTATTATTACAATAACAAACATTAGCGTAACATAATACTATTATTGATTCCTTAATCTTTGGAATAGGATATATGTTTTTTTCATCACAAAGTGGAAAAGAGATGTTAGGCAATCAGAATCAAAGGTCATGTCCAAGCCTTTGGGATCTTTAATTTGACTTTTAACTAATTTTGATTCCCTCCATTTTCAATCTCTTCCTTGCCCTAGCCCTCGTGTTCTCTTCTATTTGTCATCACAAGGCTCATGCTGCAGGCAGGCACAGGAGCAACAGAAGTTGACCCATATATATAAAACCAGTCTAAAACAACAAATAATTAAAAAGAAATACATTTCGAGTTAGTCGTCTGGCCTAGGGTCTCGATGCGTTGTATCTATGCATTTGGAATGGCAGAGATGGTGGATTTTGGTGATAGAACATGTTAAATCATTGTTATTTATGTATTAATTAAACCTCTCTTTTTTAAAACTCATTGAGTGCGTGAATCCTAACGTAATAAAATAAAATGGATTCAATAAAATAAAAATCAACTAAAACAATGTAATATGATCTCTTAAGTCGACACTAGTTTTTATTTTACTTCGAATTGAAACTTTTAATCTTTAATATTCAGGATTTTCTAAAAAAGAATTGGTGTTGCGCGTGTGTGTGTGTATTAATGAGAGGCTAGCCTATTCTCAGGCTTTATTAATGGAAGATCTCATTTCTTGATGATTATTAGCTAGAGAGTGTCAATCTTTTTTCAAATTATAATATATAATCATGAAAAAATTAAATAAGAAACAAAATTAGATATTGATCCATGAAAACTACATGTAAATTTATTTAGTATTTATTTATTTATTAGTTATACATGTTTGTTTAGTCTTAGCTTTTACGTTTGTAGTATAAAAAATGCAGTTAGGTATTTGATAATACACCAATCTGTATTTTATATTGTGGAGTCCATTAAAAAATTGAGTTTGAAACGCAGTTTTTGTAAAGTAATTTTTATATGTTTTTTTAACTGAATTTCGTAAAACTCTGTTTATTTTGCGTTTCAAAAGCATTTTTTTCAAAATCTGAATTTTTTTTTTCCTTTAATTTTTTTTTTATATTTTCAGATTATTTTGATATATTTTCAAGTAAAAAACACTTTTAAAAAATAATTACAACCAAATATTTTATATATGTTTTTTGTTGTACATAAACCTTAACCATAATTTTTATCAAACACGTATCTAAATCCAACTAACCACGTCTAATCATATTTTTAAAAAAAAAATTTTAAAATCATAACCATAAAAACTACCTAAAAAATAAAGAAACTCTAATTAGGGAGAGAGAACAAGACAAAGTGTTGTGGTATAAATGTATAATAATTAAACATTGTGAAGCATAATTATGTCATGCTTAAAACAAAATCGCCTCTGTGGTAAGCAAGGCACTTAGGTCATTCTTCATGCATGCTAGCTGTAATACTATATATTATTCTAATATCTTAAAGCACCTATCTCATTAGAAAATATAATATTCTCATCATGTCAACATATTCTACGTCTCGAAAAAGTCAATTCTTATTTATTGAATATTCTACGTCTTCTTCTTCTTAATTATTCTTATTCTGCAAGAAGAGGATTTTACGTATCAGTTTCAGATGACTGAAATTCGAACTAGCGATGATACCAGCAACGTGTCCTCTCATCAACAAACATCAAATTACAGAAAGTCAAATATTCATAAATATAAAAAAGATTTTATTTGCAACTTGAATTATTAATTAGTTTCTTTTATCAAATTATTGAAATAATTAAACTCAGTTTTAGTACGTGAATAATAAGTTTAAAAAGACAAAGAATCATAAATTAATAATATTTTTTTTCCGGAGCACCCCACACGTTTTATCAATATATGGTTATTTAGTATATTTTGTTTTCCCTTTATGTTTTAAATTAATTTTGGATTTAAGATAGAATTCCAACTTGAATTATCATATCTCATTCTTTCCACAAGCGAAAAAATTATTTTATTTTTTTTAGTTTTCAGCTTTTTTTTGGTATATTTTCTTATATGGAGTAACAACGATGGAATTTGGGTAAGAAGAGAATGTTTTTTTATTTATTTATTGCAACTTGCTTTTTAAATTGTTTTTACTTGAAAAAATATATAATTAATTTTTTAGATGATTTTAATATACTAATATTAAAATAAAAAATGCTCTACAGTCTACACCATTATATATATATATATATATATATATATATAAACGAAGTTTCATCGGAGAAGAATAGAGAAGAGCACTGACGGTCTCGGTGCCTGCCCACATGGGATCTCTACAGTAAGGTCTGGTAAGCGGAGACTGCAAGGCGTGGTTTGGTGGTAGAGAAATAAATTGCAAGTGGTAGTCGTTATGTGCAATACTGTCATGTCTCGATCCAACTGCCACCATTGATTGGTGCTTCTTCCCTTCATTGATCAACCTAGAGCATGTGGGAATGCGTGTCTGTATTTTTAAAAAAATTAATTTTTTTTATAAAATTTAATTTTTATTTTTATTTTTAGATTGTTTTGATATGTTAATTTTAAAAATTAAAAAAATATTATTTTAATATATTTTAAAATAAAAAATATTTTAAAAAATAATAACAATTTCATTCCCAGAAAAACCCCACGTGTCATCCGTGATTGTGTACAACGACTTTCAAAAAATCAACATTCAGTTTCTACGACTCCACGCCCGCAGCATACATTATTTTTAATCCCATGTGATAGAATGCCCATTCCTTATTTTCATAATGTTTGTATTATAGATAATCACAGTTTCCTTTATTTTTCATAATTGAGAGTTTTAGAGGTTGATGACAAAAATTGGATTTTCTGCTAAAAACATTTTTTTTTTTAGATTTTAAGGATCATGTAATGATTAAGCCAATGGGTTTATTATGGAGATATGTAGTAAATAAGTATTAAATTCTAAGAATAAAAATATGTATTCTTTATTTATATTTGAGGAATGCTGAAAATAAATTGTAAGAATTTAATACATTGTAATAAATTGTAAGATTCTGAACCCCTTTTGTTGGGTTGTCCAGATTTCAGATTGCATTTATAACTTTCTTTTCTTTTCTTTTTGAGGAGTTCTAAGTCTTTTCTTCTTCATTTAAGTGAGAGTAATAACCTTACAAATAACATTAATATTGATGGTTAATATCTCTTTACACAATATTTAATATTAAGCATATTGCGTGTTTCATGGAAGATGATGCTATGTTAGTCTGCACACAATATTAATGTTGATGAGATCATCTCTTATAATCAACAATAATATTGATTTGATATAGTAATGACTCTCAGAGGACCTTTTGACCTAATAAGGAGTATGAGGATGATGATGACTCTAGATTCTCATTTTGAGCACTTGTTCATGAAAAGAAGACCTAAATTAGAGGGTGTTGGGTTTGACAAAGTATCAGACTCATGGACACTTGGGCTTGTTGCATATATGAATCCAAGGGGATTAGATCAGATAAGACACCAAAACCACAAGCCTTTAGGCCTAACATATAACCGAATCCAAAGAGATTGGATCTAACAAAGTGTTAAACCTTAGATGCTTGGGTTTGATGCGCAGATAAGTTCAAGAGGGTTAGGTTTAGTAAGGTGCCAACCCTATAAATACTCGAGTTTGACACTCAATTGAATCCAAGAGGATTGAGCCTGTCAAGTGTCAAACCTACATGTTCTTGGATCTGGCACATAGATAAAAAAAAAAGAGTAATATATTTGTCTAACCTTTTTATTGTTGAACTTCTCTTTTGTCTTAGTCCTTTTTAGTCATTATTTTTTATATAAAAAAATATCTTTTAGTATAAAGTATATTGATCCATCGCCTTAACACATGAATTATTATTTCGGTTTTTGTGTTATAATCTATAAGACAACTCAAATTAACTTACACCCATAAAAAATACATTATCTTTTCAAAAGATTGGTTCAATTGATAACAAGAATACTCAGGAGAGGAGTCAAGTTTGTTTATCATGGTTTTATGTTAAAAACCTTGTAAATTAAGAAAATTTACAAGGTTGGATTACTCATTTAATTTAAAAACCTTAGGTTGGATTCTTATCATTAGTTTTTTTTCTTATGTTGAATGTGTTATCAAAATTTCTGTACTTTCATTTGCATTTTCGTTAATTGTATAAAAACTTATGAACTGAATTGTTAAAAACAATTTGTAACAATTCCAATTAGCATCCAAATGAAATCTCATGGAGTTATGACATTTATGGATGGTTGATGGTAAAATAAATACCCTCACGTGACTTTAGCAATTCTATGGGTGCCTTGATTTGCTGATGCCTTGGGAAGACATTAGTTTGTAGCAAAGTAATACTAATCCCACGGGTGCCTTGATTAGATGCTGTGGGCAGACAATAGGCAGTGTGCATGAACTGTGATTTTCTCTCGGCACTGACAACTTTGTCGGATTTTGCCACTGCAAGAACAAGAAAGAAAGAAAGAAAAGTTGGAGCAGGTGTGAATCACACTTGACCCTATGAATAAGTTGCAACTTATAAAGAGCTTTCGTAAAAAAATATTTATTTTTTAATTATATATATATATATATATTATTTATTAATGTATGTGTCTCGACTAATTTATTCGTATCTCGACCACTCCCACATATCTTAAAATTAATAATTATATAAATTTTTAGTGGCTTAAGGAGATTCGAACTCATGAGAGAACAAATCCAAAGCTTAATCAGTGAAGCCACTTCTCAAAGTTATTTTTTATTTATTTTTAAATTAATTTGATGGAATGATATAAAAAATATTATTTTAATAATAAAAAAATCATTATCATAAAACATAACTATATACCAATTTATCACATGTCTCCCTTTAATTTTGACTCACTGACCCTACAACAACCGTCTAAGTGAAGACCATAGAAGTGGTAGCTATCGAATTGGTTGCTTTGCATTTTTATGAAATATTGAGAATTAAATTTTTATTGGTGATTGATGAGGAATTGGATGGGATTTATGTTGGATCCCCAGCATACCCAATCCTTGTTTACAAAGATTTTTCGGCTGCTTACCTTAGTAATATTGTTGTCAATATAATTTTGAAATCTGGCAAGCCTAATAGGTCAACTCGGGATCCGGTCGCTCCAGGGTTGGAATCGGGCTAGATTGAAAAAAATAAAAAAAAACCCGGTGTGATCCGGCTGACCCGATCACAAACCCTTAGACTTTTATTTTTTTTACTAAAACAATGATATTTTATTTTTATTTTTTTTTATAAAAAAATTGGTTAAAAATCAAAACCCAAATCTTAGACCAGGCCGGTCACTAAACTGGATTTTAAAACTATGGTTGTCAGACATATAATGAGATTTAACTTGAAAAATATCAAAGTTATTAAGTTATGGGAGACTTGATATGGGTCTATTTTTTTTTATATATATATATATATGGTTTCACTTTTTAAAAAATAAATCTTGTTTTTTTAATTGATAGAGTTTGAAAGGGTTTGTCTACATCAATCCGGCATGCTATAATCTAACAAGGTTATTGTCAAAATCAATTTAAATTATAATCTAGCTCAAATCAAATTCTGAACGAGGAATTTGAGTTTGTTTTTTTTTATATTTTAAATGTAATTTTTTAAAAAAATAATTTATTTTGTTTCAAATTATTTTTTTATATGTTTAGATTATTTTTTTTATTGGGTAGGTAGTGTTTGCACATTTACTTTTTTTTCATGAAAATATTTTAAAATAATATTTTTATTATTTTTAATATCAACACATTAAAATAATTTCATAATATCAAAAAAATTATTTTAAAAAAATTATATATTTTTTTAAAAACAAACTAGCCAGGAAAACAAACTTAGTCTTAGCATATTTAAGAGTGTGGTTGCAGTTTGCTTTTCAAAGTATTTTGTATTCTGAAATATATCAAAATAATATATATTTTTTAAAAAATATTTTTAAAATCAACGTATTAAAACGATCTAAAACATAACAAAATATTAATTTTTAATAAATTTTTTTAAAAAATATGAGTTAACCAGCATTTCCAAACATTTCTTTTTTAATGCACTGGGTCAAGTCGACGTAATGAGTCTATCCAAGAGTTGTAGAGGTGACCGTAACTTGAATATCACATGCACACCTCTTCTTACCAACTTATATATATATATATATATATATATATATATATATATATATATATATATATATATATATATTAACACTTAAGTGGGATAAAAGAGTTAATTTAATTCGAAGTCTTGTTTTTACCATCTAAAAAACCGAAACAAAGAAATAAAAACAGGCAGATAGATGTGATTTATTTGTTCATATTCTATGATCCAACCAAACGAGTCAATGGAATTATTGATAGGTAGCTCTGAAATTACATCAAAGAAGCACTCCCACATGGTTTAAACTTTTAATGACTTTTTGAGTGGATTTAATTCTCTTTATCTCAATTCAAAACCGCCTACATTTTATCCAATTAATTCAAGCAGTGATGATGATCATGGTTTGCTTATATTTGCAGTTTAAGTTATTTTTTTAAAATATTAAATTAATATTTTTCAAATATAATTTTGATATGATAATATTAAAATTTAATAAAAAATATTTTAATTAAAAATTATTTTTACAAAAATATCTTACACCGTGTTACAAAAACAAACTAATTAAAATGAAACCTTATAGCAAAAGCCATAAAAAAATCATTGGTTGAGCGGCAATAATTTTAGACCCACGGGTGATCTTCTCTCATGGCAAGAAATACTCCCCTGGAACCAACGGGGGCGTGGCTCAGTGGTGTTGGGAGCAAACTTTCCTTCCTTCGAACCTAGGTTCGAGTCCCAGTGGGAGTGGGGCTGGAAAGTTTGCTCCTTTCCTGTTTCTGGGTCCTTTCCGTGCGGTATACCTGTCACCCCCGCGGTGTCTTGCCTGCTCACTAGGGCTTGCAGGATGTTCAGTGGGCCGTGGGATTAGTCGTGGTGCGCGTAAGCTGGCCCGGACACCCACGTTATCAAAAAAAAAAAATAAAAAAAAAAATACTCCCCTGGACCCTCTTTTATTTATTAAAAAGAAAGCATGTAGTAAAAGTCCTTAAATGTGACGCACCTCTCACCGCCCATTTAATTATTACAGCTTTGTTTATACATTTTCCATGGTCAGCAATTTCTTTCTTATAGGAAGAAGCATCCATGGCGGATATGGAGGCGAGGTGATGTATCGTTTGGCCCACAAGTTAGGTATATAATATTTAATCTACAAATATATAATACACAACTATATAATTAAATTAATACCACAGCAAGCAGTCCCCAAGCTGTTTTACAGTTGATATGTAGATTTACTTTACATATAATTATTTGGGTTGATGGTTTTTATTTTTTTTATTTTTTTTACAATTAATTATTTCTTTATTTTTGGGATTTTTTTATTTTTTATGTGCTCTTACTTTATGATATTCTCATCGGTTTCGGCAATATATATATATATATATATATATATATATATATATGAATTTAAATCTATTATCATGTATTTTTATGTGCTATTCATTTATGGTATCTTTATATGTTTTTAGTAAGATTTTATTATATTGATAGATAGATATATACAAAAATAGTTCACATTCTATATTTCTATATATTCACATAGATAAGAGAGAGAGAGAGAGAGAGAGAGAGAGAACAGTATAGTAATGGTAGTAGTTGGGTACGGTTAGGTTAGGGTTATGAGTTATTATTAGCATATAATGCATCCTTCTAATTAAGACGTTGTCTCTCTGTCTCCACATGCACCCTCCTGTTCGTGCGCATGGACTTTGCTTTCTCCATGATTATCTAATTGGTTTCTTGCATGTGATGCTGCTATCTCAAGCAAAAACAGCTCATATTCATCGATCTTCTCCATCATTAATAATCATCATCATTTATCATTGTCGCCTAGTACTTTTCCAACCTTTTCTTTCCTTCTCTTTGTCTGATTTCTCGAGAATGTACGTACCTGGTTCTGTCTTCTTCTTCTTCTTCTGCTTCTTAACATTGAATATTCATGGGGATTGTTAAGACTGTTTCACGGAAAGATAGAGGGACTAGTAGCTAAGCTGGTTGCTTGCGGATGTGGTGGATCTTTAGCTAAGTTTTGAAGTGTTCTTCATCCAATCAGTAAGTTTTGTTTCTTTAGAATTGAACCCTTTTGTATATCTTGCTTTCTTTCTGTTTTTAGCTCTTTGCTGCTGCCTGCTTGGTTTATGAGAAAAAGAAAATGAAGGAAAGCAAAAGAAAATGACGAGGAAAGTTGTGCTAGGCTCAAAATGTAATATTGCTCAAGTATAGGATTCAGAATTTTGAAATCCTGTTCTAGTGTTCTATGTACTCACACTTTCTCAGTAACCAAAGATGTTTGGTAAAAGAGAGCTGCAAAAGTCAATAAAGAACCAACACAGTTTCGGGTAGGTTTCCTAACCATGCTCTAGCTACTAATTTTGACCAAATGTGTCCTAATAGTAAAAGTCAAGTTGTTAGTCATCCTTTTTCTAGATAACTTGTAAGAAATTCATCCACTTCATAATGAAAACAAGCATATCCTAGAGAGAGCATATCTGTTCCTGTTTCTAATTCTGATCCATCTTTAAACACATTCATGTAGATGTGCCAAGATTTGTGAAGAAACTCTGCTGTTCATCTGCAGATTTGTTCAACTGTTTGTTACTGAGAGAAAATGAACATGAAAAGAGGTCTGCAGTTCATGTTCTCAGCATTCCTCTTCTTTGGAGAAGTTTTCTTGTCAATCACTGCTGAGCCAGTTGATGATAAACAAGCTTTATTGGATTTCCTTCACAATATTCATCACTCTCACCCTGTCAATTGGCATGAGACTACTTCTGTGTGCAATAGCTGGACAGGTGTGTCCTGTAGCAATGATAGCTCTAGAGTTACAGCCCTCAGGTTGCCTGGAGTCGGTTTTCGTGGCCCAATTCCACCCAACACTCTTGGTCGTTTGTCAGCAATTCAGATCCTAAGCCTCAGATCTAATGGTTTATCAGGTTCTTTCCCTTATGATGAATTCTCCAAGCTCGGAAACTTAACTATCCTTTTTCTTCAATCCAACAACTTCTCTGGCCCATTGCCTTCAGATTTCTCAATTTGGAATAAGCTCACTATTCTTAATCTTTCCAATAATGGCTTCAATGGGAGAATTCCACCTTCAATATCAAATTTGACTCACCTCACAGCTTTGAGCCTTGCTAACAACTCCCTTTCAGGCAATATTCCTGATATAAATGTTCCTAGTTTACAATATCTAGATTTAACCAACAATAATTTTACAGGAAGTTTGCCTAAGTCTCTTCAAAGATTTCCAAGTTCTGCATTTTCTGGTAACAATCTTTCATCAGAAAACGCCCTTCCTCCTGCTCTTCCAGTTCATCCACCAACTTCCCAACCATCAAAAAAACCCTCAAAATTAAGTGAACCTGCAATATTGGCGATTGCTATTGGTGGCTGTGTACTGGGGTTTGTGGTTCTTGGTTTAATGATTGTTGTTTGCCACTCTAAGAAACAAAGGGAAGGTGGGTTAGCAACAAAGAACAAAGAGGTGTCTTTGAAGAAAACAGCTTCAAAGAGCCAAGAGCAGAACAACAGGCTATTCTTTTTCGAGCATTGTAGTCTTGCATTTGACTTGGAGGACTTGTTGAGAGCATCTGCAGAGGTTCTTGGCAAGGGAACGTTTGGGATAGCTTATAAGGCCGCACTCGAGGAGGCAACCACGGTGGTGGTGAAGAGGTTGAAGGAAGTGGCTGTGCCAAAAAAGGAGTTTGAGCAGCAAATGATTGCCGTTGGGAGTATTAGGCATGTAAATGTGTCTCCATTAAGGGCGTATTACTATTCCAAGGATGAGAGACTAATGGTCTATGACTTCTATGAAGAAGGCAGTGTGTCTGCAATGCTACATGGTATGTCAAAAACCTTTTCAGTGATACATTCTGTCATGCAGCTTTCAGGGATGTTTCTGACCATAGAAAATGAATCTTATACTTTGCAGTTAATAGAGGGGAGGGCCATACTCCCATGGGCTGGGAAACAAGGCTGAAAATTGCAATTGGTGCAGCAAGGGGCATTGCTCATATCCACACACAGAATGGTGGCAAACTTGTCCATGGAAACATAAAATCCTCAAACATTTTCCTCAATTCCCAAGGATATGGCTGCGTATCAGATATCGGTTTGGCATCATTGATGAGCCCAATGCCCCCGCCAGTGATGAGGGCTGCAGGCTATCGTGCCCCGGAAGTAACAGACACCAGGAAAGCAACCCATGCATCTGATGTCTACAGTTATGGGGTTTTGCTGCTTGAGCTTCTCACTGGAAAATCCCCCATGCATACCACAGGTGGTGATGAGGTTGTTCACTTGGTGAGGTGGGTGAATTCTGTGGTAAGAGAAGAGTGGACTGCTGAAGTATTTGATTTAGAGCTCTTAAGGTATCCTAATATTGAGGAGGAAATGGTGGAGATGCTACAGATAGGACTGTCTTGTGTAGTGAGGATGCCGGAGCAGAGACCCAAAATGCCTGATGTGGTGAAAATGGTGGAGGAAATTCGGCAAGTAGGTACCGAAAACCCACCATCCTCTGACAGTAAACTAGAAATCTCAGTTGCAACCCCATCACCACAAGCAGCTGAAGTAGGTTCTACCTCTTCTGTTCAACAGTGAGATTGTTTCTTCCTGCTATTAGTTGTTGTAATACAATTTTTGTCTTCAATTTTTTGAATTGGGCAGTTGGTTTGGGTTAGTTGAGTTTATTTGCTGTATATCTTTATATTTCTGTGACAAATTTTGTCATGAAGTTAGTTAACTACCCACTTCAAGCCTCAACTGTAGGCGAAGACAAGTTGGGTTCTCTTCTGTTGTATTATTTAGTCAGGACTTCGATGTTATGCCTGCGAGTCTGTAATTTTTGCAGCATAATGTAACTCTATCTCTCTCTGTATTTCGAGGGTGTGTTTGAGAAATGGATGGGTCCAGGATCAATGACTTGCGGCTCTACATTGGTGCCTTAGGTGCCAAAACCTACCTAATCAATGGCATCGAGCCATATTAACTGCCCTTTTAAATATATTTGGATGGACCTAGCTAGGTGCTTTCAAGAATCATGACCAGGTGCATTTACTCTCTTAATCTTCGGTCCTAGGCAGATTAATATAAGAAGAATACAAGACAAGTTTCCTTTAAAGAAACTAGTTATTGATGATTGACTGGTTGATCCATTCGAGGAGGATTCAGTTATCGAGTCAATGACATGGCTATTAGGGCATGTTCATGCACTCAGCTGAGCAATCACCACCTTAATGTGGCCGGCTGCAACAGCCTGCCTTCTCGGTATAAGCGTCTCTGAAGATATGTTAGAACCGACTCTATCCATGCACAACCAAGATCCGCCGGATGGCATTCAATTTTCAAGGGAAACTGGGATTGAAGTAGCTGACAAGTTCAAAAGATCATCTCAAACTTCTGTTCTAAAATTGGGAACTCATAATATAACATGAACGGGGATTAAATGTTATATGACACCGACACTCGATGAACAGAATTCAGTTTTTGTAGTACCAATGTATATCGCAAATTATATTGCTTTTGAACATCCAAAATAATCTCATTTCATACAAATGAAACCATTTTCACAAGGAAAAAATTATAGTTCATTTACTATAGAGATTACACAAAAAAAATCACATAAAAAAATAGCAACTCTGATGCTGTGAGGATCCTCTCAACGCAATGGGCCGGTAACCTTCCCACTTTACAATGAACTGAGCGAATCTCCTGCATGGTCTATAAACATATAAAAACATTCGTGAACTGCTGCTCACTTCCTTGTGATTCTGGTTTTTACACCACCTGAAACATGCATATAAAGAGATGTGAACAGAAGGCTTCACGAGCACAGGCAACTGATTTAACCAGATTACACTGTGATAGTGGTATAACTATATGGCAGGTGTAATAGATGGAGCAGTCATCTTATAAAATCACAAACAGTTTTGAGATTATAGAAACTCGGACCTTCAACTTCCTCAAACTCAATTACTTTTACCAATTCAGCATCCGCATTGTACTCAAAGCTGCAAAGGTAAAAACAAATTTCAAAAGGGGCTCAGTTTGCAAGGAATGCGAAAAGAACTAAATGGTAGCCTTCCTAACACTGGTACCAAAGCACTATCATCCACAGTATTATTAGTTGTTCTCTTCCTCTAAATAAGCCAGGATACCTTGCTTCAGAAATCAATGGCGTATGCATATAATAACTATCCTTCAATAAAGTACCTATTAGGATCATCCAAGAAAGCAAAGGAAAAGAAAAACATTGAATACTAATGCAAGAACAGTGAAAGATATCAGTTCAATCATTTTACCTATTGGAAAAAGCCACCTCAAGTTCATAGTCAGAAGCGCTCTTGGTAGCTTCAACTAACACAGTAACTATTTCAGTCTTTCGAGTACTGGCCATAAGAAGATCATACTCTGTTGGAATAATAATTGCAAAGAAATTATCACTCAATTCACTCAAACATATCTTTTCTACAGCTGCCAGAGCTATCCGTCGTTTAAGAGCATTAATCTCGGGGTCAATAATGTAAACGGCAAAGTCAGTTATTAACAATATGCGTTGTTTCATCTTCCCTGAACCTGTGAATTTCAAAACTTTATCGGCAAAGAGGACCTGCTTGTCACCTGCAAAAATAAAAAAGAAGCAAGTTTAAAGATATATTAAGCAAGGAAGGGTATTTAAACTTATATCAAATTAACAAGCTAACTCTTCCCTGAACTCTAAGATGATCTATGTAAGCCACCATTCACGTCTCAGATCATGAATGAAATTCTCCCATATTTAGTCTAAGTGGGCCAGGAGGTGCTACATGGGGGGGAGGGGTTAAAGGACATTTCTCCGTGTCAAATCATGAGCATGTTCCTTTTATTCCAGAATCAATGTGTACTACTTTGTGTTAGTTTCAGGGGGTTGAAGGACTTAAGTTCATCAGAAATGCTAACACCATGCCTGTTTCAGGTCAGTAGACTGATCAGGCGCAGCCGCCTTAGCTGCCTATTCCTCCCCACCCTATTCAAACATAAATGAATTGTATTTTGGTACTGTCTCTAACCAATGGTATAATCTAACATAAAGGAAAACACAAATGCACACTACAATTACGACTATTTTTCTAATTTTTTCTATTATAAAAATATACAATGAAATATAAAGATTTCGATGAAAAAATGTTTATAAAAAAATCTCTTGGAAAAGGAGAGTTTCAATAAACCCCAAAACTTGCATGTTTTCACGTTATATGCTGCAGGGAACAATTTTGACAATGAAAAAGTTAAGACCGTTCTTCAATCTAAGAATTTCCAACATTCGGATAACATTCTTTCAAAGTTACCAACACAATCCTGTTTCAACAAAATTTGTCACTATTTTGGCACTTACAGACTACTTGCCTGCTTCTTCTTCTTTTTTTTCTAAAGCAAAACCACGACCTGGTGTAGAAATTCAGCAATAATTTCAATTGAATTATTTCTCAGGCACCAATTCCTAGTGTAGAAACCAAACAATAATATTCAACATGGTTAATTTCTAAGCTATACATTTTTTGCGTTCTCTAACCACACAGAATCAGCAAGAGAAACAGAAAAACCAAAGCAAATTCAAATAAAAAAAATACATAAAATAATCACAAACCCACATGCCATTTACAAAGCAAGACCTCTAAAACCACTTTAAACAAACTAATAACAAAAGATAATCAATACCCAGAAATCAATTATCAATAAAAAACAAAAAAAATACCCGAAAAAATTAAGAGAATTTGAAAAAGGCTGACTGACCTTGCTTCTGCAAAATCTTCATCAAATAAGAATGAGAAGCAACATCAAGATAATCCCCTTTAATATCTCTATGACGAGATGCTTTTCTTCGAACTTTAACACCCATGAATGGTTCTTGATCGTCACTCACATTGTTCTCTGTTGTTATTAATCGCGGTACTCCGTTGTTATTACTATTGTCTCCTTCTTCTCGATCGACACGTTCTTCTACGTTGTCGTATTTGGGGAGCTGTAAATCGGGGACTTGAACTCGCCGGTTGTATCGGTTCATGTTGTGATCGGTGAGTTTTTGGGGATGGTGAGTGACGGTGGTGGCTAAGTTGGTCCGGGTTGATTGGTGGGCAGCATGTGCTTTTGGCCTTAATTTCACGCTAGCCAATGTCAATTATTGGTTGGGTTGGGTATTTTATTAGGTCTTCTTAAGAATAATAATAATAATAAATAAGAGAGAATAAATGAATAAAAGGCCTTTTACATTTTAATTATTTTTTAAAATAAAATATTTAGATGCACCCGGAGATACAGTTTAGAGTTGCGGATGCAGCAATAAAAACGATTTCATAGAGTATATAAATAATCGTTATGATTATAATGCATTAACAATTCTTAATATTACATCATTGTTTTAAATAAAAAATTTAAATATATATAATAATAGCATTTCTAATTATAGTTATTAAACTTTTTCCCCCTCATGAATTGTCTTGAAAAAATTAAAAATCAAAATATAATTTTAATCAAATTTTCAATTAAAATATATAAAATATTAACTCAATAAAACTCAATTAATCCATAAAGTTTTAAATAGTCTAAACTTTATTAAGGTATTATTATTTTTATTTTTTTAAAATAATATTATTTTAATAAAAAAAAAATAACCCAAGTTAACTTTATGATTTTTGAGTTGAACGTTTATCTAAATTTTTTTTTAAATTAATTCTTAACCATGTCAAAATATAAAAATAAATTTAAATAAAATAAAATTTAAATTTAATTTAAATTTACTTTATAATAATCATTAATCACTATTATATAGATGATAACCTTTAAAATTTGGCTGTTTTATTTAAGTCAATTTATAATAAATTTGATAAATCTTTTATTTCAAGTTGAAAAAGATAATATATTTTTTGTTTTTAAAATTATTAAAAAAATAATTTTACAAAAATTATTGAGAAATAAAATCGAGTTCTTCATGTTATTTTATCATATTTCGCATAAAAATAAATATTCTAATAAAAAGTGTTTTATTTATGTATAACATATTAATTGAAAATCTATCTATCTATTTATTTCTATTCATGTGGAAATTGAGTAATTCAATTTTCATTTGGAAAAACAAATTGCACTTTCCAAATATAAAATGATTACAAACTCGTTACTCTTCGTTGTTTTTTAAGGAAATAAATGCCAGATGATGTCATATTACTGTCAACCAGTCATCAACTCATTAACGAGTTGATGAGTTGATAACCTGAGTCGAGCCAGCCGCTAAAGAGCTGGTCCAGCTACGCGTCTAGTGTGTGCTCCGTTGAAGCCGCCCTCGCCAAAGACCAAAGCTAACGAAACGGCACGGGCAAGAATATTCAACTTCATCCAGAGAAAACTTAACGACGCCGTAATGGAGACAGGGAATTTCTATCCGCTGATTTCTCGCCCCTATCCATGCATTTTCAAACAGTAACAAATAACATTGACCACCACCACCAAATATTTGAAATAAAAGGAAATTAAATTGGTCAATTTAAGTGATATAAATCTTAAAGCTATCTGAAATTTATATGATCATTAATTTCAGAATTTTAAAAATTAGTTAAGATGTGCGTAAGCTAACTCGAACATTCATGGTTATAAAAAAACAAAAAAAAAAACTATAGTGGAGTCCTTTACATATCACACATTATTCAAATAAGTTCTCAAGCTATAGGGTGTGTTTGGTATTGCGGTAGCTTTTGTGGTTGTGGTTTGAAAAAAGTTGTTTTATAAAAAGTACTTTTAGTTGCGGTTGGTTTGAAAAAATAGGTGTTTGGTTAAAACTGTGGTTGAAATTGAGGTTGAAGAAAAAGTAATTTTAATGTGTTTGGTTAAAAATGCTTTTGAAATTTAGGTTATAAAATAATTTTAAAAAATATATATTAATATTGATGGTTTTTAATTTAAATATTATGGATTTAACTATTGTTATTACATCATAAAATAAATCACACTTTATATAAAATATTTTTTATTATTCCATTAAATTATCTACAATTCCATCACGTATGAAATTGAGATTGCAGTTAAATTCTATAAATGCAGTGTCATCAAGTGATCTCCGTCTAATTTATATAGTCATTAAATAATATTTAGCACTAGTTTTTTGAATAAAACACAATTAAAAATAAAAAAAATTATTTTTTTGGATCGAACCTGATTCAATGTATTTTTAGCTTTGAACCGGACCGATTCGGCCGGATCAATTTTACTATTAATAGAAAAAAATGGGTGAATAGTGGATCATAATTAAATGTTATCAATTTCTATGATCAATTTTTAGCTTTGACGTTTTCTTCTAATTTAGGTATAGAAATATTATATCTATCCCTTTCATGATCGATTGCCACTCCTTTTAATTGATTTGGTAAGATCAATGTATCTGTAAATTTGTTAGGTGTTTTATTATGAATCTATAATAAATATGGAAATGTTTTATTACTACGACGAAACATAAAGGATAAATATAAATATTGAAATATATTTTTTATATTTTTATTTTAAAAATATAAAAATTTATTTTAAATTTGTTTCAACAATAAATTTGTTTTGTTTTTGTTTATATGTTTTTTAATTAAATAAGTTTTTATTTCTTTTTATATTTGTTTATTTTATCTTAAAACACTAACCAAAAAAATCTAGCATAATAATCGTGCTAATTATAGTAAATAACAAGTTGTATCCTAAGTAATTATTTAAAGAAGTTTGTAGTAAAAATAGGATAGAAACAAATGGGTGCAATTTTTGTTGTATTTTTTTCAATGTCTGGTGTATTTGTTTGCTACATTCGGCCACACTTGATAAATTGTCAGGCAATGGTTCGGTCTAGCGTGATTAATTACGTATTTGATGGTGCAATACGGGGTATTTTTTTTTAAAAAAATTATTTAAAAATATATTAAAATAAATTCATTGTAATATTTTTTATTTTTAATATTAGCATATTAAAAAACTAAAAAATATTAATTTTATATTTTTAAAAAATAAATATTTAAAAAAAAATCCAACAACAAAAGCTACCACGTATACTTAAATATAAATAATAAATTAACTAAATCAACCTCAAATGATTAATAAAAAAAATTATTTCTTATAATTTGCCCATATTTCTCTTTAAAAATGCTAGGCAACATTTAATTAGGTCCCCGTACTGTTCATCCATTTTTCCATTTCAAGAAGCAGCCGAGAGCTGCTTCTTGAGACCTGTGGTTGCACCACAGTTAATGGTAGGGTCCACCATTAAAAAACTGTGGTGCAAAGGTTACCAAACAGAAAAATTTGTGGCTGCGGGTGAACCTCACTCGCAGCCACAATACCAAACACCCACATAGATTCGTACCATTTTACAGTTTAATTTATTTTCAGTATAAGAAAACTTTGATGAAAGGCTAGCTCATCCAAAGTTTGTTATTACTTTTTTCTTAGAACTTTGGATTGTTGTCAAGTTTTTCTAAACCAAATGTAATTAAAAACTAATCATCAATTTAATTACCAATGAATTAGGGTTAATTTATAGGAACCATTTCTTTGATGACTGATACAAAACATTCCTAAAATTTAGAGCACCGACGTAGACCAAAAAAAGAAGAAAAAAGCAAAGATTATATTATATATTACTTTCGGCGAAAAATACTAAAAGTAGAAGGCTTGCAAGGTAACGGACAAAAAACGCGAAGCATAGAATGAGTGTTTGCTTCTATTTTTCTTTTAAATGTTTTTAAAAATATTTTTAATTTTAAAAAATACATATTTAATATTTTTTATAGTTTTAATGTATATTTAAAAATATTTTTTTTATTTTAATATATTTTCAAACTAAAAATTATTTTAAAAACTATCTTTATATTATAATCCCAAACAAATAGGAGTAAAGACTTGTTTGGTATTATATTTTTTAAAAAATTAAATTTTTTATTTTAAATTATTTTTTATAATTTTTAAATCATTTTAATATAATAATATTAAAAATATTTTTTAAAATAAAAAAATATTATTTTAATATAAAATATTTTTTAAAAAAAGCAATACCGCCTCTTACCACCATCCCATTTACAAAATGGAAAGAAACAGAACCATCCAATCACAAATGTCGACACCTTATTGTTAATTAATTTAATAAAAAAGACGGTCCACCAATTTATAATAATATAAAGTCCTCACCTTACAGATTCCCTAATTTCACTCTTTCTTTTCTCTTTTTTCTTCTCCCCACCCTCCATTCCTCTCCCTCTATCTCATCAAACAAATCTCGTAAAACATTGAAGCCGTTAATTTCCAGAAGGAGAGGAGAGATCCGGTACGTCTCTCTCGAATTGTGTTCTGGTTTGAGACAATTGATCTGGAGAGAGAGAGAGTTGTCGATGTCGATGTTGATGTTCTTTTTTTTTTTTTTTTGCAGGTTAAGTAGAAGATAAGATGGCATCGAAACGGATCTTGAAGGAATTGAAAGATTTACAGAAGGATCCTCCTACTTCATGCAGTGCCGGTATTATGACTTTTTTTTGTTTTTAATTTTTTTCCGATTTGTTAAGACTTCATTTTTAATAGTTTTTTTTAGTGTTTCGGTTGATCTGTGCCGGTATTATCTTTTTCGTTTTTCTGGTTGGAATTGATAATGATTTCGTTGATAATATAAAGATGCATGCAGTTGAATAATACTGGCGATGATTAACTCTGATCGATAATTTTCTTTGTTAAAATTAAAATTCGATATTTTTAAGGGAAAGCGTAAAACAATATTAATTTTTTTTTGTTAATTTTTAAAAATTATAGTTGAAAAACTTGTATATTCTGATCACAGGGTGTATTATTTTAGGGTATTTTTTTTTAAAGAAATTATTGTTATCCTGGCTATTCTTAATAATGGTAGGGGGTATCTATGCTGAATTAAAAGTTATTTTTTTCATGATTATTTTATTTAATGTTGTTTACTTGATGTGCTTGCTTTAATTATGGGAATGTTGCAGGTCCCGTTGCTGAAGACATGTTCCATTGGCAAGCAACAATTATGGGTCCTCCGGATAGTCCTTATGCTGGCGGTGTTTTCCTAGTTACTATTCATTTTCCTCCAGATTATCCATTTAAGCCTCCCAAGGTAAGTTTTTACTCTATACAAGCTTAACTTTTATTGTTCTGAATTATTTGAAAGTTTTGTCGAATGCTAATAATATGCAGGTTTGGGTGAAGTAAGAAGTATCAAACAGATTTTTGAAAAATTCTATCTATATGTATTTCTCTTGAATGCTTTGTATGTGTATATCATTACCTATATTGTCTACTTAAGTATTGCAAGTTGCAAGCTGATTTTGCAGATTTTCCCAGGTCATATGACTTTTGCTAACCCGGAGTATGTACATACACTAGTTAACCTAAAGGAGGAATCTTTATGTATATGCCCTGATGAGGGAATAAGTTCTTTACTTGACAGCAGAATAAAGTGGATGCATATTTAATATACATGAAACTTCTGGCGCTTGTAAACTTGCATTTTCCATGCCCTTTTCTTAATTCTTATTGTCAAAGAATCATGCTTGTAGTTCCACTGTCACCAAGGCCTCCTTCTGGCAGAGGCCTTACGTTTGAGCCTCTCTTTTGTAACAAAGAAAAAGGTGTCATGGAGCATCTCCATGTTTCCACCCATTCTTTTTTTCCCCTCGCCTCTTGCCCAATTCACAATAAGAATGAAGGGAGATTAGTATGGATGTTGAATTTATTCTCATCAGAAGTTGATTTATTTCAACATGAAGGTGTCTCATCTGTGAATATGTGCAATAGGTCGAGCTTTTATTAGTCTTATGCTGTTTCCAAATCAGCAGAATTGGAAGAAATATAGGGGGCTATATGAAGTATAAAGTATAAGCATGCAAACCTGATTTCACAATATAAGCATGAGGCTGTTTGATAGGATTCAATGCTATGCCAGGTCCTGATACAATATGAGCTAAGATGTGAAGATATGTTAAATGATGCAGCTCTTGCATCTAAGGCTTGTGTATCAAACATCAACTTTTGGTAAGGATTTTAGAATAAGAATATGCTTTATTTCTTAATTGCACAAGAAGAAATTATAGCATTAATGAGGGTATGTTGCTAAAGCTCAAATCAGCTAAAGATGAAATAAATGGTATTGCTTGAAGGGCTGAAGATATAAACTGCCCTGATTGAATGGTTCCGCCTCTGCTTGCCCTCTTGCCATGCACAATATAGGAATTTTTTTAGTCAATTTGTTTGTTTGGTGAATTAACCACAGTAATTTATGGCATTTCATTCATTGGTATTTGCCGAGTAGTTTTAGTTGTTTTCTTTTTGTGAATGCCTCATTGTATTCTTGGTGTGTTGCTTCTGCATCTCATCATGTACTATTTATGGCACTCCTGCACATTCGGTCGAGAATTCAATCTCAAAAGCAGTTCTCTTTTTGTGCGGGAGATTTCATTATTTGTATGTATCTTGCAGGTAGCATTCCGAACAAAGGTATTCCACCCAAATATAAATAGCAATGGCAGCATTTGCCTGGACATTTTGAAGGAGCAATGGAGCCCGGCTCTAACCATATCCAAGGTTCTTATTCTATAGTCATCAAATCATTTATCTTGGAGTTGACAAAAAAAATGCTGTTGATTACTTAAATGGATTTGTGATAGTCCGACATCTTTTTTGTGTTGGGAAGGGACTAAGTGGTTCATTTTCTTATAACCAGTCTTGATGTGTTGATGAACCGAATCGTTAATTTAGATCTCAGCAGCCCTCCTTTTCTTTCCCCTGATTTCTGAGAGTTCACCTTTCTGCAGAAAAGATACTTGGGACTCTAAAACTGTGTTATTAGTTGATAACATATTGTTTATTCATCAGCCATCTGCAGCTCTCTTTTCTCCCTTTGAAATGGGCTATTTTTAATTCGCTGTCGTAGTGCAGGCTGACTTTTGAATTGCTAGTTATCATTGGTGATCAAGTAAACAAGTTCTGTTTCCATTTGTAGGTATTGCTCTCCATCTGCTCTTTGTTGACAGACCCTAACCCCGACGATCCATTGGTCCCCGAGATTGCTCATATGTACAAGACCGACAGGAACAAGTATGAGACAACTGCAAGAAGCTGGACCCAGAAGTATGCTATGGGCTAAGGGCTAAGGGCTAAATGACCTGTGGTGTGTGCAATGGAGGGCCCTTTTTCTTCTTTTCTTTCTCCTAAAGTTCTATTTATCGATGTTTGTTGGTCAATCTAAACGGGTGAAACTGGCCCATGCAGGTATGTTTCTTTCCATTGTTGTATGGATTAATTGACCCTCGATGAAATGTCTCTAATTCAGTATGTCACCATGTAACTTCTAAATCTTATTGGGTTCTCCTGTTTGTATGAGCAATTCCTTTCTTCACGTGTATTTTCTAGAAAAGCAAGTGTTTTCTGTTCAATTTAGTTTTTTTTTTAAAAAAAATTATTATGACTCATGGTCAAGTCATTTACTCACCTGGAAATATCCTTTGATTTTTAATCAAATGTTGTCGAGTCAATTTTGTTTTAATCAAAAGTTAAATTTAATACATCAATCTTGACTACACTACATCAGAAAAATGTGTTAAGTCGATTTTTGATAAATATACTTCTTAATTCGCTCTCTGCACAAGTTTTGATAAATGATATTCTAATTGCGATTCTGATTTCAAATCATTTGCGTGAGGGTCTTTATCTTTCGTTTCAGAACTGAAGTCAAATTAATAGTTTTGTAAGCACAAGCATCCTATTCCAGGAACACAAAATAACTATGGTTCAACAACAAATTGACTTGTATTAGTGGTATACGGGGAAGGGGTTTTGCTTGTTCTTTAAAGTGTTTTTTGGTTTAGAGATATATTAAAATAATTTTTTTTAAAAAAAATATTTTTAATATTAGTATATTAAAATGAAATAATACTAAAAAATTAATTTAAAATAAAAAAATACTTTTATTTTTTTGAAACACAATTAAAAGGACTAGTTTCAGACCTGAGACATGACCAGAAATGTCGATGTAATGCCTTGATCTCCTAAAAAGAAAACTTCCTTAGCAACCCGCCATTAAATATGAGGGAATTCAATAAAGACCAGAATGTGTGCAAATTACAAATCGGGAAGAAAAAATTGTAAAAATGCTATCTCGTTAGTGATCGAAGGAGAAAGAGCGGAGCACGGAGACAATGGCTAGAGATGAAGAACAACTCCACCCTAATCCTTCCTTTCCTCATGTCCACTTCTTTCTTTTACCGCTACTTCACACTAATCTAACGAGTTGAACAGTGCTCGCCGGTGCATCCACGTTCATATTCTTTACCGGAGCGAATAACTAGCAATTTAACTTTTTCATCCGTGACATTCTGGCTCCTCGAATGATTCTCTATTTCAACTTTGTGAACTGTGCTCTCGCTTCATATAGCAAGCACTATAGCACTCTGTTGATGGGGAGGTGAAGCACTGGAAAACGAAGTGCGAAAAAAGGAAAAGAGTGGAGGAGGCTAAACAAAAACACAAGCAATCAATCAAAGAAAGGAAGGCACATATCCAAAATCCAAAACCCAATTTGCATTAAGAAAGTGGTCTTTTTTCTCCTCTAAGTATGGATTCCTGTTGTTGATTTTTATTGTAAGCGTTGGTTACTTGAAGAAGCTAACCAACAATTTGATAAAATGATCAAGAGAGATTTGGTTTGGTGGAATACAATGATATCTAGGTTCGTGGGATGTGGTTTTCATGAGGCAATCGAGTTGTCTAGAAAGATGAAAAGTGTGGGTTTTTAACTAATTTCACCTACTTTTGTTGCACTGTTCTTGGCAAGTGAGGGGTTATTCACATCTTTTGTTTTTTTTTTTCTTCGATAAAAACCGGGAAAAATCCTGGATCAACCAGGTCGTGGGTAGACTAGCGGGCCAGTCCAGTCCAGGTTTTGCAGCGAGCTGCGTAGCATTGATGAGCCCAGCCCATCAACAGATGCCTGGAGAGTTCTAAAAGCAGTCATTTTATATGTATTTGGGCTGGCTCTCATCTGGACCTCCGTCATCATCGTGGTCTGGTCCCGGGGCTGGTACTGTGACTCCCTCAGCTAAAGCTTCCCTCTTTTCTTGCCATGGATGCTTGGGTTCAAATCTAATGCAGGGATATGAAAGAAAATCATTGACCTTGCATATGTTTGACAGTGGACCAGCCATTTGCCATTTATGAATAAAAACCAATGAACCCACCAGAGCAGGCAGCTCTTGAATTTGATGTTTGAAACGTTTCATGATCAAGCAAGGCTGTATAAATGGTTACTATCTCCATTTGGTTTATTTCTTGGTCCTCGTCGGGCAGCCTTGATGATCTTACTTTTGAACCATATGTGTTTCTTATTACAACATTTCTCTTCCCCGTCGGTATGTGTTTTGTTTATTTGGATGTAAAGCCGTTTGTGTTTTGTTCTGATAGCAAATTCAAAAATATTTAGTTAATATATATATTACTGAAAATTCTATTTTGAGACCTTTATTAAAAAAAAAAGCTATAATTTATAGGTTTTTTAAATCTATTTTTTCAAATCATAACTGCAAAAGTTATCAATCATAATGCTAAAACACATATTTCTCTTTCCACTCTATTTGTTTTTTTTGCTGTGTAGTATCGGTTGTGTTTTGCCCTACCCATAAATTCATAAATGTTTGATTAATTAATATACACTATAGTTTTATATGGATCCCACTGAAAATATTTAGTTAATTAATATATATAATATTATATAGATCTTACTGAAAATTCTATTTTGCAACCTTTATTAAAAAAAAAAAGCTATAATTTATAGGTTTTCTAAATCTATTTTTCAAATAACAACTGCAAAATTCTAAAACACATTTCTCTCTTCACTCTCTATATATATATATTTTTTTGCTGTGTAGTATCGGCTGTATTTTGACCTACTTATAAATTCACAAATATTTAATTAATCAAGATATACTATAATTTTATATGGATCTCACTGAAAACTATTTTGAAACCTTTATTAAAAAAAACTATAATTTATATACTTCTTATAGTTTATTTTTTCAAACCATAACCACATAGATTATCACAATATCAAAGATATTTTATTTTGATTTTGTCTAATAAACAATTAAGTAATTAGTAATTTCTTATGATAATTACTGTCAATTAAGTGAATAATCTTAAGTTGCATAATTCAAGAAAATCTTCAGTACTGTAATGTTCTTTCTACCATATCCTAAAAAAAGGGTACGATCTTTCACGATATTGTATGATATGATATAATATAAGGTAATGTAATTGATGTGTGGAATACCTTTTCCATTTCACCAAACAGTACACGCCTCTAGAAAAATTGTAATTTTTTCTAGTCAAAGACAAACTTACCGACAGCATTAATGACCTTTTTTTGGCTATTAAACCCTGTCTAAGGGCACTTAACCTCACACCCTTGTGGCTCACCCAACTCCTTAGGGTCCTACAAGCTTTCTTAAATCTGTGCAGCTAACGTTGAATTTGTTTATATATAATTAAAGAACCACTCCTTTCCCTCTTAAATTTAACAATAATTTTTCTTCTTTCTCAAATTTTTATTTGAGATCGAATTTATTTTATATTTATTTTAGCATTCATAACACTTTCCATGCAATTGTAAAACTCTAAACGTCAACTTCCAATTAGAAAAACTGGCGTGTAGATTAGATCATTGCTTCTTTCACATAACATATAATTAACAAAGCTTAATCACTCAGAGAAACAGTAATTAAACTCAACCCAATTTAATAGGATGGCTTCAAACACCAAAAAATCAGAGCTTGATCTTCTTTAACTATATATTTAATTAATTTGAATTAAAAATAATATTAACCAAATCAAACCTAGTTAAGTACGTACGTAGTCAAATCCGATCTTTAGTTAATATTAAAAAGTTTTTATTTAAAAAAAAGTTATTAATTCAAATTGATCAGATAATCAACAAATTAACTCAATAATTTAGTCATCAGAAATATTTAAACCCTAAATTAATTAATTCTGACAACTATACTTAAACTTTAACAAAGTCAGTATGTTTTTTTTTAGAACAAACGCCTACGTGATCTCGAGTAAACTACATCGAGTTACAAGTGAGCTTAGATCCTCTGAGACATTAATGCAGATAATTTTCAAAAGAGTGTATATTTATGATTCTTGTCATTGTATTAATAACTGGATGATATCGGAAGCCAAGGGCAAGTTCTTGCTTCTAATTAATTACAGTGGAATTGCAAGTTGGGTGTTTCTTCGCTGTACAAGCACATCAGCACCAAAGATTTTCGTATTTTTGGAAATATTGGGAGTATATAATTAATGAATAATGGATGTTTAGCTGTTTTCTTTAATCAAATTCAATATTAACTCACTAAATCATGTATTCAATTGTTTTTATTTTAAGCCCACTTCAAGTCCCCTGGTTACGAGCTTGAATACATGCCTTGAGATACTGGTATATGCCATGGAATCTTATATAAAAACAAAAAAAAAAAGAAAAAGAAAATGAGATATAATATAAAAATAAATTAACCACACATATTCCTTACAAAAATTAAATTAATTTCACCTGTTAATAAATTGTCAGTGATATAAATTTAGAATTAAGAGGTTTGTTCCTTATATGATTTGAAGTTTTAACCTTGTGATTACTAATATAATAATCATGGTAAGTTTACATGATTGTTAATTTTAAAAACCGCAAAATTAATCGAGTTACGTGTAAACTAACCCGGATATTTATATTAATAAAAAAAAAATTAAATTAATTTAATACCATATCAATCCTCTTAACGTACCCATGTCAGCTAGAAGTTATGGTTTTATCAGGAAGTCCAAAAAGCTATGAGCTGAAAAAACCATGCTTGGGAATTCAAAAACCAATTAATAACTATCACATCTTCTTGTTCCCCATAAAGACCAGCCCCTCCAACTTTATGGTTTCTTTTTTTCAAAAAAATCTTAATTAATTAACACTAGCTAGTTAAATTCCGTAGGATATGGTGACCCATGTCGTTTATTATATGTTTGCATGCCTTCAAATTATAATACGTGTCAAATCTCTAGACTTTACCCGAGTGGAAAAATCTAAGTCTGAAGTCCAACTCTAGCTAGCCATGAGAGGATTATAATAATTCCTGCTCATAGGTCGTGCCCACGAGTGGGAGAGAGCATGGTCCCTGAAATCTGGCTTCATTTAATATATATTTATTTTTAACCAAATCTGAGTTCAAGGGACAAGAAGAATAGAAAACTAAAAGAGGTATCTAAGCTTCCATACACTTGAGGGATTTTTCTCTAGTGAAGACAAGGCACAAAGCTGAAAATCACAAGCTAACATCCCACTAAAAATGTTCTTGGACGCGGGAATATATATTAGTTTGCATGGCAGCTTGTGAACTCAATTAATTCTCTGGCTAGCTGCTTATAATCCTTAATTTAGATGCTAACTGGGGTTAATTCAGGTGAGTAATCAGTCACTAATTATTGTTTAAAGGTTTTCAGAATGTTCATTTAACAGAACTTTATGGCTTATAATTATACAATGCTAATTATTAAATTAAATTAATTTTATAGTTGCTTTTCAAAGTGCTTTTCATTTAAAAATATATTAAAATGATTTTTTTTAATTTTTTTAAAAATTATTTTTGATATTAATATATCAAAATGATCTGAAAATAAAAAAAATTAATTTGAAGCAAAGAAAAAAAATAAAAATATATTTAATTTTTCAAAAACATATTTAAAATATAAAAACAAACAAAGTCTAATAATAGAGTAGCATGAGAGAGGCTCTAAAGCAAGCCATAACATTTTCACATGGACCCAATTAAGATCTTCAAGTCTCATTTAAAGATGGGATTAGGAGGTAATTAATCTGTTAATATAATTGTGATTGATCTGGAATTAGTTCATTGTTTAGGAACGTTAGTGGGTGTAGTAGAAAAGGCAACACATAATTCATATTAAAGAAATTACATTGTTTTTTAAATTAAATCTCACGAACAAATTTAAGAAAACATCACCCGACAAAAATAGAAGCTCGAAACATCATTAAAAAAATGGAGCATGTGGACTCTCTCAACCAATGCAACCATCCCCCATTTTTAGGGCTTTTTGGATATCTAAATCAACCATTATTACCAAACCCACATTTATTCCCTAATCACTTAATTGGTGTAATTAAAATTTAAAAGAAAAACATTACCTAACTACTATTTCAAGATAGAAGATAATGTCTCTTTACACTTCATATTTTACTTATAAATTTATTTTATGCTTTTATTTTTATCCTTTAAGCAAAACACCTTTATATTTTTTATGTATTTGCTTTCATCCTTTCAACTAAACATGTTTATGTTCTTTCTATGTTTTTTTTTTTTCTGTTTTATAATACTAACCAAACACATCTTTATTATTTATTCAAAATTTAAGTTTTAGAAAAATATTTTCTCGTCAATACATTAGTAAATATAATGTTTATTAAAACCAAGAAAAATAAGAAATAAGAGAAGATGCATGCACCTAAACCAATTACCAAACCCCTCAAATTAAGACCCGAATAGTTGCTCTCTACAAATCCCTGAATTTTAGATGTGCCCTAGCCAATGACCATAAAGTGCAACTGTACAAATGCATACATGCAAGTAGAAGCACCCACATGAAAACAATAATATCTTTTAATTAATTTCTATAAGGTAAAAATAAATAAATAATTATTAAAATAGTGGATTACATTTGCACTTCGTAGTTCAAAAAACTCAAGCCACATCACCCCACATGGGCAGGCCTCTCCACGGTCTCTTAAAGAAGGCGTGAACAGTGACGGTCACCGGTTGTTCAAGTGTCAGTCGATTCTCCTATTGCTGTCATTTCTCGGGACAAAACTCCCCCACACAAACTTCTCAATTCTTGTATTTTACGGTGTATTTGATATTATAATTCAGTGTATTTTTTTAAATAGTTTTTATTTTATTTTAATGTGTATTAAAATAAATATTTTTATTTTTTTATTTTTAATATCAACACATTGATTAAAACCATCAAAAAATACAAAAAATTATCAATTTAATGCTTTTTTAAGCAAGAAATAATTTTAAAAAATATAAAAAAAGTAAAAGCTCTCCTAACTATACTCTTAATTGGATGAAGGTGTGAGACTGTTAGGTAAGGGGAGATTTTTATGATTTTGTACTAATTAAAGTTAGATGTAGATGAGACAAAAGTTATAAAATATAGTTAGATTCATTATTTTAAAATTTAAAATAATATTAAAATAATATTTTTTTAAAAAAACTGATCTAATTAATTAAGTTGTGAGTTGATCAATTAAATTACCCAATTTAATAATAAAATTTGAAATTAACATATATTTTCTTACTTCTATTTGATGATTAGAGTTTTAATAATATGCCAAAGAATAATAATATAATTCAAAAGTTTAAATTATATAGTAAAATCACGATATAAACTTACTTTTTATATTATAATCGCATATTTCATTTTTTAAAAATGGTTATAAAAAACACTTCTTATAAACACATCCTACCCCGAACTTAACCAAATTAAACAATACATAATTTCTCTGTCCAAAGGCTAACTTAAATAATCACAATTTCTTAGATAATATCATGCATAGATCAGTGAAAACTTGAGATTAAACGAGCTAAAAAATATATATGAGTGTAAAGAGGTGCTGTATCGGTGGATTAATTTAATTTTGTGCACTGAATTTTGCAAGTGTTCTATACATGAACATGCATATTGATAGTCTCCAATACTGATATATCTTAATTTTAAGAACACGATGCTCCCACGTATGATCTTGCAGCGTGGGGATATTATATTTTGGGGTTTTTGTGCTTTATTTTTTCTTTCGCCTTCATGGTTACTCAAAACCAAGAAAGAAGAGCACGTGAGCTTCACTTTTGACTGTCCTGGATCATGAAAGTGAAAATGTTAGAGATGATCAGCTAAGATTGTTAATTTACATACTTTAGTTCTTCAATACTTTTTAAAATTCAAAACCTTTTTTATTATGTGAGAAAATGCCTTAAAAAAGCTTCTTGTTTTTTTTTTTTTGCCGTTTCTAGCATCACGATTCTTGAACAAAATATATCCATCTAGATTTATATATATGTTCACCATACACAACAAGCAGGGATGGATCCTGGTTCTTCCATTCTTTTAACTAGCCATGAAGTTGCAGCTTTAAACAAAAAGAAAAAGAAAAAGAAAAAAAGGCACAATCTTTTTATCTCTGTAGAGAAGAAGGGAAGAAACTCTCCAGGAATTTGACTGAAATCTTGACTCATCCAGTGTTTGATCACCTAAAAGCAAGAGAGGCATGCATGCGATTCTTTCTGCTAACATGCATGCTACAAATATCTAGCTTTATTTTAACCTTTGGACATGCACGAATGATGTGGCCAGAGTTTTTTTTAACCTTTAGAACTTTAAAAATGGAAATGATCATCAATTAATTAATTAATTAATTAATCCCTCAGGCTAATCTCTCCTGTTTAAGATGGTATTGCCATTAATGGAGCTTCAGTTAATACATCAGAGATGGAAAGCATGCATAATTATTGCAGAAGGTGAGAAAGGAAGGAAGGACCAACATTTCTTGCTTCAAGGAGAAGCTTGTAAGGTGACAGATACCAGTCGCTTCTCTTTCAAGATTGTTTCACTGCTTTAGTAATTAATATTCTGATTCCATTCCTTTTAAGAAAAAATACTTTTGGGTTCCATCGATTTTCGAGCTTATATTGTTTGCAATAATAATCACAAACTTGAGACCGACATGGCGATAAAGCTTCAACGTCTTCTGTGGGGTGTGGGAGGTGGCCCATTTTTTAGAGTGGATCTTGCTTCACGATTATTATTTTATATTAATTTTGGGTTTAATCGGAGAAACATGGGGGTTAAGATGTGATTTGTGTTTGATATTATAATATAAGGTGTTTTTTATTTATAAATATATTAAAATAATTTTAAATTTTTTACTGCCAGTGTATTAAAATTATCAATAAATATTAAAAAATATTAATTAGTTATTTTTTTGAGATAAACACAATTTTAAAATACAGATAAAAACATAGTACTAAACCATCATTTGATACAAGGTTTAGTAATTAAAGAGGAATTAATTTTGATAATTTCAAATTTAATTTGTGTCCTATCAGAAAAGATTTTCAAATTTAATTTTTTTCCTATCATAAAAGAATTTCAAATTTGGATTTCTAAAAGGAAATACAACGATTATAGATCCTATCTTTTATTTCCTAAATTCAAGCAATCAATATCTCTTAGTATCGTTTTTTTTTTTAAAAAAAATAAAAGTCTAGTTAAAATCTTGTTTCGATGTGGATTTTCTCGAGTTGCATAGTAGCCCCATCTACAGCCTTGATGAGTAAAGTTTTGCATCACAAGGGGCAGAAAAAGACTCGATCGAGCAAATTAATGCATGATCTTTTATCGTCTAGCTCGGCATTTGTTTGTAATGCTTGGTGTTGGCCGCTTGTTCATCCCGTGACAAGATTTGGCTTCATGAGTTCTTGTCAATAGACGATTGTGTTGTCTTTTCCTCGCTCTAAGTCCACTTCTCTAAGCATAATTTGTTCATTTTCTCTTTAATTTGTGTAAGAAAAAAAAAAACTTAGCTCCTTTCATCTTATACACAAGAGCATGGGTTGATGATACAAGTCTTCAAGGATGTGGTGAGCATGTCCTTGAAGACTTTTCTTCTCTCCCTTTACATATTCAAGCTCTTACTCTCCAAAAAAAAAGGGGTAAAAGAAGGTTTAGTGATCAACAATTGTGGATCTAGCTTGTGCAAGCACTGTAGCTCCTTCTGTATAGACAGTAAGGAGGATGAGCAGCCGGTCACTCTCGAATTTAGGGCTTCTAGGGGCTTGGAGTTGATTAACTTATTCATCATTAAGTGGATGATTAATTAGAGACTAATGACCAGAGTATGGAGCACCAAGCAAGGATCTTGGGCTTGGTGCTCATTGACTTGTATCCCTGGATAGATATTTTTGTTTTAACAAATATACACATACTAACAAGAACAATTTGATATTTCCTTTTCCCTTGCCCAATAAAAAAAAATAAAAAAAAGAAGAAGATGAGTGAAGGAGTCGATGCCTGTGAGCGTTAGAGAATCCGAGCAAACCTCTAAGCAGATTGTTGTGTATAAAAAACTCGGGAGACCAACTTGGTGATTTGTCGAACTTGGTGTACTTCCTTAGCTGTCTTTTGCTCATTGTTCACTTGGCTCAATGGAGGGCCAATGCCCAAGAACTTGCTCAACTTTGATGCTTGTCTTTCACCGATCCATATGATTATCACTTTCTAAAACATGGGATCCTTAAATTAACAAATTAAGACCTAATTATCCCTAATTTATTGTTCTTCTTCTAAATTAATCTTGATATAAATGAACCGGCCGGGTTCCACCCACCGTTTCATCTCAGGTGCTGAGCATTGATTCATACGGTAATTAAGAAAATTAATGGTTGATTAAGCGAGTACAATATATCATCTTCAAATAATTAAGGTTTATTTGTTTGTTTTTGCAAAATAATACTCTTGGTGAATTTTCTGACTCTACCAGGAATTAATGTAATATACTACTAGGTTTAATCTTAGGAGAGACCAAATTAGCGTACAAACTACTTAACTAATTAACTGGATAATTAATCAAAAAAACCTCCTTGTATTTAAATGAACAGATGTTGTCCTAGAAGACAACCATAAACGCAAATGAAGAATAACATTCAACAGCATAGGTTAAAACTCGACAGCTTAACCATGCATTCTGTTGCCAACTTGTCATATTATCGTCCTTGATTTTGATAACCCGCAGCTTATTAAATATTATATCCTTTATATATATATATATATATATATATATATATATATATATATATATATATATATAAAAAGGGGGTTCGAATTCAGTAAAAAAAATTGAATAACACCCATCTAACCTACTTTGCACCGCCTGATTAATTTCTTAAAAACGATCATTTTTATTTATTTATTTATTTTTGCGTAGTTTTAAAACTTGGGCATGATTCGGTTAAATCTAACCATCAAATTGTTAGTTTTTTTATTTAAATAATGTAATTTTGATTAAAAAAATTGAAAACGCCTTTTTTTACTAGTGACATGAGCTTTTTCCTTAATCAAGTTTGTTTTTTGTTTTTTTGGGATAGAAGTACCTCGTGCTTACATGTTTTAAATTAACAAACACTTAATAATACGAACCACAAATATAGCTATAATTAAGTTATGAAACCTAAAAAAAATCCAATGTGTTAGTGTTCCAGACAAAAAAGAATTCATGTGGCGAAATAACAAGTACAGAACAACACCATCATCATGTGAACTCACCTTCCATATATATATATATACATACATACACACTACTCCGTGGAGTTAATCAATTTTTTTTAACAAAAAAATTTTCAAATAACTTAAATAAATTTGAGTAACTTGATTAATCTACAATATGGGATAACCCAAAGAAAGGAAAGAAAAAAAAATAAAAAAACTCTAGACCCAATAGCTTAAAGTCAATTTATAAAATACAAAAATTAAAAAAAAAATCTTAATTAAATCGAGCTAATCTTCAAAATTAACAACTTTGATCATGAGATCGAGATGACTATATAGAAAAGAAAACCTTGAACAAAATTCTTAACCATTAGAAAATTAAAAAGAAAACAAATAGCAATTAAAATAATAAGGATCAAATCTGGTATAAAACTAATAAGAGAAACTAATAAGAAAGTTAATCAAAAAAAGAAGAAGAAAGGGGATAAAAAAATAGCAATTACAAGAATGATAATCAAAATTGAATAATAAAATAAAATAAAATGTTGATGGATAAAAATGAAAGAAAAAACAAATTAAGATTATGATAAAAAAAAAAAAAACAAGAACTAAATATGGAAAAACAAAGAAGAAGAAATGAAATAAAATATTAAGGGATAGAATTGAAAGAAAAAAAAAATTAAGAGAATGAGTACCGTATTTATATAAAAACAAATCAAAATCTAATGGAAAATGAAAAAATTAAAAGAAAAAAAATCTAAAAAAAATAAAAACAAAGAAAGACTAATCAAAAGAAAGATGATCATAATTGATTTTTTTTTCATTATTTTTTATACTTTTTAGTTGAATAAAAAATCAAACGATTAGTTATGGGAAAATCATGTAAACACTTTGTATTTTTTTTTTTGCTATTATTTTTTTATCAAAATAATATTATTTTTACTTCCTATACAATAAAAAATCTGATTGAACCTAATAACCCTGGTTATTCAACCCAACTCATGGCCCAGGATATGACAGGGGTCGATTCTCAGGCTAGGTTTTAAAAACATGATACAAAAATAAACATTAAATATGATATAAAAATTCAAAGACATTAAACAATGAGAGATGAAATTGCCACAAAACAATTAATAAATAAGGGAACTCGAAATAAAAGGAATTGCAATAATACAAATGAGGATTAAATTAAAAAAAGAATTAAAATCAAATGATCAGGGATTAAATAAAAAAAATCAATTAGAAAACGATTAAAAGCAAAATAAATACAAAATAATGAGAATTAGAGTTAATAAAAAAAAACATAAAAAATCAAACGTCAATAGAAAAACAAATAAATCAAATTCGATATAATTATAAAATTCAAGATCGCTTTGCAATTTTGTAAGCTCAACAAACCTTTTGAGGTGAATGTAAGAAAAAAGATCATGGGGGAAATTATTGCCGAAGCTCATCCGTGTTATGGATGTTGGCACGAACCACCCCACCATTTTGAGGGTGGCGTGCTGCTTTGGACGCCATATCAAAAGGCTACTAACGATCAATGGGAGGTGCTGCATGCGCCTCTCATTTCTAGAGCATGCGATAGCCACTATTTTTAATTATTGAAAGATCAGAACACCTTTGATCTTATGAGATATTTGCAAAAACACCCCTTAGATATTAGATGTGTTGTGTTTTGTTTTTTCTAAGGGCATGAGAATAATTATATTATGTAATAAATATGTAAAAATAAGATTCTATTCTTGAATGTGTATTTATATTTTTTTTTGGCAATCAAAGGATGCATCAATCATTGGATTTCACTGTGTACAATCCACTATAAAACAATACCATGAGTTTTAGTTTTATTTGTGACAGGCTTTCAATTATTCATGCAGGCATGCTGTACGCGTGATGACATGTAGCTGTGCAATGTTTGGCTAAAAATGTTCACAACTGCATAAGAAAACTGGAAAAAAAAAAAAGTAGAAGAAGAAGAGGCAGCAGCTTACAATTGTTCAAGCCACATATGTCTAAGCAAATGCAGGTGATGCATAAACCAAAAAACTTTCCTCCAATTCGGCAATTTTCTCTGTTCAAATCTGGTAATATTGTTACGAACCTGTGATTGCGAGGGCTTAACAACCGACCATTGACCACAATATAAACAAATTAAAATGTGTATAAACTGACCCGGATATCTCGGATTATCAAAAAAAAAAAAAGATATATGCATGTACAGTTTAACCTATGGATAAAAGGGTCAGGCAGTCACATTATGTATTATTCTAATACAAATGATTTTGATTGTTCAGTTATTAATATATCATAATAAAACATAAGTTAAGTCCTCGAAATAAATCTATGTGCTGCAAAATGATCGATTTAATAAAAAAATTCATAATTTTCAATTAAATTGTTAAATAGTTCAAATTTTATCAGAAGATTTTAAATGTTTAATTTCATAAAGGGTTAGTTTAGTATAACCAGCTGAGATCTACAATAGCTTCAAATTAGATCGTTATTCATAACATTGAATTAATTAACATTGTGAGGTTCTTAAACATGGCTGAAATTGCAAGGTTGGGTTCAAGCCATTCTTAATTAGGTTAAAAAGAAACAAAAATAGTCGGCTTCTTTGTTTGACATAGTGTATAATCTCAAGTTAAACAACAAATTTACGCCGGAATATGGCTATTATTATTATTTTTTTTTTTTTGGGTGTCCAAACTCTTGAAAAATAATTTGTTTTTGGTTTTGCGGTGTTTATCTTAGGAGTCAAAAGCTATTTTTATGAAATCCTCAACACTGTAGACAAGAAAATATCGTGAATTTTATCAGTTTTCTTTTGGCAATATAATCTGGGTCACCTCCTTAGTCATTGGAGCTCTCTTAGAATGGAGATTCGATATGGCGACAAGATGATGGCATTAACCGGACATGTATTAGCGCAAATCACTTGCTGATTGCTAATGATCCGACAAATGGAAAGAGCTAATTCGGTAAATGACATGATTATGAAAATTAAAACCTTAATTGATTAATAGTTTGTTTGATATGTAATAATAATTATTTTTTAAAGAGGTTTTTTTATCTACAAATAGAAATAATATTTTTTATTTTTTATTTTTTAAAATTTATTTTTAACACCAGTATATAATATGAAAACACAAAAAATATATTAATTTAAAATAAAAAAATAAAATACTTTTAATTTTTTCAAAAATATTTTTGAAACACAAAAATAAAAAAGCTTTAAAGATTAAAATTGAACAGATCAAAATGAATTATTTTAGTTGCATGAAATTGTTTCTTCTTCTGAGGCTGTTTGGAATTGCATTTCAAATGGCTTTTTTAAAAAAAAAAATTATTTTTTTAAAATAATAATTTTTTAATGGTTTTTTTTATTATACTGATATAAAAAATAATTTTTTAAAAATAAAATACTATGTTGATTCATTTCCGAGTAAATTAAAAATACTTCAAAAAATAACCATGACCACACACTTAAATACCTTCTCATCAATTCCTTTTAGCTTTTCTATGCATGGAAAATCTTTCAAATCCTTTTTCTTTCTTTTTTTCAATTATAAAGATGAAAATTTTATTAAAAAATCACACAAAATTTGAACAAAGAGGTGTACGTAAAACAAAAAAAAAATTGAGGAAACATAAGGAGCTTATTCCAAGAGAAAAAAAAAATGGAACCATAAATGACGCCAATTACAAAGAAAATGAAACTTCCTTCAATTCTACTGTTGACAACACATTGATTTCATTTAAATCTGAAATTCCCAGTTCAAGGTGGCCAAAAAAATCTTGAACCCAACGAGGAAATTGCAGAGAAAATAATTTTTCGAATCACAAACCGGAAAGAGGAATGAAGGTCGTGTAATTGGGAATAATACCACCAAGATCAACACGGCGAGCAGAGAGCATGTGCTCCTTGTAGGGTAAGTCCAAGCACATCATGATGATCGATTTAAACGTTTGACCTTCAAGTTCCACCCACCTACCACTTTCCCATTTCCTTGAATTCTAAAGGATAGAAAAAGAATCTCAAAATCTTCTCAATTATCATCACAATTCATGTTAAATGCTTGAAATGATTTTATTCCAGCACTTGTGAATTTGGTAGGAATAGTTTCTCTAAAAGAGCTTATTGTATATTTTTTTTGAAAAAGTTTACAGTGAGAGTAATTAATGATATTATATTAATTTTTTGTATACGTTTTTTTCCTTAAAGTATATCGTAAATAATAACTAATAAGATATCACTAGTTATTTTTTATATATCATAATTTTTTTCATTTTTTTTTTTTCGGTCAATTGGTGCTCATCATTTTATTTTTGAAAAAATAAAAATAAAACACATCTAATTTTAGAAAATATGTTTTTTTTTAAATAAAAATTTTATATATATGTAGTGACTAAATTTTTTTTTAATACAGGGAACACCAATGAATCCATAAGGATATAAAAAAAGATATAAAAAATAAAATAAATTCAATACACAATCATATTCAAATTAAGAATTTAGTAAAGTTATAACTATTGACTAGAATATCTGGTGTTTTATAAAATTATTTAAAAAAAAAAGTGTTAGAGATTATTCTTGTTCTTGTTTTTGTTTTTATTTTGATAGTTTTAAATTTGGTTTATTGAAAATAAATCCCTTACTCTATAAAAACAATAAAAGAAAAAAACAGGTTTAAGGATTTTCCACTCAAAAGTTATCAAGATTTGGAAATAAGTATTTTATCCAAATCCAATATTTAATAGATTTATTCTTAAAAATTCATCTTGTTTTCTTTCGCTGCAAGTAATTTCCATTTAAGAGATTAAAAGAAATAAATACTGAGATTATCTATTTTATAAAGGCGCGTGATGCACACGTTATGTAAGAGAAAGTGAAACAAGCATATCTCGGTTGTGCAAACAGGAAGAGGAGAAAAAGGCCCAGAGACGTACGAGGCAGAATTTATAAAAGGCGGCGAATTCTAGGTTGCCTGCCACGTTAGTTCTGGCTGTAAAAAAGTAAAAAAATTGAAAATCTAAAAAAAAATGAAAAAATAATTCAACTTGAAACTTTTTTAAAGGGTAAGAAATTATTAACCCACCTCCAGTAAGCCAGTGCAATACATAATGTGTTTGATTGGATTGTTTTGTTTTTTAAAGCTGATTTTTTTAAAAAAATTAAATTAAGTTTTTTTTATATATATTTTTGATTTTTTTTAGTTTGCTGATATTAAAAATAAAAATTATTATTTTTATAATTTCTTAAGTAAACCACAGTTTGAAAAACAAGTTTTATCATTATCCTAAAGACTCCAAAGTATTTTAGACAATCCTCTCTATTTACCAAACCACCCTCACACATGCTTCATGGTAACACCACAACTAATTGTGGCTATAATATTTATTAGATTAATTAGTTTAATGATTAAATTAATTAGCATCGTTTCATATCATTAACGTCAAATCATCAACATAAAATAAATAAAAAAAGGAATAGTCCTATTGTTGTGTTAAAAAATAACGTAACATAGGGTAACGTTTGGTCATGATTTTATAATACAAAATATGAAGATAATAAGAATAAATAGGATATTTATTCATGCAATTTCTTTTTTAAATATACATAAATTTATTTTAAAACTGCGAAAAACACGTTTCTTTTATTTTTTATTTATTTTTTTATTCTAAAACACTAACCAAATATAATTTATATGAGTTAAAAAAATATTAATATTTTGATTTGTCAAGATTTTAATTAGGGATGATCAGTTTTTGTTCGCTTCAATTTTTTAGGATAAAAACCGGTTCAAACTAGTTTGTTTTGTTTTTTTTTTTTATTTGGGTTCAGTTTTTTCGGTTTCAGACTTATAAAATCAAAACTGACCCGAATCAGTTGGTTTTTTTAAAATTTTAATAAATTTTTTTCACGGTTCGGTGTTTTAGGTTTTTTTGCTTACCCCTAATTTTAATACATATTTTTTAGCATACCTATTATTTTATACGTTGTATTTTATTTTGCATGCATAAAATGGATCCACCTTATGTTGGAAACAAGATATAAATTAATAAAAAAAACATCTAATTTCTCTTTGATGAGAGGTCTAAACCAGAAAGAAATTGTGTTGACAATGAAAAACATCTGCCAGTTGGAGAAACATAAAAAAAGAAAAGACTTTAAAACAAATCTCATAAGATATGTCTCTTAATCATTAATTTATTTTTTTATATAAATATAATGTTGAATTTTTGATCCAATAGGCAGTTAGAACACACAGTATGCGGTTACCTCAGCCAAATCCAGTGAAGGATAAATATTAAATAATCAAATATTTGCGAAAGATTTTTTCTTGTAATTAGAAGTCTAATTAGGGGAAAAAAACGTCAATTACAAAACAATACCTTTTTCTAAAATAGTCAAAGAAGTGATGTCTGTTTTCTAATTATGTAAAACAATTTTGACCAATAACCAAAACTAAACCGACCCGGTATCCTGGGCCTCACGTGACTGCCATCACACTAACGAGTCAGCAACTAATCAACGTCTCTAATCGGGCCTAACACCAACATGGCCCCACAACACCACGCGTCAAAATCACACGCTGTCATCGGGATGTGGCGTGTCGTTTTACGGCAACCTTATGGCACTTCCACACCGGTATTGAATATTGACATGACTTGCCCCTAACTAATCAATACTTCAATTAAAAAAAATAAAAAAAAGTAAATAAAAAAAATAGGAAATTTTAAATATTTTAATATGGAGAAATTTCCAAAATCGACTGTAGGGATGCGCTATAAAACAGCGATATAACACAGGCTAAAACTCTGCTTCTTCCGAGTCTTTTACTGAAACTCAAAACCCACTTCCTCTCTCGAAAGACTTTTTATGCCTCTCACCCTCCTCTGTCCTCTCATCAAGATTCAGTTTTTGACAAGAAAGAGTGAAGATTTAGATTCAGTTTTTTTCCTTTCCTCTTTTGTGTGGAAGGTTGGAGAGAAAGATTGAAATCTTACAACTAGAAAGAAATCAAAATCATCCGTTGATTTTCCTATTCTGATTTTCCTAAGAGATTGTGGTTTTTCCTTTTTGGTAAGCCTTTATTGATTTATAAACACTCAATCCCTTCAAGTCTCTCTCGAAAGGTTCAAGATTTTAAGGGTGTCTGTTCTTTTTTTTGACAGATTTCTGAGTCATCCTTGTCCTTCGTTTATCTCTTCACAACTAGCAATCTTCTCCTTCACAGTTTTGTTCTCTCTCTATGCAAGTAGGGAGCTTTTGGAGGAATTAATTAGAAGGAAAAAGAAAATCCCAGAAAATATGATGGACCAAAGTATCCTATGTCCCATAAAGTACACTGAGCACAAAAAAGTTACAAAAAAATTCACTAAACAACCCTTAAAGCCTAAAACGGTACACTCCGATGACCGATGCCGCTCACCGGAACCTTCAAACCCGGCACCAAGGCTTGTTAGAGTGACAGTCACCGACCATGACGCCACAGACTCCTCCAGTGACGAAGAGGGGGAGTTGTTTGGCCGGCAAAGAGTGAAAAGATATGTGAACGAGATCAACATCCAACCTGCAGCTTTCTGCAAAGAAACCAATGTCATTGCTGCTACTATTGCCAAAAACCGGAAAAGAAGTGTTGGTGATATCCCTCAAAAGCCAGCGAAAAGATTTACTCCTCAATCAACCACCAATGGCAGAAAGTTCCGTGGCGTTCGGCAAAGGCCCTGGGGTAAATGGGCTGCAGAGATCAGAGATCCTGCTAGACGTGTGCGGCTATGGCTAGGGACTTACGACACCGCTGAGGAGGCTGCAAGAGTGTATGACAATGCTGCCATCAAGCTTCGAGGGCCAGATGCTTTAACAAATTTCATCACACCGCCTAGCAGGGAGGAGGATCAAGAAGAAGAGAAAAGTAGTCCAGTGGAGGAATCAGAAGAAAAGAAGCCAGAGATTAACGTGGAAACAGTTTCTGGCTCCGGCTATGAATCTGCTGACGAGTCTCACAGTCTGTCATCTCCAAAATCTGTGCTCACTTTCAGACTACCTTCGGCTGAACCACACAAACCACCGTCTCAACCTTTCCAAGAAGCTAAAATGGAGCCCAAGCATCAAGACAATGAAGAAGCCTTCGGCGAGAGCAATTTGTCTGATTATTTACCACTGGACTCACCATTTCTTGATGATTTTTTCAATTTTGGAACATCAGGGCCAACCCTCTTTGACGATCAAGTTATAGCGACGGCGACGACAGCAACATCAATTTTCCAAGAGAGTATTATGTGTGATCAAGATTTTGGCGACATATTTCTTGACCCACTTCAAGATTTTACTTCATTATCATCGGTTTGCCAAGAGGATGATGATTTTTTCCATTTCTTAAACTCAGAACCTCTTACAGCACTTTGATGGGCTTGCTGCCGTTTAGTTACTTGCCATTTCACGGGAAATTTTGTACCGATGGTAACAGAGTTTTCGACCAGTTTTGGAGTTAATTAGTAATAGTATAGTATTTATTTATTTGTTTAAATACCTCCGTTAAAATTACGGGAGGATTTTGAGTAAAGTCTTCCAAAGATTTTGTACTCTATTAAGAAAATAATTAGGCTGTTTTAGTGTGTAAAACTTGGACTAGTAATGGAGAATTACAAGTTATTTTCTCTATTTATTTATTTTCCTTTATGAGGTCATTGAATCTCATGTTGCCAAAGTGTCATTCTTTTTGCCGCACCCGACCTGCCATAATTTGCGCTTGTGTGGCCGGTCGACCGAGTCAAGGCGTTGCCGCCTCTCGTTTGTGTGAAATCGAGAATGCTTGGATTTTCTTCCAATTTCATCTCCCTATTTATGCACCCGAGGAAATAATAATACTTAGCTAATCCTTTCTTAATGGCTGTTATTAGCTAATTGTGATGGTGTGATAATTTGTCATTAAGCTAATTGTCTTGCATAAGCCTAAGCCTAGGCATAGCTAATAATAGGAAGGGGAGCGCAAAATGTGGACTAATTGTCTTGAAAAGCCCAGGAATAGCTCATGATCGGAAAGTGGGATGTGAAAAATGTGGACCAAAACAGGGTGCCTTTGTTTTGTATTGATTATAGGTTTAAAAGGCAGGGCTGAATCGGTGGGAATTTATTTTATACTGTGATAGTTTTTATAATTTATATATTTTAGTGGAATATGTAAAACTATGATAGATGTTGATTAATTAAATACTTTAAAATTTATGATTATAATTAAATATGCACTTTTAAATAAATCCTAAATAAATCAGGAGGACAAAATTGGGTGAAATGCTAATTCCCTTAATGAAGTAGGGGTAGAAGAGTAAGGCCTCGTTAGCTATTGCAGTGTGATTATTTTTTTTTTATTTTAAATTAATTTTTTTTTTTTATGTTTAAAATAAATTTTTTAAAAAATATCTATCACAATAATAGCGATAGAAAAACTTAAAATTTCGATAGAAAAACTTAAAATTTCAAAGGGAGTAGAAAGTACTTCTATGGAAAAGCATGGTTTTTTTCTCTCCTACTTTTTGTAAGCTAGAGAGAGATTGAAAGTGACATCTTAGGATTTCTAACTCATTGGTATCAAGAAATTCCTAAGAATTTATTTTCGTTATGAAGCATTTTTCACAAGGTCTATTTTCTGAAAAAAATCCATTGAAAATAGAAATTTAAGGACTCCCGAGACTATCGCTAATTTCTTATATGATGGTGAGGAGAGAAATCAAAATCAAGAGTCGCATGACATCACGAGACCAACTATAAATAATTGGGTTCATAATAATTCAACATTACATATGATTAATTACATGTAACATTTCTTATGAATGAAGCAAATGTCTTTCTTATATATCCAACTATACTTGACCAATTAGGTCTCATTCCATTTTTATTTTTTTTTTAAAGAAGAAAACCTCAATCGTTTTCCCTTCATTCCTCGATGGGAAAATGAAAAGGCAGCACGATTTATGTGCGTTTAATAAGAAGATTCGGCAAGAATGTGTGTTGGGGACCTCAAGGTCTCAGTGCTATAGCTAGTTGACATGAAGCAAGGTGGGACTATTTAAGCAGAGTTTCTTCTTTGCTTGGCAAATACTCAAAGGGGAATGATAGCAATAGAATTTTATCATGCATCTCTTGCTATGTCTCTCCTTTATTTCCTATCTCGGCTGCCAAAATATTCATTACTACAAGGGTACTGATCTAGCTAGAACTGGATCCCATCGTTCCAAAACATCAAATTTTTCATCAACTCTTTTAACTAATGTCTTTGTCTAGCCAGTACATGTGTTTTCATGTTTCAAACCTTTGAAACTTTCCCACAACTTTTGCTAAGATCAATCAAGAGATATAGGTATAGTGTCGTTGTCATAACAGGGATGTATCCATTTGAAGTAAGAACGCAAGCAAAATTAACCCCCCCGCTAGTCGCTTCACTGTACAACATCGATGCATTGGATGGGAATATTAGAAATCCTTGTAATCTTGTCTGTATCATGGACATGACAAGCCTCCGACGTGCCTCACAGGCGTTTAACATCGACGAAGGACAAGTTTTTCCACAATTATGTTAGATAAAAGCAAATAATTATGAGTCAAGTTGATGTATCAACTAATATGAGATGCAATGAAGTCAATGATGCCACCTAAATAGTGAAAAATCATATAATGCAAAATGGATGGCCAGCTCTTAAAGTTCAAGGACTGTAGAGGGGAAGGGAGGGCATTCATGCTTTATTATATATCTTGGTGGCGTCGAATAGTCAAGAAGCAGGGAAGGAAAATATTGGGATATCTAATCAATTTCCACTCTTTTAGAGGTCAGAATTACTGTTTCTTGGCATTTTTCTCTTAAATTATGTTTAAACTAGCTTTTAAATATCAAGATTAAAATAGATTAGACCCGTGGATATACAAAGAATGCCTATATCAGTATGCTAAGCATAGCCACCCCCGACCGCTAGAATTAGATCAATCATAGTGGGAAGCTTTCGGTCATTGTCCATGCAGCAATTTTGCTTGTTTTCGTACAACCCTTGTTGACAAGTCTGTATCCAAATGCAGTACAGAAAGCCTCTTTTGAGCTGGTCAATTCCCTTTTAAAAACCTCCCCCTCACTCTCTATAAAACATGATATGAGCACGCGCTGTAAAAGCCACCGGAGAAGGCAAGACATGGTCTCCAATCTACGCTCACATGAGGAATTCAGTGAGGGCTCCTCCGGTGGTGCTTGCCAGTTGGTAATTTGCACCCAAATAGGGTCAATAAGGGTCTTGGTTTGGTAACAAGCGTGACCCATGTCTCTTGTATGCATGTACAGCGTTGGTGCTTGTGAAAAACATGAACCTTGTTCTTGTTCTTCGTCAAAATAAGATAGAACCACTCGAGAGACCATTAATTTATGTGTCGTTCCCCAACATTATCTATACGTTTGGGATTGAGTTTTTGCACATTTTTGAAGCATAATCTAAGAACATGAAGTCTAAAAAAACTCTAGTTAGAATGAAAGGACTAGAGGACAATTGGGTGCCTTTTAACCATGCAATCTTCCAATTGCTTGAAAAATTCAAAGATTTCAAGCTTTATTGGTCATCTTCACTGCTTTAGTCTTTAAGTGTTGGAAACGTGGCTCAAAATCGTCAATCTTACCTTTTTTTTCCTCTCCCTACCATCATGAAATGACTAGCAAATTCGAAGCTAAAGAAGATGATGCATAAGAAGGGTAGCCTTTTCCATTCCTGCTTTTCCATCTTCACCATCGCTACTGTTTTTTTTACCATAGAAGGCGACTAGTTTGGTGGCAGAGTAAAAGATCATTTATGGTCAATTATTACTATTTAAGAGAAATAAATGAAATCGACCATAAAAAAAGAGCACAAGAAAGTTCAATAATAACGGCGCAATGTCAAGAAAAAGCCAGCCTTCAATCTGAAAAACGAAAAATCATGGCAGCAGGTTTGTCCACTAATGGACTGTAAGGCATGTATGGTTGTTTTCGTGGCATTTAGAGGGCATCCACGCTTGCATGCCCTCTAGTTTTCGCATTTCGATGAGATGGAGAGTTGCTGATCAGCTTGTAAATTTTGAGCTCATGTCTCAGTAAATTCAATTCAAGACTGGAGGGTTTATCACAAAGTAATTCAATTTTCCAATTTTTAGAATTTCACTAGAAAGTTTCAGGTCTGAATCCTAGAAGCCTAGTTGTAAGAATTAGTCCCAGTAACTTGCTGATTTTAGGTTTACCTCTGGCTTCCAGAAAGCAAGGGAGTTTCTTTTCATCGTGTTTAGATGATGAACAATCATGTGTTCATGCCAATTTTTTATTCTCCATAATTGAGGATTTCAAGGTTTAATAATGGAGATTGAATTTCTAGCAAAACAGTCTTTTGTTTTTTTGGGATTTTAAGACCTTTCGATAATTAAATCAATGACTTTATAGTTTATAGTGAGTAGTTGCCATAAATAAACACTATTATGTATAATAAATGATGAGAATGAATTATAAGAGAGTCAAGATCGTGAACTTTTTTTCTGGATTGTTCAGAGAGTTTTTATAACCTTGAATGTTCCTTTTTCTTCCTCTAGAGGTCGTAGGTCTTTTCCTTTTTTATATTCAAGCGGGAGGAAGACCCTTACAATCAAAATTAATATTGATTGTAAGTGTCTCCTTACATTGCATTAATATGATGGGAGTATTATTTGCCTATAGAAGATTGTTCTGCATCAATTTATGTATGATATTAATGTTAATGGGATCATCCTTTATACTCAATATAATAATGATTGGTGTATGGATGGTCTTTAAAGGAATTTTTGTATATCTAAGATGCACGAAGATGATGACCCTAGGTTTCCACTTAGGGTGCTCGTAGGGGATTGATCTTGACATCTTGGGTCTAGAGCATAGCCAAACCCAAGGGGATTGAGTCTGGTATCTCGCTAGATCCATAGACTCTTAGGCCTGACACAAACGCGTAAAAAAAACAAAAAAACATAATTATTCAGGAGTCTTTTTGATCCCGTTAGATAGATATAGAATTGTTTAGGGATTTATTACTTGAAGATTTGATCTTCTTCGACTTTGAATAATTCTTTAAATGATGAATTGTTGCAAATTACAAGTGGTCCAATTATTTGGCCTCCATCAATAATTCAGATAAACTACTAGTGAGAAATCTCCTAAATTAATATTAGAAGAGAGAGATTGTTATGCATAGAGTTATAACTCTTTATTATGTGATTTATGTATATAGCTTTTATGTCTAACAAACAACATCAACTAAATAAGACACATAGCTTACTATTTATAGAAAAATTTAAAAAACCCTATAAATTTACACATATCTTATAACAAGTACCTACATATTAATTTTAGTTATTCCTTATACTTTAACTTAAGAGAAGAACTGCTTAAATTCATTTCATAAATAAAAGAATATAATATGTATCGGTCTCTACTATTGTAATAAATATCTAATATTTAAGAGAGCATCAACCAAAAACATTTTAGAAATAATGTGTTGATGCAATATGAATCTCATAATTATAACAATTTTATAATTTTATTTGCAAAGTATTTTTTTTCCCATGAATTTTATCTTTACTTTAGATTCATTAATCTAATATTATATAATTATTAAAGATAAATTAAATTTTTATTAATAATAAATATGTAATTGTATGAATATAATAATATCACGTGCAACTAACCAATTGATTATAATTCATATTAAACTAACAACTGAGTCCAAAAAGGTTGTATCCGGCAACTCACCAAAACCATGAGTATTTAGACTTGACGTGTAGCTGAGCTCAAGAAAAGAGGTGTTTTGGGTTTGGCATTTTGCCATACATTGTTGCTAGTTAGCTTCTAAAATAAATCTTATTTTTTTTAATATTGTTTTTTTAATAGTTCATTTTATTTATGAGCTTTATGATAAAAAAACATTTATAATATAAAATACATCAAATCCATCATTTAAGTAAATTAAAATCAACCCTCAACCAGAATCATAACTAGATATTAAGTTGAGTTGATTTTGAATAGGGCCCCATAGGATAAAATCTTGTAACTGTGCCTAAAATTTGAAAAAAAAAAAAAAAAAAAGGTTTAAAGAGCTATGAAACCTCTAACGCTATGCAGCGAAGTCATGTTTGAAAGACAAAAAATGTGGACTGATGTACAGATTTGACAGCATTTAGGTTTAGGCTGTCACTGTGTCCACTTGCTGCCTAATGATGTGTAAAAGGCAAGACATGCAGGATAATGCATTACAATAAATGTGTTTTTACTTTTTACCCATTTGCTGGCATTATTTGCTGGAGAAGATGCCGCAGTTCCAATGTTAAGAATTTGCCGGTCTGTACGACGGCACAGGGATTTATTAACTTGTCGGAGGCAGAGCCACAGGAAGACGAGACCACTCTCTCTCTGCACCGTGGAAGAGAGGTCATCTGAGCGTGTGGTAGCCTCTACAGACTGGCGAGCTCACAGTGCTCCAGCCCCCGCAAGACAAAAAGGACCATAAAATCATCACAGCATGATTGCAAAAGAAATCTTTAACAGTTGTTTTCTTCAACTGGGATCTTTTTAAATTAAAAATTATTATCTTCTCATGTTTAGCCCTTAACATGCTTTATTTTGTCTCCAGATTAGTGATGCTTCTCGAGATAATATTTCATTTCCATAATCTCAATGCAAGTTGGTGTTATAATCAATGCTTTTTACAAGAATTGATCGAGTACAAATTCTAAAAAATGAAACAAAATGTTTATTTTTTAATAAAAATACTAATTTTAATGTTTTTATAAATAAAAAATATTTTAAAAATTAATTGTTATCACATTATTAAACATTACTTAATCTTACGTAGTGTGAACCTTCAAACATTAACCTCATATTTACGATGAGAAAATTATGTATATTAAATGATTCTTTGAAGCATATGGATATGATAGTGCAATATTTTTAGCATAAAAAAAACTAAATTACAAAAAAAAAAAAAAAAAAAAGAAGAGAAAAGGCGTGGCTAGAGTTTTTGGTGATAACAATAATAATAATTAAAAGCTGACTGCTTTTGGGCCTAGTAAAGAGAAACTACAGTTTTCTAGCAACAACTTCTTTGAACTCTTTACTCGCCAAAGGTCCCTAAGGAGAGAGCACGACAGTGTTTCTTCTTTTCTTTTTATCAGAAAGTCGACCAGTGAACAGTGCTATTACTGTGTAGCGTCAAAGGTGGTTGTTAAAGACCGTGTTTTAAAAAGTTATAAAGTACTATTTTTTATATTAGAACGGAAAGCAATTTAAAAATAAAAAAATTCAAGATTTTTTTTTTTTGTTAAAATGTAGTTGAATTCTAAAAACAAAGATAAAAATAAATACTTACACAAAACTTTTTCTTCTTTTTTTATAAAGTTGTCGAGAGTATAATTGAAGTTGTTTTTTAAAGTGTTTTTAGCTCAGAAATATATCAAGATAATATTTTTTATTTTTTAAAAAAATTATTTTTGTTATCAGCGCATTAAAATAATTTAAAAACACCAAAAAAATATTATTATTAAATAAAAATAATAAGTTTTTTTAAAAAAATTTCAAAAAGTATTTTTGAAACGTAAATCTAATACTCGTAACTTAAAGTTATCATCCTCATTGAATTAATGCATTTTTCATTGCTATAAATTGGATATTTATGGTTAGGTGAATTATTTCATTACTAGCCATAGCCTCGTTTGTGCAATAATGTTTTAAAATTCCTAGGTTCTTCACTCTACATGGAGTGCCAGTATCATTTATTTTTTTCAGTCACATGCTTGTATTGCTTTTTATGCAATATCAATGTTTCAAAATTACTTAATAGTTATTCTATAAATAAATAAATAAAAGTAAAAAAACCACTTGATCGTTATCAGTAACTTTCTCTAATTTGGTAAAAAATAAGGGGTCAAAGAAAGCAAGTAGCATGTCAGGTGAAAAGATACCAGTTCCCCTGTTTTGGCTATCAACAGGCCAGCCCCACTCTGTCATTTCATAACACCTATGATTTTTTAAAATAATATCAGCAAAAATTTAACAGAAAAGCCAAGAAATATTAAGGATTTTGGCTGATGCTTAAAATAGCTCACTAAATGTTGCAAGACCTGAGGCGGCTGAGGGTATTGAAAGGTGGTGAAGGTGTAATGTAGTTATTTTTTAAAGTAATTTTTATTTGGAAATATATTAAAATAATATATTTTTTATTTTTTAAAAATTATTTTTGACATTAATATATCAAAATTATCTGAAAACACAAAGAAAAAAACCTAATTTCAAGTAAATAAAAAATTCAAATTTTTTTATAAATATTTTTAAAATGCAAAAACAAACAGTTACGGAAATTACCAAGCACAACCCTCTATTTTTCTCTTCTGTCACCTTATCATTAGATTTCCAATAAGATTTCACTACTTCATTGCAAAGAATTTTGATCGCCTGATACCATGTTGTGATTTCAGGTGAAAAGGCAAACGGATCACAAATCTGCCGAATTCTAAACTGGACCATCGAGGGGACTAAGTTAACGATTTCTTGAAACTATAAGGACTAAGTTTTATCAATTTTTCCTTATACGGTTATACCTGGTTTAATGGCATGGCCATGAGCCCCACCTGCTCCCCACCTAAACAATGCAGGCAAGAAGCTGAAGCTAGCTAGAAGAAAAGGGCTCAGAGTTGCAGGTTTCACACTGTTTATTTCTGTACCTTAAAAATAGTTTTTAAAAAAATTAAAATTTTATTTTACTATATCATTTTGTGTGTTAATATTAAAAATAAAAAAATATTATTTTAATATATTTTAAAAAATAATTATTATCAAATTATCAACATAGCAAAATGCTCCCAGGAGAATTCAGAAGTGAGGTCACAATCAGAGCCAACTTGCATATATAGAGATAGTCTGCAATATGTTGCAAAGCAAATTACTATACAGCAAGAACACCTGAACCTCTTCCTTTTAACTTATTCTTTTTTATTTTTGGCTCTTCTCTTTTTTTTCAACTTTGTATTTCTCCGAAGATTTTTTTTGGTCCCCATTTAAGAATATCCCTATCGCCTGATAATCTCCTTCTGCTCCCCCTCGTATTTTCAAACTTATTAATTAAATTTAAAATTTTATTTGGGATTGGATAGATGGCTACTGCTCATTTAGTATAAATTTAACTTTATATTTTGTGTATAATTAAATTAACGAGTAAAGTAATTTGATAATAATTAAAAGGTTGGTTGTAAGAAAAATAATCATTGAGGAATAAATAAGTTCATCTATATATAGCTTGTTTAATTAAAATCATTAAGAGAGTGATTATCGGTGCTCGAAAATTGGTTTAAACATGCCTTTATTATTAAAATAAAAAAAGGAAAAAAAAAGTCAATTTTATCACTATACTGGTATGAATTTTGTAAGAATAATGAAAACAAGAGGGAACCTAATGAATAGAAAGAAAAAAACAAATCTCTCTATGGATGACAACTTTTTCCTCTAAAAGACCGTACAACATTGTGTTTTTATCGATAGGTTTTAAAAGTGTGTTTAAACATAAAAATATATTAAATTAATATTATTTTATTATTTTTTAAAATAATTTTAATATGCTAATATAAAAAATAAAAAAATCTATAAAAAATTATTTTTATATATGTTTAAATAAAAAAATATTTTTTAAGTACAATACCAATCACACACACACACATATATATATATATATATATATATAATTGTACTAAGTCAAAGATTTTATTATCCGCACAACAATTTAGATCTGATATTTTCTCCACCTTCAATGCAAGAACTCACTCCAAAGCAACGAATAGGAAGCAAGATTTAGGTATGGCCCAAAATATGACACTAACCAAATTATGGTTAATTACTACTTAAGTAGGCATCACTAATCATAACATTTTAGCTCAAAGATCTCATCAAGGGCTAGACCAATCAAGTGGTTACCGGCCAATCTCACTGTCGGGACCCACAAAATCAAACCCTTGGTTTACTATCCTGAGCCCCCATGCACATGGCGAAATCAGACTTTTGGGCACTGACGTGGGCCCTCGACTCCTGTCCAAATTAGAAAAATCGAAAAGAAGACAATCAGGTCAGGTGGTGGTACACGTGAAGGGTGTATGGGAATACTGCACCCCATTACTTTTTCTACACGTGGCTATCATGATCAACAGTCAACACGGTTAATCATGATACACGTGGCTCCTTACTATTACAATCATAATAATTGGAATGCTAAGTATAATCAAGCAAAATTATCTCATTTGTTGATGTCGATCTTCTTCTTCTTCTTTTTTTGGCTCCGTATCGATTACAATAATTTCTTTGATATTAAAATAATTGGAATATTTTTATTCTCTATACTTTGATGATCAAAAAAGAAAATTAAATAAATTATAGGAATATCATGAGATTATGAGATTTTGAGTGAGAGAGCAATTTTATATAATTCTTTATAATTTTCTATGTTTTTAGAAAATAAAAGGAAAAAACAAGCACAAGTACTTAGCCATAACAGTGTCGAGAGCATGTAGATCATATCCAAGGGTGGCGAATGCACTAATGGGGCCTCAAATCATGAATCAAAAGTTCTTATAGTTTCCCTTTCATCTACCGACCGGCAAGTAGTTGAACTAATAGAAGAGAAGTTGAAGATTTTTTGTTTAATGGGATTTGTCTTGCAGCTTTTATCATTTGTGGGGGTGTCTGGAAATGTTATAAGAATTGTTTATTTTAAGTGTTTTTTATTCAAAATTATATTAAAACAATATGAAAATGCTAAAAAATATTAATTAAAAAAAATAATACAAAAAAATACTTTTAAAATAAAAAACAAACCACATAAATAAAAAATTTCAGTGCGTAATGGTGGGAACTCGGAGCATGATTACCGAGTAAGAGGGTCCTACAAAATTGTGAAAAATCATTCATGCTCGATGCTGTGTGCAAGTTGCATGCTCCATCTCTTTTCTCAAAAGAATTCTTAAACAAATAAATATAAAAGGGAAAGTGAAAACACACTGTGGGGCTTACGTGACCATGGCGTGCTTGATAGTTGAGACACATTCTTTTCTTATCAACTTTTATGAAAATGATTTATTACGAGTATATAATATTATTTTGTACAAGGAAGTTAGAAACATGCCGTGGGAAAATCTTAAAGGCTTCACACGTATATAATTAGCATTTAAACATATCTACATATGAACACAATATTTAACTAATTAGCTATCCAACTCCCACTTTGCACTATCCTTTTGTGAAATAAAATATATAGTGGAAAACTTAGTGTACTATTAATACAATAAAAAAGAAATAATTGCCAACACTTGTTGACCATCTCCGACATGCTAGGAAGATTAAGATTATATAACAAAACATTATATTATTTTTGTGTCAAACTTGACGTTGTTTAAATTCTGAAGAACACCGAAAACACACGATAAGGGAATGGCAGCGTGTCCCTCATAGGATTACATGGAAGATCATGAAGAGGAAGAAAAGGAGGACAAAAAAGGGAGCATGTTTTGTTGTTGTCCTCTAATTCCAAAAGGGAATTTCGTTTTTTTTATTTTTTTTTGTTTATTAAATGGAGATCTGAGTCATGCATCCAATAAGAAGTCAAAGAAAGTGAGTGTTTAGACGACACTCATCCAAATTATAAGGCTAATTATATGTTCAAACTTTAAGCCTTTTTAGTTCTTTTGCCAATCAAAGATATGTCACACAAAACATTACTTTCCGACATTCCTTTTCACCTCTTGGCTCTGTAATTTTGGCGTTTTCCTTGCCGTTACGTGTTGATGTAAGCCTAAAAATGTATAGCCTTATTCTTTAGATAACGGCTATTCTTGGTTTTTAACACATTTTAAGAAAAACAGTGGTAAAATAACATAGTTAATTCTAGTTTATTTATATATATATATATAAAATAGTACATATCACGATTGTAAAATGCATCTTTTATAGCTTTTCTCTATTCAAAATAATTATACTATTTAAAAAATATATTTTTTAAATGAACAATAAAAAAAAGAGGAAAAAAAATAAAAAAATCTCTGAGACACATTGAAAATCAAATTACAATATTATTAATACAATCAGAAAAATCTCGACAAAATAAATCTAATAACACTAAAAAATATCACTAATATTAATGCTAATGGGTTATATTTGCCGCTAAAAATAAGTGAGTCTCTCTCCACCTTTTGAGTGGCAATTGTGGCTCATTTAAATCATTATTGATGATTTTTTTTGGTATTATTGAATTTTTTTTGTTAAGATTTTTTTAATGATATCAATAGTATTGTAATCAAAGTTCTGATGCTTTCTTTTTAATTTTTTTCTTTAACGTCCATATTATTAACAAATATTATTATTATAAAGACCGAAAAGCTATAAAAATCATGTTTATCAATTATGACAAGTATAAAATGTGCTATTTTACTAATTTCTTAGTCCGTCAACAATTTTAATTAACTATGATAGTTTTTTTTTTATGATAACAATGAATATTCTTCCGACAATTTGATAGTTTATTGAGATTAAGTTCTTTCATTTATTTTAAGGATACAGAAATGTAGGTGCGGAACAAAAAAAAATAAATATTTACAGATATATTAATAATAAACTTGTTTAACACCTATCTTGTGAGCTAATAAAGACAACAAGATTCTTAATTGTATGATATTATACAGAAAATTTTGATGGTGGATTGCCAAACAATGTTCTCGGTGGATAACAGCGTGGATTTGAAGTGGGAAATTTCTCTGCACTTGAAATTAGTTTTCCCTGCCACTGCCACGGCCACACCATCTGAAAGGAACACCTGAGCTTTGAAGTTTGACGCGGCAAGGCGGCTTCTGCGATATTTCCTGTAAAAGTCTCCGTTATAGCATTCAGACCACTCACAATTCCGGCAAGAATTGAGGGGGTAACTTCGAAGACGGGGCCCTTTGCAAACATATAGCAATTGAAATCCTGAATTGCAATGAAACTGATGGAGAAACGCCTTCACAGCATATGGTGGCCATGATCACAGAGCATGACATTTTTGCACATTTCTACTCCCATTTTTCAACTTTCCAAGCCGCCCCACAATGATGATATCTTGCCATTGAAATAGCAGCAAGCGATGCACTTCTGGACTTTCCAGCTTTGTACTAATTATAATATCTTGCTCTGCCATGCATGCTTACCTGGGACAATATATACCGTTGATCCAAATCTTCAATGGGCAAGAAATTGGGCAAGCAATGCAACTCCAGCTCCTTGAATCATAACAGCAAGATAAATTCCTAACAGTTTACAATGGGCACTGGATAATTAAATGGGCCGATCCCAGACTCTATTCTAAGGTGAGTTTGTGATACATAAGCCCGCCCCAGCAGCCCAACCCTGGGTCAAAAACGTAGGCCCAAATTCAACCCGCCCATGGCCAGCTTGGAATAGGAAACAAAATGGGTATATCAGCCCAACTCGGCCTGCAGGAAGCAGGTTTAGGGAGACTCCGATTGGGCATTGATCCAATTATACCTGTTGAGAACTTGTTTTTGAATTTTTTTTAAAAAAACTTAATATTTTTTAAATTATCTTTGATATTAAAAATAATTTTTTAAAAAATAAAAATTTATTAATTTAATATATTTTTAAACAAAAAATACTTTGAAAAGTAATTATCATTACAATAACAACTAGCTGGAAATTGATCTACAATCCAAACCCATTGCTTGGCACTTACAAAGCCGTAGTTGAGAATATGGTTGAAATCTCATTTTTTTAAAATTTAATTTTTTTTAAAAAATTATTTTTTATGTTTTTTAATTATATTAATGTCCTAATATCAAAAATAATTTTTAAAAATAAAAAATATATATTTTAATATATTTTTAACAAAAAAAAAATACTTTAAACTACAACCATAACCACACTCTCAAACACCCACTAAATCCATTCGTCCAACAACCTCTATCTATAATTTTTCCAATTGATCCTAATTATACGTGTTGGGATGAAGTTCATTTTGGACCCGTAAGTTTAAGTTTTTTTTTTAATCGAATTAATTTAAAAGGGTGATGATGCGCATAACTTAAAAACACATTTTCATGAACACATACAATAACGCTGATGTAATGAAATATAGCTTATGAATAATGCTACATATCATGAATAAAAGTTAACAATTTTACACAATGACAAGAATTGTAATTATATTAAACTTTCAAGTCATTTATTTTATATGTTTATTTATCTGAAATTCCTAAACCTTTATTTATTATATTTATATTATCCATGATCAATATATATTTTAAATAACAGTTTACCTCTTCAATCTCATGTGTAAAAAATATTAAGAAATAATTTTTGAATGTTTATATTCATTTTAATTATTAAAGTTTTTCTTTAATATCAAAACAACAGAATTATCATCAATTTATAATTCCCAAAAACACATTTATCCTTTTGTATTACCTCTTAATTCAATTCCCCCAAAAAAGTTGTCTCTCACAGTCATTTCGTCAAACAATTTCCAGGCATCATTGGTATCTTTTTTCCTACTTTATTTGAAAAACCAAAAGAACCAAAAGATTCATAATACTGTTGCAGCAGATGAAGGCAGCACTGTAAAGAACATTGTTCAGACTGTCCAGCTAAGGATTCAAGACTTTGCAAGAAGCAATTAGTAACCCAAACATTTCCAGATTTCGTGACTTCTGGAGTTTTTTTAAGATGATTCTTCCGAACAAGTTTTCAAACTGCTCAGACTTTTTCTCCGCTTCATCTTTGTTCCTCAACAAAGTGCAAATGATCCCTTGACACAAATACGACCTGAAATCCATCGGTTCCTCTATCACCAACTCATAAACCTTTTATTGCATTAAAATACATCTCCTCCTTTACTCTAACTTGCGCAACCAGCAACTTAAAATCCCGCGAATCCGAGTTCTTCTTTTCTTTTCTACATTTATCCATTGCACTCTCTATTCTTTTCAACACAACTTCCATGGAACCACCAGGTTCTGAATTCTCCATTACAAGGCCATGATAAGAAATTGTTTGTTTTTCGGGAGAAACCCGGATTTCAAAAGATTTGATTTTTTATTTTTTTAAAAAATTAATTAATGGGTCATTTTGTAGTATGCTTCAAACCCATCTCTAGCAGAATCAAAATCTCCACAGAAAGTGTAAATTTGTGGTTTCAACGGTGACCATTCATCTTCATTTGGCTCCCTCTCGATTAATCGGTCAACAACTTCAATTGCTTCAGGAAGTCTTTGAGTTGATATTCACATTCATAAGAAACCATAGAGCTTCAATATCATTGGGGTTTTGAGCCATGTCATAACTTAATTCCTGACCCTAACTTTTAATATATCTTGAAAAAAATAAAAATAAAAATATAACAAGGTTGAAATTTGATCAATAATTGAATATCATGAACAAAAATAAAATTTGAGAAATTTTGAGCCATAATTGAGATTTTAATTGAAGATAAAATTTAGAAAAAGATTTAATTTGATTTAATATAGCTAAGAATAACATAAATTTTAAGTTCAAGTGTACTTTTGAAACAAATAGCCAAGTTAAAAATTAATTAGAGATTTAATTGAAAACAAAAATTGAAATTGGGAGTCATTTGGCTTATAAATGAAGATTTGAAGAAACAAGGACTAATATGAGAGCAATAGAAAAATCAAAGAGCATATTGTAATTTTGTCGAGGGCGAATTGAAAGAAATTAAGAGAAAAAAGTGAAAATTGATCAACATAAGAAAATAAAAAATAAAAAGTCCAAGAACCATAAAGCAAAAACAGCCAGAGTAAAAGGATACGTTTGAAATTAACACAATTAAATAAGCTAAAACCTAATTCCAATTAACAAAGAAAAACAACACCATTTTCACATTAAGATTTATTTGCAATAGCGTTTCTTTAAATTTTAAATTTTTGGTTTTTATATAATTTTTTTATATTTTTAAATTATTTTAATGTATAGATATAAAAATTAATTTTTTAAATATAAAAATATATTATTTTAATATATTTTAAATCACAATCTACTATCATTTCAAACAGTGCTGAATAAAAGAATGTGGTTTGTGATTTATTTAAACTGGGGAAGAACACTTTGAAGATTAAAATAAACGGCATTATTTTGTTATTTAATTTTGAAAATTTCTGAGTAAGACAGAAACGAATGACTTCATGCTATCTTTGAACTTAATTTATTATCTTGATTGATTCTCTTGACAACATGTAATGCAAGAAATGTATTCTCTAGCAGGTAAGCTACAATCAAGACACAAAGAATCATGATTTAATTCCTTGAATCCACTTCGGATTCTGAGCCAAACACGCAAATTCAATTAGCATCTTTTATAGAATATGATTGCTAAATGAAAAACCAAATATAAAAAATTATACTTTTAGTTTTTTCTTATGCATTTCTTCACTTTAACGCTGAGGCAAATAAATAGCTATTTTAGCTATTTGTCTTATAAAGAGTGATTTCTACATTTTCCAATAACAATGACAAAAACAAATGACTCTTAGTCAATAATTATTTTTATAATTGTTGGCCAACAATTTATTTTTCTTTAAAATCAAGAGGAAAGAACTTGTAAATTTTAAAATTTTGTATTTTGCCTCACCTTTTTTTTCAAAATTAAAAAAACAAGAATCAATTATTTTCCGGTTAATTAATAACATTGGTTGTGTTAATGAGCTGAAATTAAAATCTATGCTTGTTTAAAAGCTTTTTCTATTTTCTCTTTTCTATTTCTTAATTTTTTAGACCTTTTGTTGTTAATTTGATATTTGTGATGTTTTTTATTTCTTTGTTATTTTATGTTTTTTATATGGGTTAAGGAAGACAATTTTTATTTATGTTATCTTTGATAAAATTGAGAGGAATTAATAATGGTAGTTGATATTGATAAAAATATAGAGTGATATATTTTAAATTTATTTTATATTGTCTGTTTTGATTTGATGTCAATTATACTTTATCTTGTTGAAAATGCAATTAAACCAATATATCAATCATCTTTTAGTTCCCAAAAATGGTCAAATTGTTATGTTAGAACAATTAGAAGGCAATGCTTATTATTAATTCACATGTATGGAAATTACAAAATTGCTAGACATTGAATGTGAGCTTCTTTTACACTCTCTTATAAGGTTTTAACTTGAGTTTTTTTTTTTTTAAATGTAGATGGATTCAAATTTTCCAAGCTCTTTTACCAACTTTCTTATGAGTGAGTCAGAAGATATTCTCTTTTAACCAAGTGATTCTAATCAATTAATTGATAACTTAACATACTCGAATTTAAATGCCATTCGAAAAAAAAATCACAAAGAAGTAAAAATTTCTCACTAGAGGAAGATTGTTTGCTTGTCTCAGCATGACTAAATACAAGCAAGGATCCAACTACAGGAGTTGAACAACAAACAAAACAGTTATGGGCTCGAGTACATACTTACTTTATAGAGAATGGAGGAAACTTGAATAATCATTCCCAAATAAGCATCTCAAGTAGATGGCAATAAATAAATAGAGAAGTCGGTAAATTTGTTGGATTTGTTACTCAAATTGAAAATTGCCAACAAAGTGGAATGACCGAAGAATCAAGGGTAATTTTAATATTTATTTTAATATTAAATTGTTTAACACATATTTTAACATTATTTAATTTCTCTAATTTTTTATCAGATTAATGATGTTCGACAAATTTATGCTTCTTGCGTTGGCAAACAATTTCAACTAGAACATTGTTGGGTTATCTTAAGAAAAGAACTCAAATGACAATTTGAGCATGCAAGTCAACATCAAAGGTCAAACAAGAAACAAAAAGGTCATGTCAATGCAAGTCTAGCTTCATCAGCTCCATCTACCCCTGATTCTGTTAGTTTAGGAGAAGATGGCAAATTGTTGATTTATCAAGATAGACTAATTGGTCAGAAGGCTGCAAAGAAACGACTTAAACATAAACAAGGAAAAGATAAAGTTGGGGAGGTAACTATAAAAAATCTCTTACAACAATTCAGAGATACTCTAGTTGAAAAAGAGGATCAGAAGAAACATGACAGAAAAATTATGTTAGAGCAACAAGCTATGATGATTCAACAAAGTCAAGAGAAACAAGAATTGGACAGGATTGAGAACAAATTATGAAAATGAATATTTCTAATTTGGATCCAATTTCTACAGCGTATTTTCAAAATAGAAAGTTAGAAATTATACAAAAGAGGAGTATTAATTTTTTATTAACTAGATTGATTTATTGTTTAATGTAATGTATTTTTAATTAAATATGTAGAATTTTTTTAGTTATTTTAAATATATTGTTATAAAAGTGGTATCAATTCATAATACTTTTTTGAAGTTCTTCTAACACTTAACAACAATAAGTTGGATTAATTAACTTAAAAGATGACAACCATAATGAAAAAAAAAACATAAAAAACTTGAAACTTATGATGACATAAGAAGTTCAAATCTAATGATTCTACTCGTTGCCATATTGTTCCCACAAATGTTCAACCAAATCTTCTTGTAGTTGAGAGCTAGTTGTTCTATCCCTGATTTGATTATGAGTTTGAAGAAAATCATGTAGTTCTGGTATTTTACTATGTGACACTGATATAAAGGAATTGACTTCACGTTCATTATCAAATGCAAGGTTCATTCCTCCTTCATCCTCAATAATCATATTATGCATTATTATGCAAGCTTTCATAATATTTGAAAGCGTTTCTTCATCCTAGTATCAAACATCTCCACGTACAATTGCAAAACAAGATTGGAGCACCCCAAATGCCCGCTCCACATCCTTTCTTGCAGACTCTTGCTTACTTACAAAATATTTTATCTTTGCTCTTAATGGCCTTGGGATTATCTTAACAAAGGTTGACCAATTAGGATAAATCACATATGCTAAATAGTACCACATTGTATATTCATGCCCATTAATTGTATAATTGACAGGAGCAATTCAACCTTCAGCAAGTGCAACGAAGATAGGTGACCGATCAAGAACATTAATATGATTTAATGATCCAGGCATTCCAAAAAAGACATGTCATATCCAAAGATCTTGTGAAGCCACCGCCTTTAAAATTATAGTTGGTTCATGACAATAACTAGTATACATCTCATGCCATGCAATTGGACATTTCTTCCATTTCCAATGCATACAGTCAATGCTCCTTGACATCCCTGGAAATCCTCGTTGCTCTCCAATTGATAATAATTAACAAATATCGGCCTCATTTGGTGCCCTTAGATACCAATCACCAAAAACTCATACGATTGCTTTGACGAAAGCTCTAAGACTTTCTATCGCAGTGGTTTCTCCAATTCGAAGATATTCATCAGTAAGATCTGCAGGAATACCATATGCAAATATTGTACGAGCTGCAATTACTTTTTGAGGGCAAGATAAACCAAGAACACCAAGAGCATCTGTTCTTTGTTTGAAATATGGATTATGAGCTTCCACTGCATTTACGATCGGAAGAAAAAGACAACAACTCATCCTAAATCTTCTTCGAAATTGACTTTCAGTGAATTTAAGATTTTCAACAAAATAATCATTATATAACCTTAACTCACTTTTCTTTCTATTACGATTGACAATATTGTGACCAAGAATAGAGCCACGATACCCTATTCTCCGCCCTTGATTATTCAATTCTTCTTCAGCAACCACATCGATAACAACTTGAAAAGCAAACACAGGAGTGTCATCATCAAAATCAAAAGCATCATAAAAATTAAAATTAGAATGATTCATGATGAATTTTAATAAAATATAATAAAGATTGGAGAGAAGAAAATGATGAGAAAAAATATTAAGGTATATGATCATATTTATAAATGGATTATTTTTTCAAATTTTGAAATCTTAGAATGTTGGCGGTTAATTTTTGCCCATTTAAAATTTTAAAATTTAAAATGTTATTGGTTTTTTTCAAAGCTTGAATTTGCTTTTAAAAAATTAAATTTTTAACAGTAACATGTAAAATTAAAAATTAAAAATATTTATATAAATAAATTTTAAATTATATCTTTTAACTTTCATATTATTTCATTAATTTTATATTACTTTTATAAATTACTCATATTAATTATATAATTAATAACATCGTAATTATATTATATATAAAATATTTAAATTATTTATATAATTATATTAATAACATCATAATTTTTCATGAAATATATTAAAATATAATTATTTTTTTAAATAGTTTTTAACCATTAAAATGTATATAATTTAAAAATTTATATTTATATTATTCAAAAAGTTATTTTATTCATTTGACTTTTTAATATCGTATTTTGCATTGAAGATGCTCTAATACAGCCTTTCCATTGTTGTTCAAGATCCAGCCTCTAAACTTCGATTCTCACTCCACAGATCAAGTGAAGAAAAGAAAAAGAAAAGAAAAGGGGGAAGACACAAGGGAAACAGTATTGACAGGCTGACCCAAACCAGTCCCCATCATCGTGAACCAGGCTGACCCACATTGTCCTCCAACTCTCACGCTGTTGTCTCCTCTTCCCTTCGCCAACCACCAAGAGAAACAATAGCTAAACCAGATGAGAGAAGACGCAGCAGAGAGAGAAAGATGAAAACTAAAACTGACTGCTTGTGTTGATTATTTGGTTTTGCAGGTTAGCATAAAAAGAAAGAGGAAGAAAAGCTGTTTCAGATCCACCAATTTTCCCTTTTCACTGTCAGCGATGCGTGGATCCACGCGCCGGCAGTAGCCGGTAGCGTGTAGAGGCCACTATTCTCGAACCTCAGTGTATCCCAGCAACTACTCCAATGATTAATCATTAATAGTATATTTGAAAGTAATTATAGTTGTTTTTTATAATATTATTTTTTTTATTTTAAAAAATTATTTTTGATATAAAATATTAATTTAAAGTAAAAATAATTTTTAATTTTTTAAAAAATATTTTTAAAATACAAAAACAAATTAGACTAAAAACCCTGCCCAAAAGTGCTCTGCAAATTTGAAATGAATTTGAAATGTGTTTTCAACATTTGAATAAAATTCCATGTAATAATTTTTGCTTCATAATAAGTTTATAAAGACTATTAAAAGATTTGTTCTAAATAAATTGACCTATTAAGCTTATTTGCCAAAAAAAAATAAAAAAAAACTCTGTTTTTTTTCAAACAAAATTAACAATGATAAAAATTATCAATTTATCAAAGATTGCCACTCATGGGTTCAAAACCCAATTCTTATTTTCCTTATGGGCTTAAAGCTTATTGTTTTAATAACCTCAATCAAATATTCATTTTTAGAAATAAATGCTAATTTTTATATTGTTTTTTAAATTATGACCTATAACGAAAAAGAAGCATATGGAAAGGACCCCTTAGGACTACTACGGACACCATTTATCACTGATTCCATATCGGCGACCTCATTTAAGAGCAGGTCAGCGTCCATTTCCGGGCCTGAAGGAGTACTCTTAAAATATTATTATGTTGTTATTCATGCTCGGAAATATTAAAAAAATTTAAAAATACTTTATTTTAATATATTTATTTATTTATTTTTAAAATAACTATAATTAAATTCTTGAATAAACCTAAATGAAGCCTAGAGAGTTCCAGTAATGCTCATTCCGAACCAAGTTTCACTCAAGAAATTAGTATTCTTAACAATAATCATATTGAAAACAATCAGAGATTGTGATTTAAAAAAAAAAAGATTAAACAATTTCTAGTTTTAAATGTTCAGATTTCTATGGCATATTATAATTCTGATTTTTTTAAATATAATGGGAAAGTAAAAAAAACATCAAATTATAGGATTTTATATATATATAAGTATCCCTTAAATAAATATTGTTTAAACTTAGTCAAACAAGAATCACGAGTTAAAATATATACTATTTTCCTATAATTTTATTTAATATTCTAATTTTTCTTTTTCTTTTTTAATAATGTTTTAAAATACGGTGTCACCATAATTTTGTCAATAGTCAATAGCATGTTTCGCCCCTCCACTCCCTCACGAAGCGAGGAACACGAGAGGATATGAATGTGAAGATGGTAATTCCAAGTTACATTATATTAGCATCACAAAACAAACAAACAAAAAAGATTTTTATTTTAATCTTAGAAATAAACAAGTTTTCTGCAATATATATATCTTAGAAAAAAACAAGATTTTTTTAACGAAATTATCTAATAAGACTTAAATAATATATTTTTTTTATTAATATGGATATTCAACTCAATTTACATTTAATTTTATTAATTTATAAATTTTAAAATTAATAATTATATAAATTTTTAAAAATCCCAAGAGATTTTTACATAACAAAACTGGAACTAATTAAGCTAAACCACAATTCCTTGCATAAGTAAGTGCTGTCAGGATCAAACCGATAGAAAATTGAGTCCTGCGAAGGTGTAGATTCACTAGTTAAGATGGTCTAGTAGGTCACCTGTAATATTTTATATGTATGTTGGAATCTAGTAATCTTATATTCCTATTAATAAATGTATGACTATATTATTATATAATTGGTACTGTCGCTTGTTAGCAAAAAGCTTTTATTTTAATGTAAGAGGTCTAGGCTCAATACTTAAAAAGCATTCTTTTAATTTTTCTTTTTATCAAGTGACACATTATAGGTTGATATAGAAATCGAAAGTCTAAATTAGCAGTTAAAACAGTTTATAATCAGTTTAGAGACAGTTTGAAAGTATGATTAAAGTTATATTTTAAAATATATTTTGGTTGTGTGTGTATTACAAGATATTCTAAACAAGTCACACTATGTGACAAAACCATATTATAAAGTTTTAATAATCAAATTCAATAACCGTATGTTTACAAGTTTTTATTCTTGACCTTCAGAAATCCTTTACGTGCTTATTTAATAACTTCCTAAATTATATAAACCTGTACAACTCATTACAAAGGTGTGTGCATGTACCCCTGAATAAAAAACAAACAATTTTTTTCAATAAAGCCATAGACATCAGTCCACCATTATAGGGCAGCAAACTGAGTCTATGGACTTGTAATATATATATATATATATATATATATAGTTTTTGACTTTTATGTTCGGAAAGGGAGATAAAGTATCTGACTAGCACATTTAAATCCACGGAAAGTTGTAAAACTGACAAGGAAGGACATGATGTGTAGCTCTATGGACTACAAATCTTTGGTGAAAAAGACAGTGTTAATAATGGTGGATTAATTAATATACAAAACTCTTAATTTATTACCTTAGGAACTCTTAATTCCCAAAAGCAGGATGTGGTCTTGGGCCATCCCAATTTCATCAAACAATAACTTATAAATTAATAAATCATATTATATTGTAAGACTCGAGAAGAGAAGAGAAGCTCATCACCTGAGGAGCCACCAGTTTTTCCTTTCCGAAAAAAAAAGGGTAAAAAACTTCTGCCCCACACACACACACACGCACACGCACACACTTCATGAAGTAATTTTTTTTTCTTTTCTATTTTTTCATTTCAATGGGCGGTTCCTTCTCATAAAATAGGCAAAACGGTATACATGCTCGTTGAATTGTCGATGATAAATATCCCCTTTAATTTCTTTTTATGATAAAATAGGCAAAACGGTATACATGCTCATTGAATTGAAATGCAACGTAATCTTGATCTATTATATATTGTAAACCACTACAGGCATGATACATTATTATCTCAAAGAAAGGGATCTGGTCCTTGTATTGGTCTAGTCATCCATATATTTGATCTTTAACTGTCACGGTGATTAATGTAAAATATTCTGTTTTTTCTTACGGTTTAATTTTTTTATTTATTTATTCCCGTCACACATAAGATGCGGTTAAAAATAGATTGCAAATTCACACACGATATCAGTTACTATATTATTTTGATAAAAGATATATTTTAATTTTAAAAACAATAATTTTAATAAAAATATAAAAACATTTTAAAAAATAATTATAACTATACTCTTAAACAGTAACAATTTAATCTTTAACTTTCACGGTGATTGATGTAAAATGTTCTATTTTTTCTTACACTTTAATTATTTATTTATTTATTCCCGTCACACATAATATGGGTTGAAAATAGATTGCAAATTCTGATATTACAACTTAAAAATAAAACAGCAATTCTCTATTATTATTATTATTATTATTATTATCATTGGTTGTGATAACTAAATTCTCTTTACAGGAGTAAAATAAAACAGCATAAGCACACGATATTATTTCAAAACAATTATGAACCATACACCAGGGATTTTTTTTTATTCTGATACACGATGCGCCAGGGATGATTCCATAGCACTACAGTCTCACACACGGTTACATAGCATTAATATTAGCTAGCTTAGAACAACAAATTAAGGTAGATTCTGCAACACATGCAAGAATTCAATGGTATGATCCTTATTTACTCTTAATTATATAGAACTCGACGATAATCGAGTCGCAGAAGTGAACCTGCACGCACCGTTTATTCAAGCAGAAGAGACTCAACAGTAATTGAGTCTCCGGTTTCGTGCATGGACCGGACATCAGAACAAGCCGGAGCCACTGAACTTCTCTTCCATAATTTGGTTGAATTTTACTGCCTTGCCATCTGTCAGATAGTTTTTCCAGTCACCTGCTTTACCTTTCCTGAAAAAGGATTTGTTCTCGAAAGTAGGGAGGTCAGGGAGGTAGTAGTTTCCATTCTTGTTCACCTCCAAACGGCTCAGATTCTCGAAACTACACATCCTCACAATCTTTTCTGGAGCTCCTTGTTGCTCTTCCTCAATGGAAAAGGAGTGGCCCATGAACTTGGCCATTCTCTTTACATGGAACGGCCCGTCAGTCTTCAAATCTTCATACTTGACGAAGAGTACTTTCTCCGGGAATTCCAAGCTTGCTTTCCAGAACCCTAGAACATGGTCCCAGTATGGTCCGAAAGGATAGATCCCCTTACAATATTGCTCTAATGCCTCTTCCAGAGGGAAGGATTCAGAGCCAATGCCACTCACTTGCTGATCAAAATTCCAGTGAGAGATTAGGACATCCTTGGGATCCCTGCATATGTAGATGATCTTACAGCTCGAGTCTATTATGGATCTTGGCAGGGAACTGTAAGGAATATGTGTTGCCACAAATGGAGTTTCTAGGTTTCTGTTGTTTGAGTCTTGGGCAAGCTCAATCTCCAAAAAGGGCACGATCTCATGAGGCAGTTTTTTGAGCAAAGGGTTTGTGGAATCATTGACCTGATTTCGTGACACGATGGAGAAGGCCAGTGCCTTGAGCCAGGCTGTGCCACTCTTTGGAGAGCTGCACAAGACAATATCAGTTGGCCGGGGAGTGAAGGACGCCTGAACTGAAATTACATTCTGTACCAACGACGGACCGTACCAAAAGCCTTGATACTCGTACAGTTTTCCAACTGGTTTCCAGCCATCATCTTGACGAAGATTTGAGATTATCTTTTCATATTTGTTCTTGGTGTTTCGAGATTCACTGGTTTTTGAAGCATCAGACATTTTGGAAGGGGATAAAGAGAGAGAGAAGTGAAAATGTGAATAATTCTTATGCGATTGATGTGTTTGTGAAGCTAAACATGCAGGGCCTAGTATTATAGCGGCAGCTAAAACTGCTTAGTGTTTTATTGTTTTAGTTTAGAGTGAAATGTTGAGTTGAATTTTTTTAAAAAGTTTTTTTTTCTTTATTTTTTAAGCTGTTTTTTTTCTTTGTTTTTTTAATATATGTTTTTTAAATTTTTTTTATTAATATTAATTTTTTTTTTTAGTTATTAAATTTTCATGATAAAGGTTTTAGATTTGATGAATTAATCTAGATTTTTTTATTATTTTTTTTAATTAAATTTTTTAAATGCAGTTCAAAGTGATACTAACTACTTACCCTAGCCAGAGAGATTGATAGGTGGCAGACAAAGATGTTGCAATGTGAAAACATTTATTGGTGGATTTATGTGCCCACGTACCCAACCCCCATGTTGTTTTTCTTGTTGATGACTTGATGGTATATATTTTGTGCCTAATTTAGACAGAGTACGGGCCACTATTTGTGGACAAAAACAAATAAATTCAGTGGACATGTGAATCACATCCTGATAAACAATTAATGATTGATATTTGTTCGTCCACAAGACTATCATTTTGTTTGATCCTAGCCTTTGAAACTCAACATCCTCATAAAGATATATGTAGTAAATTGTGGCTTAAGATCCTCCTTCTCTTAATAAGTTTTGATTTTTGATAAGTAATATAGAATAATTTTTAAGATTTCACCCGATAGCTTAATTTTTAAATTATAATAATCATTTAATATAATATCATAGTTTTAAACTTATGTAGAATACAATTTATTATAATATCATAATAATTCTTGCGTTATAAATCTGTCCTAGGAGTGTTATTATCTTTTTCTTATTTAGAATACAATAAAACAGAAGGCATCAACATAATAATTTATATAAAAATCACAAGACTAGCTTAAACTTCACCATGGTATTAATAGAAAAGAAGTTTAGTTTGTATTAAAATTTAATAAAATCTCATATAAAAGAATAAATACATAGAACATCATACAATCATTGTTAATGATTAGCTTAGAGTTGAGTCCATCCAAAATTATTTTGTTCAAGATTAAAAAAAAAAAAAAGGAGGTAAAAAGGCATCATTTTGAATAAGCTATCGGGCCTTTCGTGAAATGTCAGAGTTTTGGTTTTGCACTAGTGTTTCAAGGAGACATCGTTATCCTTCCACCTCAGCCTGCTTTTACAGCCAACCATTATAATTCATATCCTAGGGCAGATTCATAACGCACTAAAAAAGTTTTAGCAACTCCTTTGATACACACACACGAGCGCGTGTTAAAGAGGTATTTTACTATCATATTAAATTTTGCTGTTTTTATTTTTAAATCATTTTAATGTGTTGATATGAAAAATAATTTTTAAATTCTACATTATACTTTATTGCTTTTATATATTACAAACTTGACATCGGATAAAAAAAAGTGATTTAGGCTAAAGTTCTGTATAAATCCTACTTTCATGGCTACCCCTACTTACACATTAAAGTTATTAAACCAAATTTAATTACAATTTAAATTAAGAGTTAGATCACAGGTTAGATAAGATTTTAACTAGATCAGTTATATCATGAATTAACCTTTCAGGTTAATCAAATTTCACAAAAAATAAATACTACTTATTTTAATTTGAAATCTTTGTTTAATTTTGATCTTACATCACTGGGTTGTTAAGATGACCCGTTGATCGATTTAAGGCTACAAATCACCTATCATCAAGGTGACTTGTTCTATTAATAACATTGATCCCACCTCTCCTATCATCCTTTCATATATGAAAAAGCTTCAAGGACGGACCTTTTACCCACTCGATCAAAGATCAATATCTAAATCAAACTAGTAATTCAAAATAAAAATCAACAGTTAGAAATTACATATATTCATAGCCTTAGTTGATAATTTAACGTTTGTGTATTCAATAGATTTTTTTAAATGAAATTTAGATTTCAAAAACTCCAATTTATCTAATTGTTATTATGCAAAAGTCCCCACTCTTTATTTCCATATCGAGCTTTTTTTTTTTTTTTTTTGACGAGTAGAACAATATAAACCACACATGTGTAAAAGAGAGTGAGGGGTCCTTGAAAATGAAATCGGACAATTGCCTACCAAACTATAATTTGGCTTTCACACAGCATCTTGACATCGTCATAATATCGAATAAAACATATCCAACATTATAATATCTTCTTTTCATGACCTGAAAAATATGGTCCGTATCCTATAATGGCTCAACTCAATCCTAATAAAAAAAATATTTACAGATAAAATTTACAAACAAATTAATGTTTTACTTGATAGATGGTAATGTGTGAGTTACATGAATCATAAATATTAATTGATTCTTTATAAAGTGTTAATTAGTTCATCTATAAAATTAAATGACCAATATGCAAGTATTTAATTGTAAACATAAACAATCAAATATGAAACGTAATATTTTCATGATTTTAGAATTTTATGACTCATACATTCAAATAATTATTTAAAGAAGGTTTTTTTAAAAAAAAAATACCTGGACTCATAGCAAGCTCTTCGAGAGATTGAGATTTTAAATGTGATTTGATTAAAACAATTATATTATTTCTAACCATGAAATATTTTTACGTAAGTTTTTAATGAAATAAAACATTAGGATTAATTTATTTCTGAATAAACTTCTTAAATATCACACAACTATCCATCCATAAAGTGTGCAATTATTAAATAAAAAACAACTAGGTGTGTTGTGAAGGTGGTTCCTACGCAACAACCACATTTCATTTTTCTACCAAAGTCCATATACATGTTTTATGAAGATTTAACGGCCATGACATAAATAAATGTAATTGAATGGCTAGAAGCAGAGATGAGATGGCACAAAACGATAAGAGAGGAGATATTATCATAAAATTGTCTAATACCAATGAAATAACCTATAAAAATTTTTTCATCAATACTATTTGATGATTATAATTAGGGGTGTTTACGGTCCGGTTCGATTTGGTTTTAACTCAATAATACAACCAAACCGAAAAATAATATTCTTTATTAATACAACCCGGACCGAACCGAATCGGTTTTATTTGGTTCGGGTCAGTTTTTTAGCCAAAAAACCAGAAAAACCGGACTGTTTTATGGTAACAGCGATTACCGGTTCACTCGCTTTCACTTCCGCTTCCGCTTCTCCTTCCCCTTCCCCTTTCAGATGATGTTAAGAAATATTTGTATAGTAATAATCAAACTACATAATTTTAACACAATAAAATAATTCCTAGAAGCTCTCCTTGCCTTTGGGCTTACGATCTACAAAGAGAGCTTGGATAACCATTGTTCACTTGCTTTTGAGGGAAGGGGAAGGAGAAAGCCCAAAAAGTAGGAGGGGAGGCCAATTCATTTGGCTATTATGTCACTTTAGAAAAGTTAGAAAAGGGATAGCTACATAGGAACTTGCTTCATCATTACATTCTATTCCATCTAGTGAATCTCTCCTTCCTTATGATTGGATTGTCGAAGGCAACCCTTTTCAAGTCCTGGAAAGGGTTATGAAGATGAGAAGGGGAAAGGGGAAGGCTGGGAAGGGGGAAAGGGTAGGGGAAGGGGAAGAGGGTGGGGTGGTTGAGAAGGGTGAAGGGGAAGGGGAAGGGAAGGCTGGAAAGGGAGAGGGGAAGGGGGTGGCGGCTGGAAAGGAGAAAAGTGATTTATGGTTAGGAATTGTTGTTTTTATACCTTTTTTAAACCGGTCCGGTTTGGTTTGGTTTAATCGTTTTAAGCTGTTTTAAACCGAAATTGAACCGAACTGAGTGATTTTTTTGTATTTTTTAATCGGTTTATTCGGGTTTTTTATCGGTTCGGTTTTTTCGGTTTAATCGGTTGGTTGGTTTTTTTGAACACCCCTAATTATAATGATAGAATATTTCAGATAAAAATTCTTAATTATAATAGCAATGATATTATTTCTATCGATAAATATCAATAAAATCACTAGCAAAATAAAATAATAAAAAATAAAAATTTTTTATAAATGAATTTGTCATCCAAATGACACAACATCACTAAACAATGAAATTATCAACAATATATCCCATTATTGTATTCTGTCAATAAATATAAAAATGTTGCAACCGGCCACATCTTTATTCTCCTGTCCTTTTTCTCCCTCTTTTTCTTTCTCTACAAATCAAAATAACAGTCTCTTCCTTCTATTTGGCCACAAATCTAAATTCTTTCATTACAAATTTTAGCTGCTAAACATTTGGTAGTGTCAACATCATTGTCTTAATATAATTTTTTTTCTAAATATTCACTAAACCAAGTAAGCAAACCTACTTATTTACATTTTAAGTTAATGTTTTGTTGTTTTTTAGTATGTGTAGTGTAGTTTAATTGTATATTTTAGTGTTTTATTATATTTTCATAGAGAATTAAAGTTCCATTTCTATTTTAGAGTTTGTTTATGATTTGAAAAAATTTGAATTTGCTTTTAATTTTGATGTAATTGATTTTAATTTTATAACTTGGTTGTGTTATACTAAAGAAAATATAAGTTAGTTAATGTGTAATAATCATATTTTATCAATTTTTTTGTCAAATTAAAAATTTTAAAGAAATCAAATTATTATTTTTTTGTGACATTGATAACAATTAAATGATATTAATTTAGACTTAACACGTTTGAATTAACCAATGATAAATAATTAGTTAGAAATTCACCTCAAAAGTTATATATAAAAAAAATATTGTACAAGAATTGAAGTTTTTATTAATTTTTCACTTTCAAATTCAAAAACTACTAATAAAAATAGAACTATTAATAAAGATAGAAGTAGATATCCATGTATAAAATATAAAAATAAATATTTTTTTAATCATATATTATGGTAATATATCCTTTTGTGTGGAGGCACACTAGTGACACTTGTGGTACTTGAGAATCAAGAAAAATGATACTAATTATAAGACAGGTAAGTACCGACAGGCCAATTCTGAGTCTATAAACTCAATAATTCACTTAGCAATTGATTATAATCTTGCCTCATCCAATCAAATAAGAAAATTGACAGTTATTTAGGATGAATCCTTTCTGGGCTTTATTAATGATTGGAGATGTAGGTTTCACCGATTAATAGGCGGCTACATGAAAACCCACTGAAATGTGCTATCTATCAATTACACTTTAGACTCTGGAATAAGACGTGTAAAATCCTTAACTTGGAATGGAGGGTGCGCCCGGCCCTTGCAGTAGTGCAACGCATTGGCGACGCGCGAGGACCCCAGTAGCAAGCTACTGCGGTGGATCCTCCCCTTTAAAAAATTAATTTAATATCGTGTGGACCTATGGCCCACGTATCAGATATTAAACTGATAAGAACAGATACTACACTTGATCTTAGCCAAAAGGCCGAGAAAGGTATGATTTGTACAATCGCTTCAATTGCTTTTTATAGATGCAGCTCTCAACATTGTCTTCTGCTTTATCGATGTGGGATACCTAGCCTCTTCTTCTGCTGCACTATTCTCATTATATCCAATCAAACGCTTTTAGGTTAAATCCTATCACCTCAATTCCTTATTTAATTTAAATTTTAAATTAAATCACTAAAAGATAATTTAAAATAAATTATTTAATTTAATAAATTAAAAAAAATAACTTGAATAATCAGTGAAAATATAACATAATTTTTTAAAAAAACTTTAAAACAACCTGGATTATAGACTTCAAAATATTTAATAACTTTGTTATTTTTTAAAAGTATTTTTATTTAATTTTATGATAATATTAGCTGCTTTTAAAATTAAGCATCAACCCTAAAAAAAATATTATTTGAAATCGTGATAACCCTATAGAAAATATAAAAAAATAAACCATGAATTTTATTTATCAACCAATCCAATATTGTATATGAGTGAAATAAAAATAAACAATTAAAAAATTTAAAGGACCAAAAACTAAAAAACAAATATATCAAGTTTGATGGATAAACTTATTAAAACCGTGAATTGGATAACCCGGGTCAATACATTAAACCCACAAACTGGATAATGAACTCTATAAGGATTAATAACTTGTTTTTCTTCCTTTTTTTTTTTCTAAACTATTGTTTATTTAACTATATGATAATAAATATATGTCAAAGAACCAATTCAACCCAAAAGCTTAAGCTTTTAGGTGAGGTCCTATGATATGATTTATATTATTCTCTAACACATCCCCTCAAGTGAAAGCCCTTTGGGCTTGAAACTTGCACAAACCCACATTACCTTGTGCTTAATTTTTTTTATCAAATAAATGGGGATGGTGAGATTCGAACTCATGACCGTTTGGTCATCAAGGCTCTGATACCATGTCAAAGAACCAATTCAACCCAAAAGCTTAAGCTTTTAGGTGAGGTCCTATGATATGATTTATATTATTCTCTAACAATATAGACGATTGTAAAATCAAGCATTAAACTAATACTGAGACTTTTTTTCATAGAAAATAAAACAAAACAAATTATGAAACTTAATTTTTAATCAATCTAATATCAAAAAATAAAAATAAAAATAAATAAATTTATATATATATATATAAAAGAAAAGTTAAACTCGCTGTACACGTTAATGGGTCCATGGATTTTCTTAAATTTAATAACATGTTTTTTTTCTGAATCTATTTTTTAACTATATGATAAAAAAAAATAGATGATCATACAACCTATTTCAATTATTAAAAATAAAAAGAAAAAGTACCCTGATAAATTCACAAATAGAGGCAACTAAAGTTATCTCACCAAACTCATAAATCGGGTTATTAACTCTAGAGTGGTTTCCATCACATTCTTTAATTTTTGTTATTTCATGAAGTTTAATAATATGATTTTTTTCTAAAATTATTTATTTAATAATATAAAAAAATAGACTATAAAAAGCCAAGTTCAATTTTAAAAAAAAAAAAACTCAAACCCATAAACTAGACAACCTAAGTTACCTTGACAAAACACTAAACTCATAGAATAATTTAATTACAAGTATTTTGTAAATAAAATGACAGTGTTTTTGCATTTGTTTTAGCTTTTTTTTATATATAACGCCCTTTAAAAATTGAGAAGAGCAGATGCCTAGCTAAAAATAAATAAATAAGCTTTAATTTCCATTTATCTGGTAGTTAATTAAAAGCTTTACTTGCGTTCGATTGTGACGAGTAACAAAACACCAATGCCATCAAGTATTGATTTTTTGTTTAGATAAAACCTAATATAGAAAACCAAAATGTAATTGCCATCGGCATATTATTATTCTTTATATTAAAACTAAAAATTTCCTAGATCTATTGTTAAATTGACGGTCTTATTTATTAGAGAATTAAATATAACCTAACAAAAAAATAAATGGATTAACATTTATCTAAAAAGAATTACGTCTTTAAATTTCAAATATTTTCCACGCTAACCGTGTCATTGTAATGCCCAATTTATAGGAAGGTTCCTCCACTTGTGCAAGGCAACGGCTATAAATTTTGACAATTCCCCTCGAAGATAGAAAAGCTTCAATTAATATATGATTGTTGAATGTTCTTTAAAATAGAAATTATTACGTAAAATTTCTCTATCTCTTGAAATCATAGACCAACTAATAAAATTCTTATCAATAATTAAAATTGTCGAAATCATCAATTTAGTAAATGAGATTTATTACACAATTTTTTAATATTTAATAAAATAATTATAATTATGAATGACATAATTAATGGTGAGCTGGATTCACCATCTAATTTCTTCAAAAAATAAATATATTTAATTCATGCTTTTACTATATTTCTGCTAATATCAATCCAACATATTTTGGTGTTGCCCTTCTGTCGTCTATGCATCAAGTTTCGTTAGAGACGACATCAACTGTAATTGCCCTTCTACAGAATTTCGTTAGTAATTTATTGCTCGTGACTGCCCAAAATCACTGGTCGGTGTAAAAAAAAACTACTGGTCGGTGTTTTTTTGTTTTTAATAATATTGCTACATTAACGTCCATTTAAAAGCTGATGGCAACATACAATAAAGAAAGCACCAAGCTACCTGAGCAACTAACATGGTACTGGATATAGTTATTTAGTGCTGGTTTTGTGTTAGAGAAGGACACGTCATCTTGAAAAATAAATAATTACTTTTCTAGTTAATCGAGAAGAAAAAGAAAATGTTGCAGGGAATCATAAACTAAGAAAAACTTGAAAGGACTCGCGAGCTAGCCAATCCAAAAAGCCTATAAAAGCAGCACTTCCTCCATGCACATTTCCTTCATCAAAAGTCTTTGTAACACCTTATACTACATCTTCCATTACCGTCTTTCGTATTTCGTTCTCACCTTCTTCTCCTTTGTCGACAAAAGCACACTGCTTATAGATTAAATATCATGGGGAAATATGTGGAGTGGTTGGATGTGGCACATTTGGGGGTGAGAATCGCATCAAGGTTCCATTCTCGGTGTCCACAGACCGGCCGGTCGTACTACCACCCTCCATCCGGTTCTGAAGATCATCACCACCTTCAAAAGGGTGGCGGGGAGAGTGGTCAAGTGCCAGTGGTTGAAGATTTGAACCAAATGGCTAATTTGGGTGTCCATGTGGATAGAGAGTTTGATGCTTCTCAAGAAATGCTTTTCTATTCTGTTTTGTAGGTATACCAGTGTATGTATAAATTTGTGTAGCTGTTTTCTTCTATTCTATTTTTTTTTATTTGTGTATTTTCCTGCGTAAGTTGTATTTTTTTATGCTCGTTCCATGGAGTCAGGTAATTGATAGCACTCCGTTGGAAATATCAGAAGCACTAAACTTTTAGGAATTGTCATAGGTTTTCGTGTAAAAAAAAATCTTAGAATCCTACATTTTTAAGTCAGGATTTTACATTTTTAACGCAAATTTGAAGAACTGAACCATATTTTATGTGATACATGATTAAGGATGGATTGGACGGAGATAAATGCCAAATGAGAAATGGGCTTTCAATTTTCTTTTACCTGATGGTAGAAAAATAGAGACATTAAATATATCTTATGCTTTGTTTATTCAAGAAATGCTCAAAACAAGCATTACATATTCGATCTCACACCAAATTTTCTTCAAATTTATGTTAGAAACCACGTATTATATTTGCAATACAAGGTAGTAATACCATTGGAACCTAGGCAAGAATCCCAATCTAAATGATCAGGTTGAGGATTTCCATGGGTGCAAACATCAGCTGGAAAGCCCGCAATGGTCCAAACAACAGAAGAACAAAGAAATTTTCAGCTACATGTTTCATGAACAAAAAAAGAAAAAATGTCATCCGAATATCATGTTTAACTCATCTAACTGGCGGGTGACATTGGAAGGGTTGCACGGAATCTTAGAACCCGTTTGTCGACGCTGTAAATTAAGCGATAGCATATTGTTTGATAAATTTATTTCCCATTTTTAATATTTTAAAAGGAAAAACAAGATTTTAGGTGAAGCTGAAACTTACAGAAAGAAAAGATGTTGTTGAAGACAAGATTAGCATAATGTTGATTAAGTTAAACTTTACAGGGGCTGCCCCTGAGTACAGTAGAGACAGCCAGTGACAAACTCTTACAGGGCCTGTCACTACGAATCGAAAGACACAAAAGTAAATCGACTCCTTAAGTTTGATATTCAAGCAAAGCTGAAAACCCAACATTTTTAGTTTAATCTTGGAAAATTAAACTTCACCTGGAACATAAACCTTGGAATAGTCTTAAGGGTTCATTAATGTTCATGTGTGGAGAAAAGCAAGAAAGTAGAAAGATCAATACCTAAGCTTATGTCTGTTTTATAACATCAACATTGTCGACAATAACTTTGGGGATATGAGCAATCTTCTCCCAATCATCAGCAGTTTCGCGGTCGCATCTTTCGGCCAAACGAGGACAGCCTAAAATCCGGAGCTCTTGAAGGGCAGAGAATGTCTTCAGGCACGCAGGCAATTCATGGAGTTCTGGACAAAATTCAAGCTTCAAATTCTTCAAAGTGTCAGCAGATCCTCTAATAAGCCACTCTGGCAATTCTTGCACTGCTTCTAAAAAGCACAATACCAGTTTTTTAAGTTTAAACTCACAGGCTTCTTGATTGTGGAAATTAAGAGCTTCACAACCGCTAATATGTAGATCCTGTAATGAAGTTAGATACTTTATACTTGGTGGCAAGGAGGTCAAGCTTGGACAGGTAACAATATACAATGATCGAAGGGCTGACAGGTTTTCCATGTCTTCAAACAAGCGTTCTAGTTTTTCACAGGTGGCTATCCACAGAAACCGAAGAGATTTCAAGCACCCAATTTCATCTCTTGGCAAAGAAGTCTGTCTAGTGGCTAGCCACAGAAATCTAAGGCTTTCCATGTACCTCATACCTCTAGGTAACTCTTCAATTTCATCGCATCCGCCAAGGAACAGAGTTTGCAAGTTTTGTAGCTTGCAGATAGAATTTGGCAGCCTTTTGATTCTGTGATTCCATGATAAGTCTAGATATCTTAAATGCTTCAATTTACCAATTTTCTTTGGCAGCTCTTTGAACTGGGACCTGGACAAGTTCAATGCTCGCAAGTATTTGAATCTCGACAAACATGTTTCAAGGATTGAGTTGCTAGCAAGCACATCCTTGTCACTATGAATGAAGACAGTTCGAACCTGGTCTAAATCCTGCGACAACATAGGAAAATTGTGGCGAGCTGAGTCAGGATCTGGAATGGATATATGCTGGACACTTTTTTCGATTCTTTTGCTATTTGCAGTCACTACAAAACATTCATCTTGTGCCACTGATAATGCAAGATCATGCATGACATCAAGCATTCCAAACTGAAGAAATCCATACAAATCTCTAAGATCTTGAAGAAAACATCCATACTCCAGCTCCTTCAAGTAAATAGAGCCAATGTCTTCCAATTCTGATTCTCCATCTGAGGATTGAAGTAGTCCATGTGCCATCCAGAACTGAATTAACTCATAATCATTGTACTCGTAATTCTTCGGAAACAACGAGCAATAAGCAAAGCACCTTTTCAAGCACGAAGGCAACTGTTCATAACTTACCCTTAAAGCAGGCAAAATATCATCTTCCTTTTGCTCCACTTTCCATAGCCTGCTATCTCTTATCAGATTCCAATCTCGTTCATCAGTATTCAGAAAGAGTTGTCCTGCTAGAGTCCTCACAGCCAAAGGAACCTCTCCACATTTCTTCACAATCTCTTCTCCAATTCTTAGCAAATTCGGATATTGTTTGTCCTGTCCTTCCTTGAATGCGTACTTAACAAACAAGGACAAGCATTCATCGTAACGAACACCTTGTAAGTTATGAACATACTTGGGGGCAGTGCCTATCATGGAAGCAACCTGGTTGCTGCGTGTAGTCACCATGATCATACTTCCTCTTGCACCTACCCTCAAAAGATCTTTCAATTCTTCCCATCGTGCAAGGTTATCATTCCACAAGTCATCCAACACAAGAAAATACTTCTTATCTCTTATAGATTCTCGCAAGAGTGTTTGCAATTCTTCCACTCCCATGTTGCCATTGTCTTCAACAAATCCTACCCCACCAGTTGCAGAAATAATCAACTTCTCCATCAACCTTTTCTTGTCAAAGTCTCTGGAGACGTAAACCCACATTTTGAACTGGAAATGCTTAACCACCCTTTCATCATTGTAAGCCATTTTAGCAAGTGTTGTCTTCCCCATACCTCCAATGCCAACTATGGGAAGCACCGAAATGTTTTCCTCATCACTAGGGTGCAATAAAAGTTGAATGATCTTTTCTTTGTCTTCGTCTCTTCCAATTATGTCCGCAGAATGAACAAGGGAGTGAGTTCCCCTCTCCCTGTTAAGAGGGCGCCTCTCTTCAGCACGTTCAGTGAGCCCACACTTAACATTACCAGCTGCAATTGCATCTAACCCTTCGTTTATCCGCTTTAACTTCCGGCCAATAGTTGAGCGGAATATAAGAGGGTTAGAAGATGAAAAGCATCGAAGTACCTGAAATTCGAAAATAGATAAAAATCGGTTGGGATTTAACTTTCATTTATCCAAAATATGATTCTATCCGCGGCCAAAAGTCTCAGTTTGGATCGCAAAATCTCAAACACACTCTAAATCTTCTAAAAACTTGGGATTTAGCAAGTTCAAGTTGGCTCCTAATCTAAAAGTTTCTAGTTTTCCCATGCTGCCTAGCCAAATTTTGCAAATTGAACATATGCAGCCTATTCTCATTATTCTTGAACAATTCATAATCTTAAAAAAGAAGAAGAATGATTTATTTCGTCATGCTCTTATAAAAAGAAAAGAAAAGAAAAGCAAAGGCACAAACAAAAGAAAGAAAAGAAAATGGACATACATATTTATAGAAATTAGATCGTACCCAGAAAGTTGCAAAATGGGAATCTGATGTCAAATAAATTTAGGTATAATCTAATTATTGATCAGGGAAAGAAAATCAAGTGCACAGCAAAGAAACTAGCAAAAGAAAATTTATGGTTGCAAGAGGTAACTCACCTTTCTTGTGTAGAAGTTCCCTCGATCAATGACTTGCCTCCTCAAATTTTCAACCTCGAGTTCATCAAGGACATCCTCTGCATCATAGAAGACATGGTTTAGCTGCTTGAGCCATAGTCTTAGCTCCGGTGAGTTTGACCGCTTCTCCTCGGCGTCTATGAGCACATCTTTAATGACTAGCATGCTGTGCTTAAGCTTCTTTAGCTCATCTTCATTGCGACATGCCAGTGAAGTCTCCTCATACTCCAAGGAGCCTAACTTCTCCACAACATTTTCAGCTATGTTGAGGGAAAACTCAGTCATCTTCTATAGGAAAAGGGGGGAAATACAATTGTTTCTCTGGGAAAGGAAATATGTGAAAATGGTGATTGTCAGCAGTCAGCAGCTTGTTGCTTTTCGCCATTTTGGTCGTCGCATCGAAGTAAAGCATATTCTAAGCTTCAAAACGCGGCGTAAGAAAGCGCTTCATTATTGATTTCAATATTAATGGTAGGGGAGTCCACCTCAATGGGGTAACCTCTTCGTGAGGGAGAAAGGTAACATGAAGGAGAAAAGTTTGTTTATATTTTTTTATTTGGTTGATATTTATTTTTGAGTGATTTTGGAGTGTTGAAATTAATAGATTATTTATAAAGATTTTATAAATTTTTATGTATTTTTAAATAAAAATTAATAAAAAATAAAATTTTAAACTATTCTCCTTTTTAATTTGTTGCCATCATAATGAGGTAACTATTTTCGATTCAAATCAGTTTTTATTAAAAAAAATAACAAAAATAAAATTATTTTTAAATTTTTTTTTTGAAACTGGTTCAAACTGACCGGTTCAAAACGGTTTGACTTGATTTTTTCAATTTAGTTCAGTTTTTTTCGGTTCAGTTTTAAGTTTATAAAACCAAAACCGAACCAATCAGTATTTTCAAAATTTTAATTGATTTAATTGTTTTTTCTTCACAGTTTGATTTTTTTAATTTTTTTTTTTAATTTTTCTTTATTTAATTAATTTTTTGATTTTTTTTGCTCACAATTAGTCACAGTAACATACAGGTTTTGCATTGTACCGTAGTAGACTATCTGGTGCCTAATTTTAAAAAAATACAAAGAAAAAAGGAACGGATAATAGATCATCCGCTTCTAAGAAAAACAAACTAGGCATATATGCCCTGATTCGAGGCCCAAACACGCCAATGCTTCATTCTAGTCAAATGTTTTTACGGAGTGCAATTTTATAGTTATGACTATAGATTTTGCAAACATGTATTTCATTCATATATGTGTAAATTCTTTTCTATTTCTTATTCAGTATAAAATAATAATAATAATAATTAAGTAATATTGTTTTTTGAATAATAACACAAATCAACGGTTGGTAAAACTCAAAATCAGGTTCATAATTATTATTTTTTCTTATGAATTACTATAGCCAATAAGAACATGGCTTAATAAAAATATACAAATAGTCTGTAAGATCATGAAATTTACAAACAAAACAAAAGACTTGTAGTCAAAGACATGAGAATTTAAACTGGATAAAAACTATATTCAGGCTACTAGATTAGTATCTCTAAGCTAGACCACCTGCTGTTTGATTCTTCTCTTGATGAACACGTTGAAAGTCAACAGTAGAAAGCCCATTCCATGTATTGAAAATAACATTAAAACGCACCTCTTCAGCGTCGAGGTCGCATACCATTATTTTTTTAAAATCCAATAAATAATATTATAAGAATTTAAGTCCCAATCAATACACCACCAGAGACCATAACTTCTATACTATCTCACAATGAAGTAAAATATGTGTTACCATTTCACTCTTATTTTTATAAAAAAGACATTTTAAGTCATTATTTTGTACCGTCCCTCTTTTATTTAGAAAAGCTTTTTTAGTTTATTTATGTGTTTTGAAAGTATTTTTAAAAAAATTAATTTTTTTTATTTTTTATTAATTTTAAATTAATATATTTTTAGTATTTTCAAATTATTTTAATATACTGATATTAAAAATAATTTTTAAAAAATAAAAAAATATTATTAATATATATTTTAATACAAAATATTATTTAAAAAATAATCATAATTATATTATCAAACAAGCTCTATGTATGATGTAAAGCCATAGATGAAACTCTACTTTTAAGGAAGAACCAAAACTCCATGTATTAGAATGAAAGGGTTTTTCTCCTCACAAAAGAATTGACTTAAGTATGGAAGTGCAACTCTTTACTGATGTTCGTACTTTGATAGACATCAACCGGGACTCTCCGAAATTAAAGGGAATATATATCGTATATTATGAGAAATTGAAAATTGTCATCTAGTAATTAAAAAAATTTAATAATTTTAAAATATATACTGATTTTATAAATTTAAATAAAGGATTAGTTATGCTTAAACAGAAATAATATCATCTTTATAATATCTTTTTCTATAAAAAATTACTTTTATTATGTATTTTCTTTTAAATTTATCTTTTTAATTGTTATTAATTATCCTAATTATTTTTAATTTTTTATTTAATTATCAATCATTTTTTAAAAAGTTGATGTCAATTTCTAAATATAAAAATAAAAAACTTGTCGATTTGACTTATTCTAAAAAATCTTAGCATCAATTCTTTTTAAAAGGAGATTTGTTGTTTTGGTTACTTAAATTTTTTTTCATTGGTCCTTAAAGAGAAGATTTGTCTTTCGCATGGTTTTGACATGATCCCCGAAAAAAAAGACTTGATTAAATGGTTTTTAAAATGGATATTGGACCCATAAAAATGGTAAGAACTAGAATTGAGCTTTGATCTATTTATTTTTATTTTATTTTATTTTAAAATGCTGTTATTTTCACTATATAAGTTTCAATGTGATCATATTAACCCAAACCAAATTATTATAATTAATGCTCAAAATAGTAAAAATTTAATAAACAACTTTTGTTGTATTACTTTTTCATGTGAGCCCTTTTTTTATTATATTATTTTTTATGAGAAAATTATTACTAAAAAATTTCATAACTTAAATCAAGTACACAAATAATAATATACACAAAATTAAAAATTTATTTGATATTATAATAGTAATTATTTTTTAAAATATTTTTTATTTAAAAATATAATATTTTAAAAAAATTATTTTTAATATCATCATATTAAAATAATTTTAAACTCAATCCATTTCCAACACCTTTTAAATAAATAACAAGAATCAAGGGGGTGTTTTGCTTTGAAATTGATCCCTGGGGTGGAAAAACACAAAATTGCTGGCAAAATCCGATTGGACCACGTGGAAGGCGTGTGTACACATGCTGCCTAGTTATTTTTCCGGATTGGAAGCGCGTGCTATCACACGCCTAATTAATAAACCTGCCAGCAAAAGAAATGAAAGACTGTGAAGATCAAATTGATTTGGGGCTTTTTTCTTTGTCTAGGCATCTTGCTTTCAGGGGGCAGCTGAGAGAAGGAATATGGGTCTTTTGGGTGTTATATCGAGAGGAGCTTTCGCGAGTTGGGGAGGAAGAGAGCTAGGCTGCCATGGGTGGACCGTGGTTTGTTGTGACCGTCAGCTTCGGCAATAATAATGGCGCTGCAGATTATTGTTGGCTTGCATGTTGTCACAGGTGGGAAGAACGGTGGTGGTGGCTGTGGGCTCTTTTCTAACGATGGGAGGCTGGTGGCCGATGTGATTGTTGGTTTTTACGGGTCCGTGGTAGCTGTTGAAGATGTGTTTATGAGGAAGGTAGCGGCTGAGAGAGGATAACACTGTTGTGGCTGGGGTTGCCAGCGAATAGGATGGAAAAGCAGCTATTATTGATGATGGGAGGGGGAGAGGCGTTGTTGAAGGAGAGGCTGGTGGTCTTCGATGTAAGGGAAAGCCAAGGGTCACTGGGTTTTGGTTGATCTTGTGTGTGTGTGAGGCCTGTGGGAAGAAAAGTGAAGCACCGACGGTTTGATGTGGCAGTGGAGAGACGAGAGAAAGGTGGAGCTTTTGATGATGAGTGGTCTTCGGTCTTGGTAGTGGTTTGAGTTGTTGGGTTATTGGCAGTGTGTGTTTTTGATAGAAACTGGTGTGGTTTGGGGATGATGCTGGCTGGTGCGGGTGACTAGTGGAGGCAGTAAGGGTGGAGGCTGGGCTTAATTCTGTGGCTTGGCTTGTTGGCAGTTACTGGGTTTTTTTTTATTGAAAGTAAAATGGGTAAAGAAAGTGGCAGTGGGCAGTGTTTATTGTGGTGGTGGTGGTGGTTTGTGTTTGAGAGTATGGTTTTCGGTGATGTAGGTTTCTGGGTTTGTGATGGTGAGGAGTGATTGATTACTGTGAGAGGGCGCGGCGTGTTTTTGTGATTCGGTGGGTGGCCATTTGCTTGAGAAAAGGCTGGTATGGATTCAACACTGCCGTGGGGGCAGCTGGTGATGAAGATGCGTTTGATTTTGTGGCTTTTGGATGTTGAAGGCAGTGGTGGTGGTTGAGAGGCTGGTCCTAGGTTCCCCCAGTGTTGTTTCAGTGGCCTAAGAGGCCGGTGGTGGTTTTTTTGGAATTCCAGAGGCTGTTGTTCGTCCCCTGGGTAATTGAGAGGCTACTGGTTTTTGGGTTCCTGGGTTTTTCGTTTGATGGTGAATATGGTACACAACATCAATATGCTTATCAGCTACCATCCTGACAAAATCAAGGAGCTAAACTCTGTTGTTTATCTTTTTATACATGATTGTGGGTTGTGAGAGGAAAATCAGAGGTATCATGGTAGATATGGTGGCTTATGGGTTGTGAAAGGAAAATCTTATGTTTGCTTTGAGATGTTACTGAAATAGAGGATGAATCAAGTTCATAGTTCATTATTGTTTATTGATATGAACTATCAGCTAATCTTGAATTTTTACTTGTAAAATCTTGTCTAATTTGTTCAAATGATTTGTTTTTAAACTTTGACTGATGAGAGTGTAATGCCTCTAATCTCTAAAAAAAACCTACTGAATTTTGGATCCAATTTGATAGGCACAAAATTCATATGTTCACTAATTTTCTCTCAAGCTTTGTGGATTCGACCTTCCCAAATCACGGATTCCACCAACATTAGATTTTGATCTTCTTGAATTTTTTATTTCTTCATAAGATCTCTTAATTAGCGATGCAGTTGAAAATAATATAAGAAAGAAAGGAAGTACAAAAGTAATACAAAATAATTCTCAATTTTATTTCTGAATTTTTTCTCTTTAACTAGTCTATCCCCATAAGTGATTTACAACTGATTAGAAATCTAAAAACTGACCTAAGTAACTAGAAAATCCAAAAATAAAGGGAAACGCAATAAAAGTGCCCAAAAAATAAATTCAATAATAAAAAAATAAATTCGATAATCTAAAAACTGATATAAATTCGATAATCTAAAATAAATAAATTAGCATACCCCTTTATAGAACGTTGTCGGTTTTTTTCCAGGTCAGTCACCCTATATGACTCAAGCCTTTTCTAATTAGACTTAAGCACAATCTCTTCAATCCACAAATCTAAGGTTATTCACATATTATTATACTTAGATTTATAATTGATGAATTAAAATCACCTAAATCAATTAATTTTTAAGCCTGTTTTTGTTTAGTATTGTGTTTTTTTATTTAAAAATACATTAAAATAACTTTTTTAATTTTTAATATCAATACATTAAAGGAATGGGGTTTAATTGACACAGTATAAAATTACGATTTGTGTTGGGTTATGTGGCATACAATTGGAATCGAATGCCTTGGAGTTTGGTGTGAGTAAATTACACTTCGGCAGCTCTTGTTCACTCGGTATATTATTCATATAAATTATAGACACACAGTAGTACAAGTAACAGAATAGTTGTAGTCACTGTAACATTGACATTGCAAAGTAGTACATACAACAAAAAAAAACAAAATGTAACACCAAACATCACATATCAAAGCAGAGATAGAAAAACTTGGAAATAAGATAACACAAGGCACACTCTTCGACACAGGCACTCTTGCAAACATAAACTGACAGATATTAATATTGCACCAATCATATTATGCACTTGTGATCTATTTATGGCGAGAAAGAGCCACTGCAGACAACGCGATTAGCAGTATGAGCACAACTACTCCAATGAAGGATCCGATCAAGGAGCCAGAGGTACGCTCGCAGAAGGAGTTGAATTGTTGGCAGATGGCGGACCAATTTGTCCTCACATTCCCATGGTGTGCTAAGTACACAATAGCTGCCGCTGCAGATGCTCCGGCGGACAAAAGACCAAGCATTGCCTACATGGTGGTAACCTCATTTCCATTAGAAATCTCATGATGCTTAATCTTTGTGTAGTTTGTGCCTTTTCAAGGCGAATGTTTTGTTTTCAGATAGTAAAGTTAATAATACATTTTATGTGCTCACCACTGTTTGCTTGGCTATTTGAAAGCACCCTTGATTGTCTATACTTTTATAGAACTTTTTTGTTCGTGCATTAGAAAATAAGTTTATCTTCAGGAATTGCATGATAACTTATAATTAAGCTTTAGTGTTATACCGTATCAAGGATGATCAAAAGAATTCTACTGTTTTGTGCTTTGCTCCTCACAATGTTGAAGATGGACAATGGGAGAGAAAAAAGCAGATAGGCGCTTACAACGCCATTGGCAACCACAAAAAACCTGTTGACAGGGCAGTTTGAAAATATTAATCCATGCAGTATAAATATAAACAAAAAAAAAAAAAAAAAAACTCTTATGAACAGCGAAGAACTAATGCATAATATCAGAATTCTTACGTGAACGTTGGAAGATCATCGTACTCGGCCCTGAACCGAATAAACTGTGTGAAGAAAGGAAGTGTTTCATTAGTTGTTGCCATGGAAATTGCACTCCCTAGGGTTCCAATGAATGCAAGTATCCTCAAGATGAAGTCAAGTATAGCCACCCCTCTGTTCACCGCGGCTTTGGGGGCTGAACTCTTTCCCTCACCGAGCTCCATGGGACCTGCCTTCATTTTGGCTAGAGGGAAATGAGATGTTATAGCACTTCTAAAGTATAAAAGGGATCGAATTGAAAGCTTTTAAGAGAGGCCTCAACACTTGCAAATGTCTTGTATGTGCATAGTCGAGAAGACTGAATAGGGTATTTATATGCATGGCAGCAACATACAAATATAGTAATAATTGGCCAGCTGTTATTGCCATAAGAGTTCCCTGGCCAAGCTAGCATTAGGGTTGTTTACAGAAGAGATACCACCTGCCGTACTTGCTCTAGCATTAACTAATTGAATGTTACGTCTCCCTCTACCAACTCCACCAAACCACATGCTCGAAAGTGGCTGATATTCGAGAGCTTGCTTCTTTTTCTGCATTTGCACCTGGTGGGAGCTACACGGAGTTTGGGGCGGTTAACATTATCAAGAACAGAGTCTAAAGGAAGCGACACTTGTAGATTTATATATTTAGTTATTGAATCACAGATCATTTGGTGAACCTAGCTATAGATGTTAGAACAAATCCACTTAGAGCCGTACCCTTCTTCTTGTTTGTGGGCATGATTATGTATAGTTATTAGATTATGAATCCCAAGATAATTATTGTTTGCTTTTCTTGATAAGTTGTCAGGCTTTATACCTATGGCTATGGACACCCTCATTACTTGTTAACATGCAAATATCTCTAATTAATTAATTGTAGTGACAAGTGGACATGTAGTTGGTGTTCGACTGCAAAAATCATCAACGAATCCACTTTGTTGTAAGATTAGTCACCAAAACAAAACGAGAAGAGGAAGATTTGTGTTCATATTGTGGATCGTGCATTGTTAGGATGACAATGGTAATCAAAATCGATGGTTAACCATTCAAGCTGAGCCGAATATAGTTAAGATTTTTTAGTTAAAAATGATTTTGATTCAATTATGATTAATATAATCGAATTATTGACTTTTCATTATGGTTATAAATATAGTTTTCGTGATAACCGAATTAAGAGAATAATATTTTTTTTACATATATTTAGTTTTGAAAAATCACAATCATGTCATTGATTATAAATAACTAGTGTGTGTAGATTAAAGTGGAAACGGAATTTATTTTAGCTATAGACTTATTTTAATATTTATTGTAATAGTAAAATGATGATGTTTATAGCCTTTTCAAAAAAAAAAAGTTGTTTTTCTTTGAACCAAAATTTTTTTTTTTTTTTTTTTTATAGGATGCATTAGTCATTATAAGTTTGTTTGGGGATTTTTTTTTTATCTTTTCTAAATTTTAATGAATAATAACATGATCAAAATGTCTCCTAAAAAAACTAACATGCTCGTTCCTTTGTTATATACAATTAAATTACAAATATGCCATTGAAGAAAAAAATAATCCATAGAATTAGGGTGTTTGGATTTTTTATCTTGTTTTTTTTTAATTGTTAATTTGGTCACAGATAATAATATCATTTCATATTTAATTAATATTATTTTAACCAGAAGAAAGTGTTGACATATGCTGTACAAGTATCAACAAGAAAGTGCCTTATATCAATAAAGAATATTCTTTCTTCATCTCATTTGATTCTTCATCATGTCTTTTTTTTTTTGATGGGATGTGTGAGCTTATAATGGCTAATTTGTTGCCAATGAACTTTCCTTTCTTTAATTTATTTCTCTTCTGCCCTAAAAAGTAAAATGTAATCCTCCTGGTTAATTATTGATATTTCAAATTTAATCCTTTTGATTTTGATTTTTTATTTTGATCAATTTCTCATTTATTAAAGTTTTATTTATTTTCAATTTAATCCTTCAATTCTAATTTTTTATATATAATGTTTTTCAATTTGATCCTTCTTTTTTATTTTTTTATATTTTTTTATATTTTTTTTATCAAAGTTTTTATGAATTTCAATTTTATCCTTCATATTAAATTTATAATTTTTTTCAATTATGATGACCTTTTAAGAAAAAGAAAAAAAGAACGTGTTTCTAACATTTTATTTTTTTAATAGGGAAATGTTTTGTTTTTAAAGTTGTCGTTTAATATTATGATTATAGATACTCTAAATAATCTTTAAATATTCTTATTATAAATGATTAGTTACGTTAACGAAAATATATTGTCATATCTAAAATATCATATATGAGGTAAATTGCATTATTTATTTTGTTTTAAATTAATAATGATCTATCATGCTATTTTATTTATAATATTTTTTATTTTAACATTAATAAATATTAGTAACAATTTGTTATGAAACCACCTATCTTAAATAATTTCATAACGAAACTTTTATTCAAAACTCTTGTTCATCCTTTTTAAAAAAAATCTATTTCCCTACGTTTTAAAGGCTATAACCCTAGTATTTGAGAATTATAATTTTTATCCACGCTATACATTACGCCACAAACTCCGAACCCTCTAAATCCTTAGCACAAAGATTTTGGATTGATTTTCTTATCCGGGAAGCTTGGAGGTCTGCTTTCTTTTTTATCCATTTAGCAAGACAGAGAGCTCGCTTTTAGTGAGGACTGGAGTTGAACGAGAACGGCTGTCGAGGAAAAGAACGGCCACCTCTTTTTAAGAGAAGAGACCTAGAACATATGTTGGACACGACGATTTTTGAAGTGGCCGACATGGAATCTAACATGTGTTCTATGGACATTTTCACAGGTTTTTAGCTCCTTGTTTCCAATCCGGACAATAGAGTTGTTAAAACTTGGGAGTTTTTAATTTTTCACTTTCTAACCCCCCCAAAGCGTTATGTTTGGTAATTTTTTATTTAAAAAATATATTACAAATATTTATTAATTTTTTTTTATATTAGCGTATCAAAGTTATAAAAATCACTAATTTATATTTTTTAAAATACAAAATATTTTTGAAACACCCAAACATAAACAAAAACGCAATATCAAAGAAACTTAATCTAAAAATAAATATTAAATCGTTTAGAAAGTGTTTGAAAATATGGTAATAATTATTTTTCAAAATATTTTTTATTTAAAAATACATTAAATTAATATATTTTTTATTTTTAAAATTATTTTTAATAACAATACATTAAATAAATTTAAAAATATAACACATCTTTAAAACACAATTCCAAATACCGCATTAATCACCTCATTAACTTGTGAGCTATCTGGCCAACCTTGATCAACATTACTATTGTTTTATTTATAGATATTATCCATCCAAGTTTAAACTAAATTTAACAAAGTCCACGGAGTTACTGGCTGAAAAGAAAACATATATCAATATCTATCGCTTGAAATATTGAAACCAATTCCCATGGTGGGAAAAAAAAAATGCTTTTGAAAGATCCCGATGCACAACCTTTTGAGGAAGGGAAAAAAAATGAAAGCCATGAAGAGGATAAACTTATCAGACGCAAGATAAACTTGGTTAGATATTAGGATATACACAATCAAAACAAATGACATTTCAACAAGTAAACTACCAGTACTATCAGCACCCAAGAAAAAACCTTCTACTCAAAAAGGATCTGCAGCTCAACAACAATTCCAAATCTCAACAGCAATAAAAATTGACACTGGATCATGCTAGCACCTTTCTCAACATCTCCAGATATTCGTGGGAAGAAATCCGCAAAAACAACAAAGCTTCTTCAACCATAATAACAACATAGCTTCCACCATTTATCTAACTTCAAGAAAAATTTCAGGCTTTTACTTCAACCCTTGGCTAACATCACATCTAAGTGGTCCAGACTACCATTGGATGAAGATCCTTCCAGCCCAAAAGCTTTCGTCCCATTCCTATTGCTGTAAAGATCTTCTTGTTTATATGGATGGTGCTTGTGGGCTACCTGATGCAGATGGAGCATCGCAATCATGCTAACTGTGAATAAAGCAGCATTGCCCAATAAGCCACCGACATGATCCAATTTGATGGATTTCTTTGCAAATTCAAAACTCGAAAGGAGAACTTTGATCACTGTGTTAGGCTTCTTCCCTTCACGCCTAATCAGGTTCTCGCCTGATGGGCTTGTAGGAGAACCATAAAGGTTTTCAGGGGACACAAAGTGACTTGCATCATGTACATCCCCGACAAATGCCAGAGCTTCTTCAATTACTTTGTACTTCTTACCATGGTGTTCAGCCAATCTCATAGCCAGAATAATCCTGCTTTGTTCTAATCGAGCAATTGCAGCATCTATCTCAGCCCGCTGATGTATTTGTACTGTCTGCATAACAGAAGAAATGACATAAATATCCAATGATGCATAAATATGAAATGTGCAGCAAAGAGTTCTACCAACATAAATTGAAGCATAAGAAACAACAACCAATATACTTGAGGGAGCATCACTATTGGCACCTAGAACTACTCAACCAAGCACTATCCCAAACATTCTTCTCATTGTAGGACCAGATAAATTCTGTTTACTGCAATCAATCTTGCGTGATTACCAGTTCTGACTCACTCAATTCTCTTTGAGAATACCAATTGATGCTATGCTATCCCCAACATCAGCAGAGCTTATCTATCAAATTACAATCAGTCAGATATGTTTAGTCCCCCCACTCCCCTGAATAACTGACCATTTGTGATCTGAAATGATTACAGAAGGCTTTATTTGACCAGGTACTGCTAAAAAAAAGTCCTTTTTTCCATTCAGATCTTCCAGGAGTTACCACTTCAACTCAGTCCTAAAAACTCACATCTTTTCCAGTACCTCAATAGGGTCCGCTATATTCTTCTGACAGCACTTTGACCCACTCAGACCCTAAAAACTAGATTCACTTTTGCAGGACAATCGATGCACCATCTACAAAAGGGAACCTACTCCTTCATTGCAACCAGAAAACACAGAGCCGTGTCACGTTCTAACTATTTAGCATACCATCAAGGACAAAAGGGTCCTCTCCTCCACACTATCTCAAAGCAATCTTAACTGTAAAACAGTTCTATCCAAACAAGTTGTACACTACTTCTAGTCTTATTGAGTCTAGAAGGAACCAACACAATAATTATCAGATGTGTCTCGCTTTCTCCAGACCTTTCACATAAGTTCAACTCATTAAACACCCCACAATATCAAAGCATGTCAGCAATCCATTAGCCTTACAACCATCTAATTACAATTATAAAATAAAGAACACTCTTTTGCCTAAATTTGATTAAGCTAGTCTGGTTCTCATAACAACCAATGCAGGCTAAATTAACAGGAAAACAAATATCAAAATAGAGTCGCAACCAAATTTATCAAACAAGCAAAATGATCAAATCTCAAATTAATAACAATAATTTCATGAATTCTCATAAAATCAATTACCAAATAATCAATAAATAGAAACCCTGGATCCAAATTTCTCTTCCTCCACCAATAATTTCACCAACCAATCATACGATGCCCAAAAGAAACCCACCAAAAGAAAACCCCCAAACAGAAACTTCACAGATTCCCTTCATTTCTCACAAATTACTCGAAACCAAACAAAACCCACCAATCCAAAAAACAAAACAAACAAATCCCATAGACCCAAAAACCAAACTCACATGAAAGAACTCCAACTGATCTTCAAGATTCTCGAGAGCAGTCCGAATAGAGTTAAGACTCTTAGCCTCTTGAATGGCCGAAAAGTCGTTCCCATCAACTCGAAAATCCTTAAAAAAAACGAACCCAGAAGCCCGATTGTTGCTGTTGCTGTTGTTGTCTTCAAATCCGACATCGCTGTCGTTGTGGAGCTTCTTGTTGGTGGTGGTGGTGGTTTTGAGGGATTTGATTGAGTGGAGGAAGTGAGAGCGTGAAATTGAGTGAATAGCGTCGCTCAATTTGTCGTGTAAGTCCCATATTTTTTCTAGGACAGCTTCTATTTCTTCGAGCTCCATGTCCCATTTCATTTCATTAGAGAGAAGAAGTGAAGAAAAAGGGAAGCAGGTAATCGAGAGGGAAAGAGTTTTTTTACTTGCGCTCCAATTTTTGGTGCACTTAAATTTTGTAGGGGGGAAATGATTTTTGGGTGGGTTGGGGTTAGATAGGGCCCATTTCTTTGTTTAATCAATTTTGACCCATGCCTCTTTGAGCAAGTGCTTTATTGAAAAAGAATAAATTTTTAAATGAAAATATTTTTAAATGTATATTTCACTGCCTCTTTGAGCAAGTGCTTTATTGAAAAAGAATAAATTTTTAAATGAAAATATTTTTAAATGTATATTTCACTGTAATATTGAATTTTAAAATATATATATATTAAAATATTTTTTTATTTCTAACATTACAACATCAAAACCATCAAAAATCAATAAAAAAATTAATTTAATTTTTCTTAAAATAAAATATATTAAAAAAAAGAAATTATTGTACTCTTAAACACCAATTTAATTAATACCTCATATATAGTGGTAAGTATTTATTTAAAAGTTTATATTGAAAAATTGAATTGAATTTTTTTTTTGAATTAAATTAAAATAAATGAAAGAAGAAAGCTTATCGGTTTAATTTTAATTTGCTTTTATATTTAAGTTCAATTTGAATTAATGAACCTTAGTTGAGCTAATTTTTTACTACTTTTGATTCACATTACCTTTGTTTTATAAAAGTATCTTTAGTTTATAATGAATATTTTATAATTGGTTTCGTTCAATTTAATTCGATTTTGTAAGTTTTTAAAATTTAAAACCAAAACCAAATCATTTTTTATTTTCTAATTAAATATTAAAAAATTAAATAAAAAACCTTTCAGTTCGGTTTTTATCTTATTAATTATTCCAGGAGGAGACTTACAAACTTCTATATAATGTAATGTGATCACACAGGCTGTGCAGTAAACATAATGTGTGTTTAAATAATTTTATACATTAAAAAGTTATTAATCAATCTATTTTGATTTTGATCGATTTAAAATATATTTAAAAATATAATTATGGTTACTTTTTAAAATATTTTTTATCTAAAAATATATTAAAATAATATTTTTTTTTATTTTTAAAAAATTATTTTTAAAATCAGCACATCAAAATGATTTAAAAACATCAAAAAATATTAATTTAAAATAAAAATAAATAATTTTTTTTTAATTTTTTAAAAAACATTAAAAAATACTTTACTCGATTCGATGAGATAATTTGTACATGGCAACGCTTCGTCCAACCCAGCTTGTATATTGTTTTTGTAGTTTATATTTTATATTATTATTTCAGTATAATAGATTATGATGCCAACCTATATCACGATGTTAGGTATGATTAAGGATTACTCAGCTATACTGGAAGATGCAGCTATGATTACACTTTGTATTTTTAAATTAAAAATATTATTTTTTATATATATATAATAACACTCGTGTTTCTAAACGAGGACTTGATATTTATAATTTTTTTCATTGCAGGTCCTAGAGGTTTACTTCACCATTTTTATTTGTTGTTTTTACAATCTTGTCTTGGAAAATTCTTCGGATTTTGAATTGTTTTAAGAATAATTGATAATTGATAGTTGATTATTATATTTTATTGATCTCTTATGTTTCACCAGTGGGGTGAAGTTACATTCATAGATGTGGAGATGCTAGCAAGCATGCATGAGGCATTGCTGGTAAGTAATTAAGTTAATTATGATTAACAAACATAGATTTCATGTTATAAACTTTATAATTTTGTCAATAAAAGTAATTGACTGACAAAAATAATTATCTTAATTATATTATATGTGATTGCCAAGGCTCGATTTTTCTAGTATAAGCTAGCAAAGGGACCCACATTTGTTTATAAAAAAATCCTATTTTTTTCAATGTTCTCTTCTTCTATATTTTTAAATTGATTTTAGCTAGTATCAGATATTGATTGGGAATATGGATGGCATGTGTTTTTTTAGAATTTGATTTTTATTTTGTTTAAAATTGTTTTGATATATTGATGTTAAAAAGATTTTTTTTTAAATAAAAAAATATTTATATATATTTTCACAGAAAAAATATTTTAAAAATAACTTATTACAACATTATCAAATACACTGGAAAAATAAATACAGTTTTAGAGATGATTTTAATTAGAATCCAACTAGATCGTAGTTAAGAAATTGTTGGGTTGAAGGTTGTGCAAGGTGGTGGTTGTAATGAGTTTAGTTTGTTGTATTTAGTTCGAGTTTGGGTAGACTAGTTTGGTCTGGTGAGTTAATAGCGCGGTTAGAGAGACTTTTTGGTTGAGCTACGTGGATTGGCAATGATGGTCTTAGGTTTTAGAGTATTTTTTTGGTGAGGTACGTGGGCCGCGAGACGCCTCTTGAATAAATACACTCGTGATTATAGTACAGGATTGTATTTGTTTTTATATTTTAGAAATATTTTTAAAAAAATTTAAATTTGTTTTTTAAATTATTTTTTTTTGTATTTTCAGATAATTTTAATATACTAATATGAAAAATAATTTTTTAAAAATAAAAAAAATATTTTTTTAAATAAAAAATATTTTAAAAAACAGAAATAATCATATTTTTAAATAGATTTTATATGCGAGAGAAATGATTGTAATTGGATCCTAGGGTTGAAATGGAAATTATAAAGGTTATGGGCGAGGATAGAGGTTATAAAAGTGGTGGCCATGGAGTTGGCTGTATCGTGAGCTTGGTGATAGTTTTATGGTTGGAGATAGTGGCCGGTGGCGGATTAAAGGGAAGGAAAGGTGGTGGCTAGGTATGATGTTTAGAGGAAGAAGATGTGTGAAATGGTAGTTAGGCTATGTTTTTTTTTTTTTAGTTGTTAAATAAAAAAAGTAGCAATCCTGTAAATAATCATGTATTTTTTTGTTATTTTTTTTTATAATGATGTTAAATGTTAACACATGTATAAAGTTCATGATGTAAATGGTGGTTTTCTAAACTATAGCAAATAATTATAAAATGTATCAAACTAAAAGATGTTAAGGGTTATTTTCCCTTGCTAATATATTGATTTGAAAATGTATTTTTGTCAAATTATTGTCAATAAAATCATTTTTTAATTAAAAAATAAATATTTAATTTGCCAAAAAAATATTTTTTTTTCACATTAATTTTTTTATAAAATTATGATTAAAATAAGATATGATAATAATATAAGCACATATAATTAGAATATTAAATTAGGAGGAAAGAAATGATATTAATACAAGGTGAACTCATTAGCTTTGGAATAAGTTTTTTAATCCAGTCAAAATCATACATTTAAAATATTGTATTTGATAATAATAAATCTTCCTTAGAAATAAAAAATTAAAAAAACTAATATTATATCAACCACACAGCCAAAAATAAGTCTAATAACCAAAGCCAAACAAACCCTAAACACTCACTTTCACTTTCACTTTCAGAAAAAACCGTCAACCAAACGTGGCCTGCAAAGACACGCTCTGTAATCTATTAAACAGAACGCTCTCCCTCTCTTCGTTTTCCTGCTCTCCAAGGAATCAGGAAGAACACAAAAATCCCGAAAAAGTGCACCCTTTCCTTAAATAACTCCGAAATCCCATTATTTTTTGAGCTCTAAACATCACTTTAATCTACTTTTTTTTTCTTCTTTTTTGAGATGATGGGGTCAGAGATAACACGAAATCAATGGGAAATAAATAATGATAGCAAGGGGCATGATTTATCATCGATGGTGGTTCTTCATGGCAGTCATGACCACGGTGGGTTGGCTGAGAGAGGCTTCTGTGATGCACAGGCGCAACGACAATCGAATGGAGCAGCAGCAGCTGCAACAACAACAACAGATTGGAATTTAGGGATCGGAGAAAGAGTTTTGTCTGCTGCTGGTGCTGCTTTTCTGTCTGCTATTATTGTTAACCCTCTTGATGTTGTCAAGGTAATTAATTTTTCAGTGATTTATGTTTATTTTTTTTATTTTGTTTCATGGGCTTCGGTTTTTTTTTTTTGATATTTATGTTTTTAAATGAGGAATTATTTTGGCATTTTTGGTTGTTGATTTAAGTAAATTCTACTGGTTTTTTTTTATAAGATTCATTGGTGTTTCTTAAGTGGAGTTTCCATTTTTTCTGAAGGGATATGATTTTTTTACATTTGATGTTAGTTTTAGTAGTTCAAAAATTGAAACGCATGGTGATTGCAGAGTTGATTCATGTTCTTTGATTTGCAGACAAGGTTGCAAGCACAGGCAGCTGGAGTTGCGTACTCACACCCACTAAGTAACATTATAAGTCGAATGGCATATTTTGGGCCAACCATGGTATGTATGGACTTTTTTTTGGTATTTATAAATTGTATAACTATTATTTTTGGCACAGTCTGCGATTGATTGGGGGTGTTGGCTCAGATGTTTGCTGATCTTAGGTGTTCGCCATCATGTACACGTGCTGGGGTTCATGGAACAGTGTTGATTTGTCCTCCAGATTGTTTTCAGTATAAGGGAACTCTGGATGTTTTCTACAAAATCATTCGACAGGTTGGTGTTTCTTAGTATTTTATTAAATAGAATTATTTAGTGGTATATATGGGTGAAAGAATAATAATAATAAAAAAACCTGCATGATGGTACATTGAAATCCTTGTATGTGTATTTTGCAGTGGAAAAATTTGCATCTCAGATGCAATTAATACAAGTTTGACATCGTGTTTGGTGAAGCAGTTGCAGGCATGCATATTATCCTTTATTATTGTGAAATGATTGTGATATGCATATGCAACTCTGTGGTTTATATCCATAATGACTTCGTTGTTTTAGTTTTCTATGGCTTGAACCACTACCAGATGTGTAATTGGAGGATGAATTTTCAGGAAGGATTTGCGAGGCTGTGGAGAGGTACAAATGCTGGTCTGGCCCTGGCTGTGCCAACAGTAAGTCCCTCAATCACTGAGGTTATTTCAGTTGAGAGGTGGCGCTAATGTGATGTTAAAATATTTTATTTTATGTGAGCTTTCAATAATATTTATTCATAATTCTGAATGCAGGTTGGGATCTACCTACCATGCTATGATTTATTTCGTAATTGGCTGGAGGATCTAACTGCCCAAAATATTCCTGGTGCCACACCTTATGTGCCTTTGGTAGCAGGCTCATTGGCACGTTCGTTAGCTTGTGCAACTTGCTACCCTATCGAACTTGCTAGAACCCGCATGCAGGTAGAAAAAATGATTTCTTATATTTATACTGTCTGTTTTATATTGGGAATGAATCCCTCTATCAGGTGCATATTCATCCATGGAGGGATGCTATAAGTACGCAGATTCTAAGCTCCCTAAGCTACAACTAATGGTTAATTAGTTTCAATGTGATGCTAGAAATGGAACTATTGATGTCACCTGTTTAAGTAGATGATGATTTACCCTTGTCGGCATTTTGTATATTTTTTTGGGCATTCTAAAATGTTGTTTGATCTCTTTGTCACCCATTGTAATCTGGATTGGTGCCATAAGTTGGAAGCATAGAATTTGAGATTATTTCTTTGTGGCTTTATATTTGTGTTTCTGTGCCTTCTCTTTTTTTTTTTTTCTTAAATTGTTTTTGTGAATGTTTGTTCTTTTATATGAATTACAATTTGGTGCGCAGTTCTTTGTTCTCAATTCATTATGTGGACAGCAATTGGGCACTCACTGTTTTCCCAGATTCCATAAGGATGTACGACTAAACATAATTTCAAGGGATGTTATTTGAAGTGTTCCTTGATGCATCAATCTATTTTGTGACAGAAAATGTTGATCCAGGAATTCCACAATTTCAATGATTTAGTCTATGTTTTGTCACCCCAGACATTGTTTAAGAAACTAACTCTATACTATGAAATTGTGTTTGCTTTAATACTTGATCCTGGATGGTTGTTTTCTTTTCATGGGAGCTTATTATTTAACTTTTTTGTTGCAACAACCATAGGCATTTAAGGCAACTCAAACTGGTAAACCTCCCGGAGTTTGGAAAACACTACTCGAGGTCCTCTCCCATGTCAGAAGTACAAACAATGTTCAAAACAGTAAGGATTCTTTTATGGTTGCATACTTTTAGATCTTCCTTGGATTGGAAATTGAAGGTAGTGTAATAAAACTATAAGAGATGTGTATCCTGTTTCACCCCTCATCTGAAATATCACCTACTTTGAATGACTGTGGCCTCAAACTCAGCTTTGTTACTAGTAATGATCGGTGAGGAATAAAGTTTACTGGCAATCAGTATTCATGCTCGGGGGAGAAAAAAAAGTCTTTTGCTGCTGGCTGGCATTGGTTCATTAAAATTCATACAAAATCCATACCACTTACAAGAGACCTATGAAAAAGTCTTGAATACTGAAAGGACAATGTAGGATCCTGTCAGAAAAGAAAAAAAGGATGAAAATGAAGGGTTGGAGATCAAAAGTCAAAACATGTCCCAGTAAATATATAATGCAGAATCAACTTGTTGTTTTGGAACTACTTATTGCTATAATTAACATGGTTTCTTGCAACAGCAAGAGGCTACCGCTTCTTGTGGACAGGCATGGGAGCACAACTTGCTCGTGATGTTCCGTACTCAGCAATTTGTTGGTCAACCCTTGAGCCAGTAAGTGCGTCATCTTATTGGGAATTTTCTTTTTTGGGCAAATGGATTTCAGATGTAGTTATAGTCTATATGCTGCATATTTTGCTGAGAAATGGCAAATTCTTTTTTCTGTTGATATAGATCAGGAGAAGGCTCCAAAGTTTGGTTGGTGAGGAATCCAATGGTTTGAGTGTCTTTGGAGCAAACTTTTCTGCTTCTTTTGTCGCAGGAAGTCTTGCTGCTGCTGCTACATGCCCTCTAGATGTTGCAAAAACCCGCAGGCAGATAGAGGTTAGGTTATTTCTTCTCCCTGTCCTTCTGAACACAATTTTAGGCAGATTTTAGCCTCCATTCATATGTGTTAGGGTGTTCCATACATATTGTAATTTAGGGCTATGGAATGCTGGTTCTGAAGTTCCTAGAGCTGAATCCATTTGGTTATCAGTATTGGAAGGTTTTATACCAGCTAGAGAAAACAGAATAAGCATAAGCAAACCAGTCAACCCTGTGTTCTGTTCTATAGTCAATAATTCACTCCAACCTGCTGCTGAGTATGCCCTGCAATCCCAGGTGCAGGAGTGAGAGACTGGAGGAAGCCTCTAACCCTCCGCTCTAACCCTCTTGCCTAGCCTTTAGCCTGCCCCTTTTGAGTTAACCTTTCGGTAGAGGGTCATTATTTGAGAAACAACTAAAAGTAAATACTGCAATTAAATTATTATTTTGTTTCATGTAAGCCAAACGAGAACAAGAGGAACCAACTGAAATAGGTTCCAGATTGTGGCTTGAGAATTGAATTCATGCACTGCTATCTTGACCAGTGATATCTAATGAATTTGATATCTTTTAATTTTTAGAAGGACCCTGTCAGAGCATTGAGGATGACTACCCGGCAAACATTGATGGAAGTTTGGAGGTATCTTTCTAATTTCATGAATTTAGTTTTTGATTAAAACCCATCTTCTTCATTAATCAATGCCAAATTGTTGTTAGGTTCTGTTTGAAGGCTGGTACCTGGTGGCATGCAAACCACTTGATTGCATTGCCATGACAGATCTAATGAACTTCACAATATGTTAATGAATATTGATTTCATTGGAACAGGGATGGAGGAATAAGGGCATTGTTCACAGGTGTCGGTCCACGTGTTGGCCGTGCCGGGCCATCTGTTGGGATTGTAGTTTCATTTTATGAAGTTGTGAAGTATGCTCTACATCACCGATATGCGACTTCAGAATAAATGGGGATTGGTGTCCTCACAAGTTTTTTTGTTCTTGCGGAAGCAATGTTTGGTGACGGCATGGGAGCAACACTGGACATTGGAAAAACAGCCAGTAGTAGCTTATGAATATACAAGCAGAGAAGAAATGCAGTTTAATCATGTTTTAGGTGCGTTTCTCTAGGCCTGGAAGAGTAGGATTGAATCTTTCTTTTGATTATCCAATTTTGTCCATAGCGTCTACTGCTCCAAAGAAGGAGAAATTTTGATACTTCGGGAAATTTTCTCCCAGCAAAATTTTTTTCTGAGTTGACCTCAGTTTACAAACTCTCTTCCATACTTCTTCCATATGTTTCTTACATCTCGAGTTAGATCACTAAATGTACAATCGTTGAGAATTATGAAGTGTGAACGGGAAGAACTCAGGGATTTGAAAGAAAGTTCATAAATCGAACACAAATGGTTATGGCTTATGAACTATGAAGTGGCTTTTGCTGGAGTATGGCCCTGGCCTAATTGCTAATTGAATTCTTCTAAATGGATTCTTATTTAGCTTCATTAACGGTGTGCTTATTTCCATGGCTGGTCATTGCCAAAATTTACATAAAATCAAGGAGTTTCCATCTTCACATGCTAAGGCAAAGAGCGAATTATTATTGTCAGTCTTTAACCTATAGTATGTTAGAATACTGATGTTGGAAAACCAAACACAGCCCATCATGTCTTTATATTTCATTTAGAATTCATCACAAATTATTGAGAAGTCAGGAATATGAAATATAAATTTCTCAAATTTTATTCGTATTTTTTTCATTTTTAGCAATGAAAATTAATTTAGAATTGAAACTGTCCTCCAGGTTGTAGAAAAATTGTTGCAATATTAATAGTGTATAAGTCTATTTGGTATTGGGATAATGGTAGGTTCTTAAAACGTTTTTTTTTTTTTAAATACAATGAAACAATATATATTTTTTAATTTTTAAAATTTATTTTTAACGATTCATTTTTTTTTTCTGGAAGGCCGACAGCCATATATTCCTTCAAGTCTCATCAAATTACATATGGAAATAATTAGAACACACCAAACATTTTTCTTAGAAGAGAATATATCAATGTTGTCCCACATAGAAAAAAAAAAAAAAAAGGAGATTGATTTGACGTTACATCCAAAATAATGTATGTGCCTTAGGTTGATGAATCATCAGTGAATAAGGTATGTGAGCACCAACGCCACAAGCATTAGAATACAGGCTACTCCTTGGTCTATTGCAGCGCCTGCAAACACAATAAAAGAGACCAAAAAAGGGTGGGTTTTTCTTTTTTTATTTAATTTCTGGATATTCAATAATCTTAATCAAAGGTATATACTCTTTTAAAGAAGAAACAGAAAACTAGGTAGAAATTAATATAGTTCTGATCTTGAAAAAAAAAATTCTAACATAATTAACACCAAGAAAATTGAAACAAATGATTTGATTAATCAAATTCAGAACTGAGATGCCAATGAACTTGTTAAGGGACAAAAAAAATCCCATATTAAAAGGAAATAAATCTGGATGGCCATTAATGGTTTTTAAATTGAGCAAGAGGGTGGGGGGGGGGGATCAAGTTCTAAAAAAATTTAATATTTTGGTCATTAATTTAAATTTCAAAGAAATTAAGATATTGGCAAGGAGAAGGGAGAGACTCACCATCGCTTGTGGGTGATGGAGCAGGAGCTGAAGATTGGCCATGAGCCAAAGGCATAGAGATGGCAAAAATAATGGCAACAATGGCAGCAAAAACTCCAAATGAAATGTTTGAAACAGCCATTTCCCTCTATCTCTTCCTTCTTTGTTGCTACCAAAAAAAACCTCTCTCAAAAAATAAAAAAGATTGAGAGAGAGAGAGAGAATATTGGAAAAATCAGAACCAATATGCAAAAAATGGTGCTGAATGTAGAGGGATGTGGGAATGGTGTTTATATTTAGAACACGAATACAGGGTTTGTCCCCATTTTTATAGGATCCAACATGCCCAATGGCCTCCAATTTTCGATATAGAAATTCCTTTGCAATTCCAAGCTGTTGTGTTTCATTAAAGAAATAAAAGAAAAGGTCAAACAGGCTGTATGCCCTTCTGTTGTTGATGCATTTGGAATCTTCAATCCTATTTTTGTGTACCAACTACCACTTGAGAGATTATATTTTAGCGTCAATTTTTAGCATAAAGGTATGATGATGAGTGACATTAATGTTACTGACTAATGAAGATTTATTTGAGATGCTGTTTGTGGTCAAAATTAGGCTGACTTTCTTTACTCGTAGTTTTGGCGTTTGAAGTGTAAAAAACACAATAACATAATAAATTGTATATTTTATTGTGGAGCTCATTAAAAAATTAATACAGTTTTTAAGAAGTAGTTTTTACATGTTTTTATATCTGAGTATCGTAAAACTCTGTTTGTTTTCGCGTTTTAAAAGCGTTTTTGAAAAAAATTAAATTTTTTTGACTTCAATTTTTTTTTTCCAGATCATTTTGATGCGCTAATAACAAAAATAATTTTTTAAAAATAAATAAAATAATTATTTTAATGCATTTTCAAGTAAAAAGCACTTTGAAAAGCAACCGTAATCATACAACTACCAAACATTTTATACATGTTTTTTGCTGCACATAAATCTCAACCACAATTTTTACCAAATATATATCTAAATCCAACTAACCATACCTAATCATATTTTTTAAAAATTTATTTTTTTTAAATCACAATCACAAAAGTTATCTTGAAAACAAACACACTGTTACGTTATATAAATACGGTGTGGTACAGTAATCTTGCATTTTATTTAAATTTTAGATTTGAAAGTATTTATTTAATTAACACAAATCATAATTTTACGTCAAATTCTCTTTTAAAACTTTAATTGATAAATTTTATAATTTATAGTTTTTATTAAACCTACTTCATAAAACTTATCAAATGTCAAACACACTAAATCTCGCCCCACGTTGGGAGGAGCTGATTTTGTTAAGATTGAACATTCCAACCCTTAAGAGTGGTGCCCAAGAATAACTTAATGGCAGCCACGTGAGCGTAGAAGGTCCAAATTAGAATTCTCCTGATCTCCTTCCTCCCCAGAATCTAACGTCATTCTAAACGACGTTGAAATTCAGAATATCAGATGCAGCAATGATTTTGAGCAGAGAGATTTATGATAATAATAATAATAATAATAATAACAACAACAATAATAATCTTCTCAACAAAGTACTAATTTAGCTGGACAACACAGAAAAGGCTACTTATCTTATCATCAACATGGTATGGCACCGGAGCCATCCAAACCCATGTTCTACAGACCTAAAAAACAACATTTCAGCAGTGCTAAACCTTGCACTATTAAGACAGAGACTTGAGATACATATAAACCATACAAATCTGGATTTGTTGCTTGTCATGTATGATCTCTAGCGAGGCCAAAGAAAAGCTCCCATGGCAAACTTCCTTTTCTGTTCAACATTTCCGACCATCGGAAGTCCATATTCTGTGAGTAAGCGATCGAGTTGCCCCTCAGGCATTGTCTCATACTCCGATCTCGAGTACCTAGGGTAGTGCAAGGGCATCTGAAACCCTCCACACCTCTCTTGCTCCTCCTTCACTCTCCCTCCTGCCCTAAAAGTAATTGATTCCATGCCCTTTCTTTCTTGCACACCATACATGAGCTGTGAAGGTGACCCTTTATAGCTAGGGGAGCTCATGAGACTTGAGAGCGATGATTATTCAGTGAAATTCATAGTACTATGTGCACTCAATAAAATTTGGAGTCACGTTGAATAGCATTTCCTTGGTCCAACGCATCTTGTACTAACAAAACCATACCTACTTCAATGCAAGGATACCTAACATATTGTCCCTTTCCGATTCTTCCAACCACTTGTCTGTGACATGATGGGTCGGATCCGTGATCCATAATCCAGAGCAGGAGAATTCACCTTGTGTGTGATCACTCATAAATTGCAGTCTCGCATGCTATAGCAAGGCACATGAATGTATCAGAAAGGATGGTCCTTTGATTAGGGATTGCTGGAATTCCTTGTTCTTGCTCAAAACTTTGACGGAAACCATACTTTCTTAAGCTTTTCCAGCTAAACATTAGACGTGAAGCCTAACCCAGATCAAACACCATACTCAAGCGCTTTTCTAGCTGTAGTTATTAAATCCAGGTCGACTTCGCATAATATCAGAGCCACAGAATCTAATCTAAATTTGAATTCTAGTTAAATCAAACTAAACATTCACACGGTTAAATCCATTTAGTCTTATCGGGATTTTAGTAACTTGATTAACCTAATTAAACTTGATTAAATTAATGTCTTCTGCAAACAAACAAAATACTGCAGTTTTAATAAAACATGGGTTGACCCATAACCCAATATCCCGAACCCTTTTCCAAGTCAAATAGCAGTTCAGATCTAATGACTATGTTTTGGACCCTTGCCATACCCAGTTTAACTTATACTTCTTAAGTCAAAGTGAAAAACAACTTACACCTGATAAAATTGGCACTCTTGATCAATTTGTTGTCCAGTATCTAAGGATTAATTTAGCTAGGTGAGGCCTGATGTTCTAGAAATTTTAAAACCAACAATATATTAGTCCTCGCAAGCATGATGGAGGCCTTAAGTTTCACTGTATCATAAAACTTAATAGCCAGTTTTAATTTTAGAAGAACAAGTACCGATAAACTTCACCAAAATTCTTGCCTTTTTTGTTCTTCCCGCGTCTACTCTAGAAAATGTCCTGCAGGAAATGATTTAAGATGTTTGAAAGAGAAGACACTTCTTGAACATCATCCCCACCAAACATTTGGAAACTCCCCCAATGTCAGAACTCAGAACTGAATAGCCACCCATATCATCAAGAGGTTTGGAAGTTCATGGAGAATGATAACATGGACGAGTAATACAACAAGATGACTCCAAAATACTCTCTCCTATACAAAGTCTGAAGACTCAACCCTAATTAATTAGGACTAAATATGAACGTACTTAAATTAATTATCCAAGATAGAAGCAGTGAACGTTCAGCTAACACTTGCAAACCTACAACGGCATGGTGTCAGTATTTATATATGCTTATAAAATGATACATAGACTTCACAAAAACCAGAAGGACCAACCTGCTAACAGAGGATGGAAAATAAAATAATACTTTCTCTGGAATTTACTTATGCCAGGTCTATCATCCATGTTAATTCTGTTTCTACCTGTTTGATTGACTCGCCTGGTCACGAGGGAGGAAAAGAGGATCCTATTTGTTCTTGTAGATCTGAAACAAATGCTTAGAGTAGTGACTAGCCAGTTTTCGGCACGGTTTAAACCCTATAGAGAAATTAAAAATATTTCCCAAAGTCTGGAAGCATATCTTCCTCAAACTCCCACTCGATATTATGGTCCTTGCTCCTTTTTATTGGAATAAAGATAGGTATGGTATAAAATCAAAATAATAATGCAACATCAAAAAACTCAAGAATAAGAAGAAGATTAAGAAAAATGTATATTTTTTATTAAATGTTTATCTCTAAGCTTTCTTAGCTATTCTTTTCTTTTTTTTGTACTACTAAATAATGATAAATTAGAAGTTTTTTTTTTTATAGGCATAAAGTTCTAAATAATCAAGAAATTAAACCAACACAAGGAAATCATTATCTAAATAAAAATTATATTCTGCTGACTGAACTAGTCGACTATTTATTTAATTCAATTGGTTACTCAGTCTCAACTGATCGACATGTTTCTAACCGGTCGATTGGTTCAATTAATTTTCAGAAATCAATTTACTTTCAACACCCCTCCTTAAACATGATTTATTCATAACTCCCAACATATTTCTCACCTTGATAAAATCATAATTTTTCATTGGCTTTCTGAAGATATCTGCGACTTGGTCTTATGTCTTCACGTACTTGACTTCAACTTCTTTGTTTGTAATGCAATCTTGTAGGTAATGAAATCTTATGTCAATATGCTTACTTCTATCATGAAATACTAATTTTTTTGCTAAAGTAATAACTGATGAGTTGTCCACATAAATTTCAGTAGGCTTTTCTTGTGACATTCACAATTCCTTCAACAATTTTTTTAGCCATATGAAATGACAAAAACATGATGTAATAGCTACATATTCAGCTATATATAGGGGTGAGCAAATTCGGTTTGGTTCGGTTCGGTTTTTATCAAAAAAAGTAACCAAACCGATTTTTTTTTAAAAAAAAATCGAACCGAAACCGGCCGGTTTCGGTTCGGTTCGGTTTTTTAGGGAAAAAACCGGTTTGACTCGGTTTTTTCCGGTTTGGTTTTATAAGCCTAAAACTGATACCGAACCGAACCGGTCGGTTTTTTCAAAATTTTAATCGGTTTTTTTTCTCGATTTGGTTTTTTCGTTTATTTTTTTCTCGATTTTCTCGGTTTTTTTGCTCACCCCTAGCTTCACATGTTGACAAGGTGACTATAGATTGTTTCTTTGAACTCCATGTAAATGTCGTGTCTCCCATGTAGAAAACAAAATCCGTAGTGCTCTTTCTATCATTCATATTCCCAGCTAAATCACTATCACTGTAATCCACAAGTTTAAAGCTATTAGAATAACTATAGAATACGCCAAAATCAATAGTACCTTTGATATATCAAAGAATTCGCTTTTGTGACATTCAATTCCTTCAACAATCTTTTAACCATATGAAATGACAAACACATGATGTAGTAGCTACATATTCAACTTGAAATGTTGACAAAGTGACTATAGATTGCTTCTTTGAACTCCATGTAAATGTTGTGTCTCCCATGTAGAAAATAAAATCCATACTGCTCTTTCTATCATCCATATCCCCAATTAAATCACTATCATTGTAATCCAAAAGTTTAAAACTATTAGAATAACAATAGAATAAGCCAAAATCAATAGTGCCTTTGATATATCGAAGAATTCGCTTTAATGCTTTGAAGTGTGTCATGGTTGGTGTCTCCATAAATGTACTTTCAAGTCTTATTAAAAAAAATATTCGGATGAATGCATGTCAAATATCTTAAACTCCCAACTAAGCTTTTGAATATTGTAGAGTTTATCCTCTCTCCTTCATCATTCTTTGACATCTTTACTCCACACTTAACTAGAGTGTTTACTCTTATATAATTCTCCATCTTGAACTTTTTAAGAACCTTCTTTGCAAATCTCTCTTGATTTAAGAAGATTCTATCTTTTCATTGTTTTGATTTCAATCCTTAAGTAGTAGGACATGAGACCAATGTTCATCATCTCAAACTCCTTGATCATTGCTTGCTTGAAGTCTTCAACCATCTTTGAATTATTTAATGTAAAGATCAAGTCATCCACATACATAAATACAATAAGAGTATCACCACTCTCTTTGATCTTTACATAGATAGTATATTTATAGGGGCATTTAACAAATTCATTCTTTAAGAAATATCCATCAATACAACTATGCCAAGCCCTTAGGGCTTGTTTCAATCCATACAAGGCTTTGTTCAACTTTAATACCTTGTCTTTTAAGTCCCTTCACTTCATATCCCATATGTTGCTCGATGTAGACCTTCTTCTTTAAGAAAATCATTAAGAAAAGATGATTTGACATCAATTTAATAGATTCTCCATCTATATTAGGTAGTAGTGGTAATGATTAATCGAATGGTCTCCATTATAGTAGCTAGAGCAAATACTTCATCAAATACTTCTTCTTTGGCATTTTTCTTTTCTTTAAAGATCCATTTAACACCTATTGAATTCTTTCCTCTTGGTCTAGAAACTAATTTCCATGTATCATTTTTCTCAGTTGATGCAATCTTCTCATCGATAACAATTCTTTATTTTG